>WAAD01031410.1:192949-207839 GCA_013389945.1 Fregata magnificens
TTACGCCCATATAATTGAAGTTCAGCTGTAATTAGTTGTTGCTCTAACAACAAGATTGGTTGGAGCACTTAGAGCAGTCCTCTTTGGATTTGATCTTTACCACTGTTAAACCTTTCCCAATAGCTAGCAGTATTGACTTTTGACAATTCTTTCCTGGAAGGATAGAGAAAGTCAGCTAGTTATTTTCATTGTTACTATTTGGCTTTTTTTTCTTTTTCTCCTAAATCTACATTCAACTTCTAAACTTTTTTTGGAAAATTTGTTCCTTTAATCAAGTGAATTAGTTACACGTACACTCCCATTACTGTACAGATGCAGAAACAGGCATTGTAATCTTATTTACTGACTCTTTGTTATTACTGTTGTTCCATTGTGAGCAGGGATAATAGGTGCAGGAAAATCCATTTCAGGGGCATCAAAAAAGTATGCCAAACAGCCAACAGCCAGCAGGGCATGATGGAGCCCTGCTTTCCTGGAGATGGCTGACCACCTGCCTGCCGATGGGAAGTAGTGAATGAATTCCTTGTTCTGCTTTGCTTGCGTGCGCAGCTTTTGCTTTCCCTATTAAACTGTCTTTATCTCAACCCACGAGTTTTCTCACTTTTACTCTTCTGATTCTCTCCCCCATCCCACCAGGGGGGAGTGAGCAAGCGGCTGTGTGGTGCTTGGTTGCTGGCTGGGGTTAAATCACAACACTCTGACAATAAATTGCTGTGAGCTGTCACATCAGGGCCATATAAAGAAGGGTTCCCTACCTTAGATGCTTTTGCATGGCAAGTCAACTTTGAATGGGTTCTCTTTGGGGCCACATCACAAGCACGTTGTTTTCTACCATATTTCTCTCACCCTAGATCTCCCTCATTATAACTGCTTTTCATGTGAGTCTCTTCCCACTAGCATATGTGGGTTTCTACAAGGCATCGCTGAGATCCTCCCCAGCTATATAATTTACTTCTTTTTTTTTTTTTGCCAACATTCACCTTGTTATTTTCTCATATTGTAACTTCGTACTTTCTTAAAATTACTATTTTATTATCTACTTCAACTCACGTGAGCATCTCTCTCTCATTTCAGTACTACCCTCAGATTCCATTAAATTATTACCGATACCCTCCCTGAGTGCTTAAACAAGGAGACCTATAATAAAATTATTCTTAATACCAATTTCCAGACAGATTGCTGTTATTCATTGCCTATTATGTTCACCGTTATGGCTAGCTTAAGATATGTTACTGTAAGCCTATTCAAGCTAGTTCATACTCACTTTCAGCTAAGATTTTATAGGAAATTCAATCAAATTCCAAGCAGTTTATATTTTTGTGTCACTACCTTCTCGCTCTCTTTTATATTTCTGTCAAGAAACAATCAAATTTTGATTGGCAACATATGATCCTATTTATAAAAAGAAGATGCATAACAATGCTTATTTTCTAGTTTACGGAGGCACTATTAGACATATCCATTAATGTTTTTCACATGCTCAAACACAGTGAAAATCAGTATCACTGAAAAGTCTTTCAGAAGGCAAGGCAGCATTCCTGTCATTCCTGTGTAAACTTTGAAAGGTCTTGCCTGGTTCTAAAGGTTTGACTAACTTAACTAAAATCAGCCTTAAAGCTGACTTAGTTGAATTAATATATATTAATGGCAAACAGCCTTAAGTATCAATTGCAAATAAATTGCAATTTAACATTTATCTCCTAACAAGAAAACTGATACAGAATATTTTTGAACCACAGTAGCTGTCTCATATGGCTTTGAACCGGTTTCATTACAATACTTTAAAATTCAGTTGTAGTTGTAATAAAGTTATGAGCTACTCTTTCTCCTTTCTCATCTCATAATTAAATATCTAGGCTTTCCCCTCCTATCTTAGAATCAATCATCTGATTCTTCCACTCACACACCAGCTATCTGACGATCACCCATTCGAGTTCTCATCTTTCCTGGCAGTTTGATTCAGCCAGGCTGTTTAGTGGAGGGGAACCCAGTGACAACTCTAAAACCAACTTTTTGCCATGTCAGGTTTGATCCCATATACCAGATTTCTCTCTCATCCAAAACCTGGTTTCTTCATTTGTACATCGCCATATGAAATCTCTTGCTACCTTCAGATTAGATTTTCCCACAGAGGAGGATTATCTACAGGGAATTTTGCGAAAATGTTGCCATTCACTTGTTTCAATATTACACTCTCCCTCTATCAATGGATTGTAATAATTGCCTGGATGGCCGTTTCTACACTATAAAATATTTTGATGGTCAAGTATATGAGCAACAAACTATCTTTGTTGGTTTATACCTGTTGTTTTCACCAGAGGCTGGACGGGATGGCCTTCAGACATCCCTCCAACTGACATTTTTATGACTCTAAGAATGTCACCTTGGAAGTGAAGCACAGAAGTTGTTATATTAAAATTGCAAGTCAAAATATACAATTGAGAAAGATTCACCTTTAATTCAACCTGCATAATGATGACCATGATGCAGGCCTAACCATCCAGTATCAACTTCCTCTTTCCTTTTAAAGAACAGGTAAAAGAAAGACATTTCTGCTATGAAAATTTATGAGAAATGAAGTCAGTACGAGTTACTGATACAGCTGTCATTACATCAGCATTCCTCAGGTCCCTTCAGAGCATCAAGCTGAGGATTCAGTGTCTGAGAAAAAAATCGTGGGGCTTTGGGTCATCACAGCAATGAGGTTGGGACAGTGATTGCAGCCCATTTCAGTTAGGTTTCAACCCTTATCTCTAACCCTACACCCTACCCCTTACCCTAGTCCCTTACTCTAATTCTTTTCACTAGTCCCTAACGCAAGCCCCTACCCTGAAACCCTGAAACTCTATCCCCTTGCGCTAACCTCCTAGCCCTCACCCTATCCCGTAACTCTAACCCTAACCTGTTTGGCCATTGGGAGGCAGAAGTGCAGGGATTTTGAGACCGTGGAGCAAAGGAGAAATCCCTGCTGCCCAAATTAATTCCTAGCAACAGGGCATACCATTTTTATGCAAAATGGCCTTATTCTCTTTGGATGTGTGAACAAACATGGTGTAGGGTTCAGGCCACATCTTCCCAATGTCAGTGAAAGACTTTTCTTACATTGCAGTAGGAGTGGGATCCCAGCACTTAATGTCTCAAAATGAAATGAATGTGTCCGGTTCCCTTAGCTTTCCATCTGTCACATGTGATTACGTTTTCTCTACTTCTTCAATGTTGATAGAAAAGAAGGCATGACTGAGTTCAGTGTTGCTTCAGTGATTACACTGTAGAAAAAGTGATGTGTTTGGGAAATGGCTGCTAATCCCACTGTGATATATGCAGCTTGCAGTCAGGGATTAACACAGATGAATGTGGATGAAGTGGGCAATACAGTAATTTTATATATTAAATTTATATAGGACTTTTTTTAATCTGTATTTAGGCTATATATGGTCTGACTTGTGATGTGAAATGGTTATAAAGCACTAGTTGCTCTTTCCAAACCCGTGCATCTACTTCAGTGCTGAAAATATTCCTTTCCCCTTTAAAGGGACTTGCACTTCAAAGCAGAATTTCAAAATATAGCTAAGTTAATGGACAATGGTCTTATCTTAACATGGCGAGCTACCTAAGTGGAGAAGTAGCCCAGTCATGGGAGATCTGCCAACAGAGCAGGTCATCCAGAGTCCTTCTCATGGGACGCTGATATTCTTGTTATTTAAAGTAATATGCAAGCTTTTCTTCATTTTACCTTAAAGAAAGCCCTTGGATCATTAATCGAAGCAGAATTCCTGATACTGCTTTTGTAACTGTAAGTATCTGTTTTTTCAGTGGCTACAACTCTAAAAGGCAAGAAAAGTCTGAAGAGACATTTAGGAGATATAGGTCTGGGTTGCAAAGAGGCTTAAGGAAGATTTAATGTTTAGGAGTCCAAGGTAGAAACTCCTGGCTAAAGCTGTAGATTCACTCTGTGACTTCGGATAAGTCAGTAAACAATCAAATATATGGAAGACCGTTTGCAAATGAGAGCTAGCTCATAAAAATATTCCAAAAAATAGCAATGACTGTGTCATGTAGATAGAATGCTATATAGGCACCATACTCATAGAAAGTAAGAATTTTTTAAAACGTGTAAGACTTACCTGAAAATATACTTTGTCTCAAGACACAATATAATCTAGATGGTGACTTGGCCTATTTAAATAAAAAAAGTCTGTGCTTTGACATACTGCAAAGGCTTTCTGCAATATAAAAGACATCTATTGTTCAATAACCACATAGTTTCTATGTATGCTTCAGAAATCATATCTTTTTCATGGTTCAGAAGAATAAGAATAGGAACTTTTTCTTAAACTGTAGGGAATCTAATAGAGTGGATATTATCAGTGTGTGTCTTCTAAAGAAATATCAGACCCAGGCATGACAATGAAGAGGTTGTTCAATGAATGAAAATTCTACTTTCTATTGACATTCAGCTAGTAAACGTAATGAGAATACAGGCAGGGAGGATGGAAAGAGAGTAAGAAAATACACAAGTAATGCCTCCAGAAAGAAATCTCAGATTTCTAGACCAGGCACAATTTGTAGATACAGACCAGATGTAAATTAGAGATACATCACTGATAGCAGTGGAGATGCTTTGATTTAAAATACCTGAGGATCTCATTAAAAAAAAAAAAAGAAAGAAGTCCCAAATTTCCAGATTTCTCTCAGCGGTATCTCACAAAAATCCTTTTTTTCTGTGAGGATTAATCTCAAAAAGACATTTTTGGAAGATACTTATTTTAAAGGAGTAATAAATACAGAGATAAATAAGTCACAGTCAGTCTAAGAAATTCTCAAATCACCATATTCATCCTGCAAGAGCCAGGGGTAAAATTGATAAATAGGGCTGTATGACAACCGGATGGTTCTGCAGAAGAAAAAGAAATCATTGCAATCTCTAGAGGACTAAAATACCAAATAATTACTTCAATACATTAGTTAAACTAATGAGTTGTAAATGTGTCCTCCCCTCCCACCCCCCGGCACACATTTTTAATATGTGCACCATTTCATCCCTACTCAGAAATTGTACCAAATCCTCCTGTTAACCAGGGAAGAGTCTTAAAGAGAAAACTGCAGCAGCACAGCACTGCCGTAATAACACTTCAGTTTCCTACACCCAGTCCCATTCAAAGACTGACCTCTCTCCAGAAATACTCCATATTCTAAATAATATATAAACTTTAGGCCTAATCCCACAAACATTCAACTATATGTGCATCTGCTAGCTTCAATGAGACATGAATAAAAAAGACTATGCTTGTGCATGTGTTCATAGGATCATGTCCTCACTAGTGAAATTAGGTGAATTTCATAGTACATAGTGATTAGTCCCAACTTTGGATCTTTTGAGAGTTGCGGGGGATGGGAGGGCAGGGGTAAGTGTCAGACGTTTTGGAGAAGGTGGCTTGAGAAAATATGTCATTTTGCCTAAGCTATTAACTGAAAATCTCTAGCATCTCATGTTGCAGAACAAAGCCTTGAAATTTGGCAGCATTTGTGGCTTGCTACAGCTCTTTAGGGTCACAGGTCCCGCATGCTCCTTAGACACTTCATAGAATTTGACAGCAAATGTGTCCAAAGATTGTACCAGAACTGTGCAGGTGTTACTCCTGGCTGCATCAAGGTACTAAGACTGATAATAGAAGATCTGAAAAGAAAGCTCTCATTTCTCATATTACAATGGAGGAAACAACCTAATGCAAATGCGGAGGAAATAAGCCATACAAATAAGCAGAAGAGGCAATTGGACAGACGGAAATAAGGCTACAAGTCAGAGAAGAATACACGATTACAGCTTAAATCTTGGATTTCAGCTTCCAGGATTAAAAGGATTAGAAGTCACTAAAATGTCTGAAAGACTGTGCATAGGCTTGGAGAATGGGAATAAAAGAGGGAACAGTTTGATCAAGCAGGGAACAAAAGCAAGGACAGAAGGAGGGACATTAAGAGAAGTGCTGTGGATTTAACAATCCCACAGTTGACTGTTGGTAGAGGATACTACAGTTTCACATAACTGTAATCCTGACTGGATGACAGGAACAGATTCTTTTGAAAGGGTACACCTAAGTAACACTGATAGAAGTGTCAAGGAAATAAATATTTGTAGTAGGTTACCAGAGGATGTAGTTGAACTTGGAGCTGTTGAACTGAAACTGAACATTTTCCAAAAGAGGCGGTCCTATCAGCTTTGGAGGGAGCTCATCTCCTTTCCTGGAGGAATTCCAGGGTAGAACTCCGTGGCTTGAGATACTCAGAAGGACAGACAAGATAATCATAATGCTTCCTTCTGGCCTCCTGGTTATTAAAAAAAAAAAGGAGCGATCAGTGCCAGTAAGAATTTAGGGTTTTTTTCAAAGCATTACAAGGAGCATCAAAAGGCTGATGCATAGTTAGAAGGCAAAAAATGTTGTAAATGGCTCATTAGGAAATATCAGTTAATACTACCTTTGAATATGCTTTTGGCTGTATTTATAAAAGTACCACCAATTAGTTAGATTTTAACAGCAATATGGAGTATTACCAAAACATTAACATCTAATAAATACTGATCACAGCAGGAATTTTCAATTGCCATAATTACTCAAGTAAAGACCATTAGTGCTACTTCCTCCCAGCTAAAACATCAAAGCATCTTTTACTTAATTTCATTTGCTTCAGACACTAATAAGTGTTAGCATCTTAATTCATCTTAATGCATTTGTCCTTCTCTTTGTCCAATTTTAAATTGTTGTTTATTTCCACAAATTAATGCCATATTATTATTACTCTTTTTTGTTTTTGTTTTTGTTAAATCTCAGAACAGCAATGCATGCAGCAATAGAGCGCTAAAGATAGAAAGTATGGGGGAATATTCAAAGAGACTACAAACATCAAAATTTCATTCTTTCACAGTCTCTCTGGGCCACCTGTCAGCTACTCTCTGTCATTTTTCCCCCTCATATCAGGTCAGTTTTGTTTCTTGAAGTCTTAAAGGCATAAAGATGTAGTTAGTATTAGTTTCACAGACTGATAAACCTGTTTGAATTGAAACTGTAATTTATTTGAATTCCAGGTGAAGCCAAATTTTTTTTGTAAAAAACCTTTTTCTCACTGTGCGGGTGCTAGTGGTGTTAGTTTACTTCAGGAACAACCATGTAAATATGTTTTGAACTCTTCAGCAAGTGACAGCTCTAGAGGAATTATTCTGTATTTGAGATGTTCCAGCCTTGACACTTGCTAGAGTTCACTCATATGCTTACTTAAAAGAAAAAAAAAACCCTAATGCTGAGGGAGACCAGGCCAGAATCAGAAAAAACAAGATTACTGAGTAATGGCACTATTTTTTTTTCCCCCATCTAACACTAAGTCATTTCTCCAAAGAATCATTTTTATTTCTTTGGTTTGAAATCTAAAGTCAAGCCTCAATAGCAAGAGATGACAAGGTGATCCACTTAGTACATGAGGGAAAGGCTGTAGATGTACTTTACTTGGACTTTAATAAAGCCTTTGACACCATTTCCCACAGCATTCTCCTGGAGAAACTGGCTGCTCATGGCTTGGACAGGCATGCTCTTTGTTGAGTAAAAAACTGGCTGGATGGCCGGGCCCAAAGGGTTGTGGTGAATGGAATGAAATCTAATTGGCAGCCGGTCACAAGTGGTGTTCCCCAGGGCTCAGTATTGGGGCCAGTTCTGTTTAATGTCCTTATCAATGATCTGGACAAGGGGATCGAGTGCACCCTCAGCAAGTTTGCAGATGATGCCAAGTTGTGTGGGAGCGTTGATCTGCTTGAGGGTAGGAAGGGTCTACAGAGGGATCTAGACATGTTGGATCGATGGGCGGAGGCCAATTCTACGAGGTTCAACAAGGCTCAGTGCTGGGTCCTGCACTTGGGCCACAACAGCCCCATGCAATGCTCCAGGCTTGGGGAAGAGTGGCTGGAAAGCTGCCTGGCGGAAAAGGACCTGGGGCTGTTGGTCGACAGCCGGCTGAACATGAGCCAGCAGTGTGCCCAGGAGGCCAAGAAGGCCAACGGCATCCTGGCTTGTATCAGAACTAGTGTGCCCAGCAGGACTAGGGAAGCAATCGTGGTGATACTCAATGCTGGTGAGGCTGCACCAGGGTCCAGTTTTGGGCCCCTCACGACAAGAAAGACATTGAGGTGCTGGAGCATGTCCAGAGAAGGGCAACGAAGCTGGTGAAGGGTCTGGAGAACAAGCCTTATGAGGAGGGGCTGAGAGAACTGGGGTTGTTTAGCCTGGAGAAGAGGAGGCTGAGGGGAGACCTTATTGCTCTCTACAACTACCTGGAAGGAGGTTGTAGCAAGGTGGGGGTCAGTCTCCCAAGTAACGAGTGATAGGATGAGAGGAAATGGCCTCAAGTTGCTCCAGGGGAGGTTTAGACTGGATATTAGGAAATATTACTTCACTGAAAGGGTTGTCAGGGATTGGACCAGGCTGCCCAGGGAAGTGCTTGAGTCACCATCCCTGGAGGTATTTAAAAGGCATTTGGATGTGGTGCTTAGTGGTGAACTGGTAGTGTTAGGTTTACAGTTGGACTCAATGATCTTAAAGGTCTTTTCCAACCTATACGATTCTGTGTAAAATGCATGAAATTTCAGAAACTGCTGCTAGTCTTCTATGGGTTGTCAGAGCAACTGGCTTTTTCACCAAGTACAACTTACCGTGATGAAACAAACTAACATGTTTTGTTTTCTCAAAATAAAAGATCTGCTGTGGAGATGTATTTCAAATCAGATACAAAACCCGCAGTTTTATTTGCCAAATCATCTCTGAATGCACCTAGATAGAAGTAAGAGTCCAGACTCACTCAGGACAACTGAGCCATGGATCCTCCAGCATAAGACATCATCAAAACTTCTGACTGGGTAACAGAAGTGGGCCTGTCAGTTTGTGGCTGTTGGAAACGCTCCATCCCTCTCAGATGGTACAGGGCAGCAAATATCCTGTGAGGAAGAAGAATCTAATGATTCCATATTACAAGAATTAAAGCAATCCAAACACCCCATCTGTTGCCAGGTATGGTGGTCAGAGAAAATCTCGGTGCTCTGAGAACGAGGTGCAGAGTTCTTGATGCAATTAAAGACCCTATGAAGATTCAGACTCTCTGCTGGACTTTTGCTAAGTTTTGGGTTTTGGGGTCATTTTTCATCCTCCAGAGAAGAAACCCAGCTCTAACGAGAGACAGACACCAAATATTTTCCCACTGAATATTGCTGCAGTTTAAACCTCTGTGACTGTATAATATGTAACAGCCATATCATCGGTACGCTGGCTCTAATAAACACTGTGTCTTTAGTGAATATATTTTTTTGTGTGTTCACTCGAAGGCCAAGCCAAGGTAATTATATCTGAGCAGAGACAACATATAGGACATGTAGTGATCAGCCTTTTGTAGGGAGCCCCTGATGTCCAACATCACACACTGTTGGCTCTTGGGAAGAGAGTTCAGCAAAACATATGGCCTGAGAGCTGAAGGGATGATTTTCAACTTGGACTTAGAGACTAAGGAGCTAAAAGTTAACTCAAAACAGTTTAAGGTCCTTTGAGTCAATGTTGAAGAACAAATGTAAAACTACATTAAGGCTTTTCAGGACTGGAAAACATATATAATCTAGTTAGCTATTAAAAAAAAACCAAACAAACAAACAAACAAACAAAACACAAACCTCCTAACAAAGACATTATTCCCAGAAAGTATAGTTTGCTATTTTTTGTTTGACTTCCAGAATTATGTAACAATTTAATTAAAATTTCTAGGGTATGGTTTGGGCAGGGGGGATTGTTTTTTGTTTTTTGTTTTAAAAAGATTTATCCCTCTCGATGGTCACATACAAAGAATTATTGTCCACTGCTGGGTTTGCACAAAACAAAACAAGACACAAGCTAAATTTCTTAATTTAAAAGAAAGTCAGTTATAACAACAAACTAGTTCTCTCACATGTAAGCAGCATAGCAGACACAAGGTGAACACTGTCATTTTATGAATGGGATCCCCAAAGCCATTCTTTAAACTCCTTTTTGTCTTCAAGTTAGCTATCACACACAGTAATTGGTTGAGAATACACGTAAGGTGCAATACTGGAAGAAACAAGGTACATCTTTAATGGACTTCACATAACTTTCTTTGGACCCACATCACCATAACTTCCCATGACAGCACTGTCTTTAGTTTTATTCAGAAATATGTATGCCACAAATTGTTTCATCAAATCTTATCAGCTGTTTTTCTTCCTGCTCAGTCAATTTGTTCCAGTCCTACAGAATAAACATTTCAAAAGCTGTATTGCCCAACTACCAAAATATAATACTCTTCATGTCTAAGTCAAATCGTTCTCTTTCATGACCCCCAACACAAGTTAAGTCACTAGCCCGTTGCATTTTCAACTTCTTCCATCCCAGGCAACACTTGTTTCTGTGATATATATTTAATCAGTCATTGAATAAAATATAGAGATGAGCGCTGAGGCAAGCATCTGAACACAGATCATTCAGACAAGTGCTCTCATCTCTGGGCAGCAAGCCCACCCTCTTCCAGTTTTGCTTCCTCTTCAGTCCTTTAGTGGACACTGGCACAACTGCAACAGAAGACTGCAAAGTCCAGAACAGCCTCGTGGTCCAGACCTTTAGGAAGTTGGAGACAGATTTGATTCACTGCAGCACTCAGCAAGGTACACAATTTCACAGCGATTGCACAGTCTGTATATGAGGTTTCTTAGCCAGCTGGCTATTACATCGTCAGCAGTAACAGCAACATGACTGAAAACGTAAGTTCTGTTGCAGAATAATTAGAAACATTATTTATGAGACATTATCCCTCAGGATAACACTCTGGGTTGTAGATCCAAGTAGAAAAGAGTATTTCTCTGATGTTCTGTGGGAGTCACATAATTCCTGCAGAGACATGTTTCCACATACTCACCACTTACAGTTCTTAGAGTTACCTTTACACACTCCCTGCTGCTATTAACAATTCTCTAGACTTATATTTATTTCTAACCACAAATCACATTTGCATCTGATGCAAATCACATTTCTATCATATAGCTGCTTTTGTTGGCCCTCTGCGATAGTGTCATGGAAATGCACAGGAAGTCTTCAAAATCCCACTGGCAGTAATTTTGCATGAGTTACAAAAGGACTCTCATAGTCCTCCCAACTGTAGAAGTAGATGAAGTAATAACCTTACCTTAACTGGTATAAAGAGTACTAGAATTGCAGTACCTTTTGGTACTGACACTACTTCTAAATCTAGCCAATTCAATATCAAAGTAATATAATTGAATGCATTGTCGAACTCGCCAGATAGTAAGCACACACTCACTTTAAAAAGCCCACAGTCTATTGCCTTCAAAAATAAGTAAATAAAATTCAGCCACAGATGGAGACATAAGTTCAAGAAACCAATCACACTAAACTTTCACAGCATCAAGAAGAGAGAAGGAGTAAATTGAATTCAGATACCCTCTGAATGGAAAGAAAAAAAAAATGTTCTCATTCAGGGGATATCTGCATTCGATATTTTTTAAGAATAAAAACCCTAGCTAAGCATCATCATAAATAGAATAACAAGATATTCTAAAATAAACTGAACAGAAAGATCTCAGCACCAAAGGGGAGACACTTTTGATGCAATATTTGCAGAAATATCCTTAGTGTAGGAAAGTATTCAGTTAATGAATTATGTTTATATTTCATTTAGTTTTTCCCTTCACAAAGAGGCAAAAATGCAACCAATGTGTAGCCATCAGACAAAACCAGCTAGTGCACATGAACACCTAGTTCATGCAGAGAACGAGACCTTCAGTTGCAGCAGGCACGGCAGTAAGATGCACATTACATTGCTATTCTAGGAACTGTTACAATATAGCCTTCGTGCCCTCCTTTGAAAGGAAATCAAGACGCATAAGGACATGGTACCCTTGTGGCTCTTTTAACAGAATACACCAGGAATAGTGCTAATGTATTTTCTTGGTAGTCCAGCGCTGATACTCAGCATAGGCTGCAAAGAATTTTTCAAAGAAAAGCATCAAAGAGAAATAACTGCCCAAGGTCAGTGGACAATCAAACGGCAAAGCTTTCAGTACAACCCTAGGCTCCTAGCTCCACCTAATCAACTAATTTTGGGCCACTCCACTGTCCTTACATACTTGCTTCATGTGGATCATTTATCTTCTTATCCCTCTTCTCAAACGCCAAGCTGTTCAGTAGATGCCCATTTACTTTCCTGGCAGCTCCTATGTTGCTCACACTTTTCCATTGGAGTCATTCATCGCTCCTTGCCTCCAGAACAGAGCCAAGGACCTAACACGGCTTCAGCTGAAACAAGCGGCAAAACCCTTCCTGATCTTTGCCAGAATGGGAGCTGGATGCAAATTAGCAGACAGTTATTCTTCTGCTATAGTTCATCCCAAAGCAACTACATGAAAAATGGTACTGAACAGAAAATAAACTAGGTCTTATAATACCACTGTGCTCTCAAGAGCATAGTAGGGGACTCAGGAATCAGAAGACAACCGACCGCAGCTATTTTTCTTTTCTCTTACCCCTCACAGACACCTTCTATCTATCCTTACAGCTCTTCAGGAGGCTGTGGTGTAGAGTGCGTATTGGTGTCAAGGGTTAAGCAGGACACATAGGGTAGCACCTCTGAATCACCTCCGGGCTGTGCTTTATTAACTCCTTAGCAGCACTGACAGCTGCTTTGTATGCTGCTTCAAGTTCCCATGTTTCTTTTTCAAGTCCTTCTTTACAGACAACTTTTCAGTCAATCAACTCAAGGAATGAAAGCTATGAGAAGCATGTCGCTTCAGCTGTAACAGCAGCATACGGTGTTATTTGTTTCCGTGGGCCAACAGTGACAGGGAAGGAAATGAATTTAAATTTGGCTTATTTCTTAAACTATAAAAAGGTACTTTATTGTTGCTTCCATTTTCACTCAAAGTTTCCAAATCCTGCCTTCAGTATTTATGAGTTGTGTTTCTCTAAACAAATATAAACCAAATTTCTGCAAGTAGTTGTGTTTGCACAGATCCTCACCCCACAAACTAAACACAAGTGATCATCTTTCCTGTTGAAATAAAAGCCAATTCTAACAATGGATTTCATAACTTGTAACTGTAGCATGGCAGAAACAAGATGAACAGCTACCATCATTTGATCACCTTGAAGGAAAAGAGCTTCATAAAAGCATTCTTCAACTCCTCTTCTATCTTCAAACCAGGAAATTTTATCAATAATTTATACAACCTTGTATGGTTGCTATAGCTGGCAGTTTAGTGTGACTTCATTTGCATTTGTGACCAAATACTAAATATTACTTTTTGTGCTCTGTACTTTGACTAATTGCTCTTTTTCACTGCCCTCTATTCCGCCCTAATTACGTGTCTGTGGAAACAGACACCAGAAATGCAGCTCCCATTTGATCCTGTGTTATTCTGTATTTAGCCTGTAATGTCTGGCTTCAAATGCAAGACACAAGACGTTTTCTTTAAATACAAACGTGTCTTCTGAAATCTTGTATCTTGAACACGAAAGGGACCAAAACCACTGCCAAAGCAATCAATGACCGCTAAAAGTTTAAGGTCCTGTTATCTTGACTGGACACATAAATGGATAGGTACTAAACCAGCAAAGCAATTTTTTTCAGAAAGTTTGAAAGATTGTATGTTCTAATACAAGTCCTTTAAAAATCATGATAATGTCTTATCAACTAAAATTATTTTAAATTCACTATACATTTAAAAATTTTACACCTAAAAAAGTGTTTCTATTTGAATTTTCTGCCATTTTCTGTGGATTAATTTAAGAACAGCTTAAAGCCCTACAAATTCAGTATCACGCTTTTTATGGTCCAGAAATTAAGGGGGGTTAGTTTTCTTTCATGGTCTTTGTTTAGAGCAAACTGAAGTAAAAAACTAGACTTTGTAAAGCAATAGAGATAGAAAATTACTCAGATACTGCATAGATCTCATCCATTTTATGCCTTTCATGTCAGCATATGGAGAAGTGGAGAGAGGAGATATAAATGAACTGCACAAGAATCTGTTCAAATAAATTTTCTAACAGCATTGCCACCAGCTTACATCAACCTGGAAAACACAGATCTTTCTGTCTAGTCTCCCAGTCGTATTCTAACACGAGGCTGATCCAGGCAGCAATGGCACAGGAAAGGTGAGCAAGGGGAAGTCAGCTCTTTCAAACTGTCAAAAAAAAGCCTGTGCTGCTGGTTGAGCTGAGTACAAACAAGACAGAAAATGGCTTCAAAGGTAGTATCAAGACATATTTAGAGAACGGAGCTAAAAAGATATTTAGGCTCAGGCTTGGATTTGCCACAGAAAGTAGAGTATGAATTCAACCTCTGACTCCCCGGCAGCAATAAAGCGTGCCAGAGAAACCAAGTCAGAGGAGTAACTTCAGACAAGCATGACAGTTGTTAACATGTGCACACAAAGACTCTTCCCTCTGCCCACAGCCCCCTGTGCCACACCTGTATCTTCTGTTCAGTCCTGCAAGCCTAACAACAATGCTCTGGGTGCTCATTTATACTGCGATACTTGAGTGAAACATGCAGCCGAGCATTCCTAATAGTCTTCTGTGCTAACACCATGAAGGGAAAAGACAGCTAGTGCTCTTGAAACACAGGCCTAAATCACAAACATTTTGCACGGTTTTGCCACAGGGCTTAATTAATGCTACTTAACTTTCCTGTATGAATGCTAAAAAACATTGGAGCTAAGAGACATCTGATTGCTGGCACGTTTATAAAGGAAAATGAATGTGTCTGCTAAGAAAAGAGAAACAAATTACGTAGCACACTGATATACAGCAAACATCAATACAAAGTTGCTATACATAGTGGA
>WAAD01031412.1:4620-26320 GCA_013389945.1 Fregata magnificens
TTCAAGTTTAGAGTCTGTTATTTAGAAGCCTTAAAAAAAAACCCCATTCTTCAGTGGGCACTATCTCCAACCTCACAGCATGCTCTTCGAAACTGAGTAGGCCACTGGGTGCTCAAATTTCTGGTATGGGTGGGCTATCTAATGCTTTAACACAGCACATGAGTACTACACTCCATCATATGCTTGGATATGCACATGTCATCAGCTTAAAAAGCAGACATTCCCCCCACACTGGGGTGTGTGTCCATCCAAGAAGGAGTCCCATCACACAATCTGACACACATATGCGATCTTGACATACAGGACATTGATCTATAATATGAGAGGAGGCGCTGACATTTCAGTCCCAAGAGATGACCTGCAGCCACTTGAGGAATCTCCAAGCAACCTCAAGGAAAGCAGGTAGCAGAGAGCAAGAGAGCCAGATCCGTTTAATGACAGAGAAGGTGGGCAACCCTGATTTAAGCTACATTTAATAAAAACGTATTACAGTAAAGACCTGATAAGTTGAGAAAATGAATAGGACATAGCTGCAATTCATTACTTATTTATCATTTTTATCAGTCTTCTCATTTTAAATGTATAAGTTATTATACAGTTTGAACAAAACTGCTTAATAATGCCGTACATCAAGTGCAGTGCCTAAGATGGCCACCTGCTCAGCTAAAATCCTAGCATCAACACATTAAATAATTATTCCCCTATAGAGGCTTATACGTACTTTTTTCAGCTTTGATACTTTGTATTAAATGATTTTCAACTACTACTTGTAACTACAGGATACGATCAAAAGGTGGCAGCAGAATTGTCAAGTATTCCTCCCTACATATACTTTTTATTTGCTTCATTTTAAAAGCAGACACAATTTTCTTGACATCCCTGATATAGGAACAATTCTCAAGCCTCATTACAAATGTAGATTTTTTAATCACTTTCTGTTAAAATTTTGGTGCACGTAGGAACATATGTTTGTATATATGCTGCACTATATTGCTGAATATGCAATGTAAGAAAGGTTCTTGATCGTGTTTATGCGTTCAGTTTTTCTGGGATCAACTCTATGCAGTCACTACTACTAGCTAATTTAAACAACTTAAACTGACAGAATATCTTACAGCAATTTCATGTTGTACCATGACATGCATACAAGCATTAGCATCACAGCCAGAGTGCTACAGCTGAAACATAAAAAGGAGCACAGGAATAAATCACTAATTTTCAGATGTTCTTGTTTTTGACTACAGCTACATAATTCTAGGAGGACGCTTGTGTTCCGGTCAACAAAAAGTTAGCATTTAAAGAGAAACATTTAACACAAAATTGTATGAATCAACAAAAGATTGCGTGAGGTGCTTTGTCCGCTGTCATTCTCTGTGTGTGACCAATAATAGAAGCTGGCAAAACTCCAGCAGCTGTGTTTAAGTGTCTGCAATTTTGCACAGATGCCCAGTAACATCCTGGACAGCACATGTACCATACATAGCACATGAGAAACCATGGACAAGCACAATGGGTAGAAAAATAAAGGGCATGTCAAAATAGCAGCAAGTTTGCAAAATGAAATACTTGAATGTTTAAATCTTAACCTATCCCCTTTCTGCATATGAAAAATAATGAAATCTTCATTACATAGTGAAAACTTCGTTGCTTATTTTCTCCATGGGATTAGAGCAACATTGAGAAGACGGAAGTCAGGACACAGTATTGATGAGCAGCTCTTCTATACTTTGCTTTCTCCATATCCCTTAATACATGGCCTGCTGACTTACTGCACACTGTACAGAAGGGACAATCAGCAAATTTGTGCATGGGTTCAACAGCAGTCATTTTTGTAGTACCCCCATACCTCCCCAGCATTACATTCTGTTAAGCTTCACTGCGTTCTGTGAGGTGAAGCAGCGGTAAAACAGAGCCAATCCTCCTCCTGACGAGAGAAGTGCAACTTCCCCACCTGGTTACTGAGCGTATCCACCTAGGGCTACATGGGCAAAGCTGGACGTTCCCTAAATCCACAGCTCCAGAGCAGGTGGAACCACTGTTCCCAGTTCCTCCTTTGGCACACCTAGCAAGGGTGGTGGAGGACACTCCCTGATCTGAATGCAGCAGTGGCAAACATTCCTCCAGGGGTAGGAAAGGAGAGATGCAAGATAGTAGCACTGTCTGGGACAGGTAGAGGATGTAAAAACACCAGTTTTTCAAAATAAGTAGATCGAGCCTAAGCCACTTTCTGTCAAGATGACAACACACAAATCTTTATGCATTCTGTGGTGAATTTTAAGGCCTTACACCAAAAACCTAAAGTACTGGGACAGTCATAGATCACTTACATTTGTTAATGTGGTTCAAATAAAAAGCCTTATTTTAAGGGAAAAATAACAGCATTTAGGTTGATGTTTTCAATGGTTAGAAGCAGTAACATTACTGTAAAAGATATAAGATGCAATACATTGCATAACTCCACTTTCAGTTAATTATGTTGTAATTTAATACATCATTCCAGGGTTTTTTTCCCCCCCCTTTTACTGAGCCTTCAGCCAGTACAGCAAATGCTTTTGCAGAGTAAATTGAAACTAACATTGGAAGCTGTATCACACTTAGGACTGAAGTCCTTTATGATGAAACGATACACCTCATGAAAAAACCTGAGGTCACACTGATGCTGCTGGAACAGAACTCCGTTAAGTTGCTGAACAATGACACATCCATCCCTTCAATTTGGGAACAACAGTTTTGTAACTCACTTATGACCTTACATGTCTCAAGTAGGAAAAAAAAAGATTATTGCAAACTACAGTGTAACAAACTATTGCACTAATAATGAAGAAAACATTAACACTAATATTTTGTGCTTTAAAACTGAAGTACAAAAGTAGTTCAAATTATAATGCTGCTTAGATATTGCACTCTTTTGCTAATAATTTTGGGGTTATAGCCAGTCATAGCAAAGCACCTGAGTTCCTGGTAATCACTGGCATAAGTGTTACCATCTAGAGACAAAACACTTGCATACTGCACAAATCCCCATCACCTGGGGCTTTTACTACTGGCAGCCATTCACATTCATCACTATCCCACTGCTACCATGATCCTTTGCACCTACTGTAATAGAGAATGAAGAACATGAAATAGCATCAGAACAGGAAAAGACCGTTTGGCCCAAAGTACTCACTTTCCAAATACTTATTTCAACATACAGACTGGCAAAGCAAACTCCCTTTTGAACTGAAGCTCAAGTTGCTATAGGAACACAATACATGTAAGACAAAATAACAAAACCCATGCCACACTGAAGTCAGTTAATAGAATAGATAGGGTTACTCTCAGAGACTGCTGACTTTGAGGTAGAAGAGACTGTCTTTAAAACAATTCTATTAAAATAATTCAGTAGGCCAAGTTCAGCCCTCCTTACCCAGAGGGTACTGTAATTCCACTGAAACGAAGAGAATTATTTTGCATTACTATTTTGCATGAGTACTAAGGGCAGTAGAATTTAGCTTGGTACATTGCTTACAATGTCTTCATTCATTCAATAGTTAAGTTCCATATATTACTGTATATTTTGTACATTTATCTATATGCAATGTATACTGGTTTGTACAATAAGAAAAACTAGGAATGCATTATAGAGGGCCTCGTAGGGACTGAAAGAAAATAAGACATTCAGATGACCTCCCGCTATTTTAATAGGCAGAATTAGAATGTATACATCAGAGAGAAGAAGTCCATTCAAATCAGAAATGCATAAAAACAAGAACTGAAGTGACAATCATAAACCAGTTATTGCAGAGAAGGATGAGGGGACAGACACAAATCTGATTCACAGCAAGGAGCAGGATCTAGTTGTACAGTAGCAGATAAGAGTGGAGATGAGGGATGGCAAGCTTTCGTAGAGTTGTGGTGACTAAGAAAAAATATGTACCAGAGACTGGACGGATAATATATAGCTGGTGATATGAACCAGAACAGTATGTCAGTATTTCTACTGGTAAACTCAAGTATTATGCAGCCTTCATGTCCGCATTACAGCCTAGGAAAGATTTATTGGTATTTATGTTAATCAAATATTTAAAATCCAATATATTTTAAAACTATTATATATTTAAAATAACAAGCCACTGTTCTCTCATGCTTTGTTTATGCTGTAACGCAACAGCTGTGGTAACATATTTTCAGTTATTTGATGCATCCACAAACCATAGTCTCTAGGAACGCAACAAATTAAAAGTGAAAATAAATAAATAAGTGGATTAAATTAACAAATTATACCAGCCACGCTCAATAGAAAAAAAAACATTTGAAGTAATGAACCACAGGAAAAGTGTCCAATCTTCACTGGCTCCAGGCTTCCAGGGCAGCTAAGTCAAATGCTAACACAAGAACCAGAGTCTTGAGTGGAATTTACCCCTTCTGAATACAGCAGCAAAGTACCACCTCAATTGATTTCCATCATTGCAAAGATACAGGAAGAAAGCCTTAGTTTCTAGCACACCGACATCCTAAAACATCAATGCTGTTCTCGTCCTACTGCCCAAAGGCAGCACCTGGAATACCCCTCCTCCCACTCCCCCATCAAGTCACAGTGATTTTAAGGGAGGCTAGAGTTCAGCAACTCTGAAATCGGTGCACCTCCTAGGCTGTGTGATAGTAACTTATGAGCTTAGTCTTACACAGCCAACACAGAAAATACTACACAAACAATGTCTCTAAAATTTCACACAGAGTTTACTCAAGACTGAAACACACATTCAGTCTAACGTACAGTACGAAGCAGGGCCTGCTGCACTCTGCACAAGCTGCAGACTCCAACTCTCAAAAGATAATCCTAAACAGACCCCATTACAGTAAACCCCAGCAAGGGGTGAAAATCTATAATTAATGATCACTGTCAATTTAGCATCTCCCACGAGCGATTCCGGAGTGCTGAAGTCTTGACATTTTGAGAGTTATCAGAATCAATTTAATTAGTTGAAAAATGGTTATTCTCAGTATAATGACCACTCTAACTGTTCCTAAAGTACCCAAGGAAACCACCGTTTAAGAGCATTCGAAAGGACTTACCTGTTCAGAGACTGATACGCTCTGTGAAGTGGAGGATATGACATAGATATGGTGAAAGCTAAAAGGCTATCAAGAAGGATTACAAAAGGACATACAGTCCTAATGTTTCATAATAATTAAGCACCCAGAAACAGTTATCACAGCAATTACTGTACATGCATGATTGATGCAGACTTTTCCAGGTTTTTAAATTATACTTTAAATGATCATGCCATGGTAATTCCAGAAAATGACTGGTCTTTTTCCCATTAAATTAAGGTCCAAAAAAAAAATGGACTGGGGACAAAAAACCCCCACAACCCAATCAGTTCTTTAAAGAGGTAATGCAGGACACAGGAATAATTCAGGGGTTTACTGAGACTTAGTGCAGCAAGCAACAACAACAATCCCGAGGCAAAACCTCACCAATTAAGAGACTTTTTATCTTGCATTATGTTTAACTTAGAAACCTTTGCATCCCTGCAGTCTACAAGAAAAAAATTCTTTACATAGCAGGTTTCAAAGATTGCCTAACAATCAATATTTGGGAAGAGCTACATGAGAAATTTCCCTTGTGATTTAGCAATGACTCCGATTCCCCAAGGTCTATGTTACTGACATTGCTGCAAATGTAGTGCAAGCAATGAAAAATGGAAGCTGCACGTACCGTGCTTTCCCTGTTGCCTTTACTCAAGTCATAACTCACTCTTGCATATACTGTAATTTAACCTGTGGAGATCCCAGAGGGTGCTGTATAAACACTGTGTGAAAACTTAACCCAATCATTAAAACAGTGTAGCACATTTTGCAGATTACTGAACATTTTCTAGTAGATCACTCAGCTGAACTTTCTTGCATTAAGCATGGCTTCATCTGATTCATAAATTAAGTTTTCATATCAGGCAAATCACCAGAGTACTTTGACACCTAAAATGAGCCAGGAACTGAGAAATGAAAGCCATGTATGTCAAACTTCTGCATGTTTTCTGACAGACCTTAATCTCTCCCTTAGCATGTCCCTTAAGGTGCCATAGTCACTTTATAAAAAATAAAATATACCACTACTGGTTATAAATATGGAGCTGGGCAGATGCTAAAGTTACCTTTTGAAGAAAAGCTCTGTCTTCAGGTAAAGACTTTGCTCTCTCACAAATACTCAGCTGAAGTCTGGCACATATTCACATCTGATACCCACCACTCAAATTGTTAGCAGGTATTAGCTGTCACATTCCATTAGCCCCTCATCATGCTATCTTGCATCATGCCAGCATATAATGTGATTTAATGGAACATGACGTGACATATGTGATGTGACGTGATGTGATGTGACAGCTACCATTTAAAGGGGAACACACCTATTTTCAAATCAGATGCCCATTATCAATTAAGCTGCTCTGCTGATGGTCAGACATTTATATGTCAAGCCCAAGCAAAACTAACCAGCGTGTGTTGCCTGTGCTACTGAACTGATGAGCTGGGAATCTGCCAGTTACCCAAATTATCCCTGGGTAATTTGACAGATCTGTAATATAAGCTCTGTGTATCAGTTCCATGTCATATTTGCTCAGTACTACTGAAAGCATGTTTTTGCCATTTTTCTTCTTCATCCATCATAATTAAAATCACCTAAAATGCTGATTACCAAGCTGTAACTTCAGTTCTGTTATTATCAGCTGTTGTGCTTGGTATGTGAAAATAAAAGAGAACAAAGGATGTTATTCTGTAGCTGCAGTGAACAAAGTGCTGAGAGCATCGCAAAAATGGTCATTTAACTGACCAGATACAATGTGGAACTAATACGAAAGTTAGTAAGAGCAGCATATAGCGTGAGTAATAAAACCTTTTTGTACCCACTTCTGCACAACGATTTTTCTCCCTCAGTAGAGAAAAGACATTAAATGCTTGATGCTTAAAGCCAAAAAAGATTTGCATAGGTGCAATGAGATTGTCATAAATCTGTTGTAGGCAACAGGCTGTGTAATATATGCATAATTCAAAAGGAGAGAGCTCGTAGATGAGTTTAGCGTATAAGTGAAATTCAGACACTGTAGTGCAGCAGCTTTACAATGCATAAGGAATGCATATTATCCTTATGCAGATTAAAGTATCAATTCTTCATCATTCTATAGTTTAGCCATTAATATTCATGCAAACCCTCTGGGCTGGTCACCTTGCAAGAATGCACAGAGCAGTGGAGGATCAGCCCTGTTTTACGTCGGCACTTCAGCACTGGAGAGCTTTCTGTGCGCCACAGTAACATGGCTTCCTGTGAGTGATATGCCTGCAGTTGCTGCTCAGTTGACTGTTTCTGATGATCTTGCTGCTACTGCAAAAAAAGGGTAAAGCTGCTGCCTCTAGATTTCCCGATGCAAAAATTGCACTTCAAGGCCGGATGGCAGCTTGAAGGTCACACACGCTGACGACTCGCATGTCAAAGACAGGAAGCCTAATTTTAGCCCACAAGAAACCAGAGTGCTGATTAGAAAAAATGAGATTCTATAATGCGTCAAAAGCTTTACAGGGGAAAATGATTCTTAGCACAAGATATCCCATCATACCTATGGGATGCAATGCTTCAAGGATGTTGAAAGAAAAGGTTTCCATAATAAGTGGTGGAAATGAATAAAAAGTAATCACACAATTGTCTAAAGCAGGGAATGTTGAAAGAAACTGTGGATATAATAGGATTATATAGTGATTCTTTACCTTATGATCATTCAGCCTCATAGGATAATAGGGAAATAAATAGCAAGCAATGAATTAAAGACATAGGAATATTTATAGATTTATTTGCCAGCACAGCAGTTTCCACAAAAATCTGCAATATGAACCATAGACTCTGCCACCTTTTCCTTCGCAAAATACTCCCAGATCTAGTATGATGGCTCCCACACGGGTCTGTCTTAACCAAGAGCCTGGTCTCACCTGACTTGTCAGGCGTGAGCAGACAGGCTGTGTGGTGTCTGCCCAGGATGTACTACAAAGTGGCAGTGGTTGTTTCATGAATTGGAGCCTGGTGCCTTAAGACAGGAGTTATTTTCTTAAGAGAAGCTGTTTGATAGACAGCCCATTTCATTCATGATCACACATATTTTTCCTTTCTCCTCTTTGTAGTCCATATCATTCTTGCAGAATATGCTGCACTTGCTTTCAGGGAAAAACACCACTCTCCCCGCCCTCATTTTTAAAACACTGCTTAAGAGAATTTAGTGGCCAGAAGAGAGGGGCAGATAGAGAGGGGTCACGACCAGCTTCTTACAGATCGCTTGCAACCACTGCTGAGAATCACACTGGGTATCTCCAGCTGGGCAAACTCCTGGAAGAGCTCAGCAGGGGTTTCATGGCTGCATGGCCAGCTCTGCGTTCACACACTGGCTACATGCAGTGTACTAGTAACACATTGCACATAATGTGAAACAAAGATCATTGGTTTACTTTCCACATACTTTGTTTTAATAATAAAGCAGCTTTGGAAAAGCTTTTTTTTGTCCCTCAGGTTTATTTGGAGTTTTCGTTTTCCTGTTTAACAACTACATATATTGCTTAGCATTCAGATATTCTTCATTGTGAATAATTTTCAGTTCTCAAATAGTTATAAGAATCATTTCTGAACTTCATATAATGCAATTACAGAACAAGCATAACCAATTCATAAAACATGCTGCAAAGATTATTACCAATATTTCCCCTCTCCGAGACTCCACTTTTTGCCTGTGTCAAATCATAAGAATAACGTCAAGAACCAGGTTTACTTTCAGTAAGCATTTTTGAGTATATTTTTCCTAAAGCTTTTTAATAGAAAAATAAAATTAAACGTGTCATGGAAGGAAGCAATAAAGTTAATGGAAGCAGTACCCCACTCAAAAGTTTCAAGAGAATTATCCTGTAAGCACCTGGCCCACCAGATATGGTGAAATATCTGTCTGCCTACATGTGCCTTTTGATGCACACTTGACTTGACACATCATTGGCATTAATTGCAGACTTTATGCTAATTAATCTACATTGCATTTCTATGACTTCTTTACATGACAATTTTGAACTAAAAAGTTCCATCACTAAAATGTCCCTTTACTTCATTCTAAATAGAGTTCTTCAAAATGCATTGCAAACAAGCATAGTAGAACTGGCAAAGGGAAATCAGTGTTGGATTGTTTTGGGGTTATAGTCCTGTATTTTGCACCTTCAGGCACAATTCTGATTTGTTTATAATGATATCTTTACCACGGGGGAATTTCTGCTCCCATCCACATTTTAAAAGTTCATATCAAGGTCAGAAATTGCATTTTGGACTTAGACTTCAGATTCCAAGTCTGAAGAGCTTAATATTTTTTTTTTTTTTTTTTTTTTGGATACAGAATACACAATTCCTCAAATTCAGGTAAATCTGGAAAGCAGTTAAGAACATAAAAACAGCCATACTGAGTGAGACCAAAGACCCTTCTAGCATGGTATTCTGTCTCTAGCAGTGGCCATAAGTAGGGAAGAGTACAAAAAACAGGACAAGTATAAATGATGTTTCCCCTAATATTCATCCAGGCTCCACTTAGGGACTTCCTGAACCAGATATGATATCTATGTGTTTAGCTAACCTTCAGTGAATTTCTCCTCCATGAACTTGCCCAGTCTCCCCCTAGACCAATACAAAATTTAAGCATCCATCATTCTTTTGGCAAGATCAACTACCCACTACATGAAATCTACATTTTTTTATTTGTTTTGAATCTGGCTCCTACTACCTTCATTTGATTTCCCCTGACTCTTGGACAAGATACTGTGAAGAGAATGTGAATAACTGAGCCTTATCTACACTCCATATGATTTTATAGACTACTATCATAGGCTCCATCAGTCCTCTCTTCTCCAGACTGAAAGATCCTCCTTTATTTAATCATTCCTAATACAGAAACTCTTCAACACTTTGCTTATCTTTTTAGACCTTCCTTGGAGCCCTTTTCAGTTCTACTACAGCCTTCTGGAGGTTGGGGGGGGCCTGCAGGGGTGGCAAAAAGTTCTCATTGTCAAGGCACAGGCAGATCATGGATTTTCACATAATACTGTAATGATATTCTCCATTTTGTTATTTTTCCTTTTCTAATGTTTTCTAACATTTGATTTGCCTTCTAACCATTATTGAGCACTGAACTCACACCCTCAGAGACTTACCTACTGTAACTAGAATACCTTACTTGAGAACATTCAGGATAAGATCAGAAGACATCATCATAGATACATGAAATTAGGATTTTAATTTTTTTCTCATGTGCATCACCTGACATTTAGCTAAATTGAATTTATCTGCTATTTCACTCTGCAGTCACTCACTGTATCTGTTTTTCATTTGTCAAGTAAAACAAGGCAGATTATCTGTGCATACTATCAGCATCTTCTAGACACATTTTTCAAAGTGGGCTCAGTTTGTCCCATCGACTTTGGATGAAAGAAATTGCCCCTGCATGTGTTAAGGTATTTGCCCCATCTGTCCACGGAGGTCCCAGCAGGGATTTATTACAGCTTACTTCATAGAAGTAATATCCTTATGGAGGTTCCACTGTACTACATCCCCAGTTCTCATGCTTCTGAATACATCCAAGTAAAGCTGCTCAGAAAATCTCATACATGTTTTTAACTGAATATTGAAATAAAGACACTCTGCAGAACTAGTTCCATACTAAACATTCAGCAAAACTCAGGCAGAATTCTAGTGGACTCTTGCCTGTCTACCAACTCCAAAGATCAGTCTTGTTTTCTGCTACTAGCTCATAGTGCTGGTCCCTCCCAGGTCACCAGGACTCTGACATTCCCTAGGGCTTCCAGATTTCAGTCTCTCTTCAACCAACTACCAGCTAAAGGTCTTCTGGCAGCCTGTTTGGCTGCTATGGAGCCAAGGTACTTGGAAACTCTGGCAACTGAAGAACAAAGCTGACAATTCTTTCCAGGTTTTTTTTTTTTATTTTAAGAAATGGTTTTAACAGGCTGATCAGTTGTACTGGTGTTAGTGGACAAACATGACTAACAAGAATTGTGTTACTTTCTGCCTGCAGTTACAAGGAGTTCCCAAGGCTTTGCTGCATAGTAGTACTACCTCTCTGAAAAAAAGCTTGATTGTCTTTGAAAACGAAAACAATGTAGGATTTTTACTGAACAAATATTTGGGTTGTGGGGATCGGGGTTTGTTTGTTTCTTTGTTTTCTCTAATTTTGCTCCCACTTTGAGAAGAAAATAGGCAAGGAAAACTTGAAAAACTTTTACAGAACTAAATTTTTGCATAACCTCTGCCATGAACAATACATACACTGAAAGTGTGGAAAGAATATGTTTGTTTAGATTCCTATCTTCACATGATATTTTTTTCTTCAATTTCACAGATGTTAATTTGAAAGATGTACATCATTTAATAAATCACGTAATTAGGAGGATATCTAAAACCAAATCCATTAAGTTGTCAATGGACAAAATAAAGACTTCAGATTTATTTCAGCAGGGCAATATACTATTTAAATGTTCATACTGGTAACTATTTCTTCAGAGGGAAAAGATTATTATCCATATACACCTTTCAATTCCCTAATGAATTCTTTCATTGCTAATGAAGAATTTTACACTTGAATAATCAGCTGCTTGATGGCTTCCCATAGAAAAATTAAATCAACAATGCAAACATAGTTTAGATTCCCATAATAAGAGAATGGAAAAAAGCCCACACAGAAAAACATCACAAATTCAAATATTTCTAGAGCATATTTTAATTTAAAACTGCCTAGCATATTTGGTTGCCCAAAAAGCTTCAGCTATATTAGAATTTCAAAACATCTGTTTCAGAGCAGCATCTATTTTTTGTCAGTATTTAAAAACGTTCAGAAGTATCTACTTTTATGGGTGAGAACCACGAGCAGAAAAACCCAGACTATTAAGCTTTCTTATGATTCCCATATAGATCTTCTCTCATAGGTCTGCCATATCTTGCTACTCTAATTCATGCAGATCCCACTGATTTAAAAGGGCAACTTGAATGATGAAGTGTTGCAGTACAGGTCTACTGCATTCCAAATTTCAGATCCCCCCAAAAAGCCAAAAATTTTTGGCAGCATCGTTAAAGTATCTGTTCTTAAAATAGAAAAGAAAGAATACGCTTCAGCTACCCTTTGACTACACAAATCAGTAATTGCAAAGATCATATGATTGTTCTTTCAGTACAGGAAAGAATCTCAACAGTTTTCTAATAGAACAATTCCCATATGATTTTTTTAGAAGACCAAAATATAATCATTTTAACCCACAGATTAAAGTGCCTTTCTCCTTCCATTATATAAATCTTACACCAGATTAGAAGACAGAATCATATCTCTGTCTCCATTATGACCTGAAATGAAACAGGTTTTATACTATATTGACAGAAGTCTTCATCTCTAGGGGTCTGCATTTGCTCTTAGTGAAGTTAATGCAAAAAATCTAATTGGTTTCAATGACAGCAGGATATAGTCTGAGGCTCCATTCATGAGCCTTTCTGGAGGAAACACAAGGAAAACATTTGTGACCATTATCCCCTCTCTATAACCTCTCTTTTTCTTTTACCCCATATTTCAAAATTTTAATAGTTATTCATCATTGCTAGGGCTAGAAACTGCGATGTGGGAAATGTATTTCTTGAGCACCTGTGAATGACTTTTAAACTGCCAGCCCTCAGAGACTGCTGGCTGGCTAAACTCCTACTCTGTTCCACAATGTCAACTTCTATGTTGGATATTGTTCATTTTTTTTTGGAAGATGTACAGAATTATATTTGTGTTTTGCATTAAAAATATAGCTAATTTTTTTACACATAAGCCTGAAGATGCAAAATATTAGATTAGCTGGGTTAGATTTTCATGGAAGGAGGTGTTGAAAGGCAAATTCGTAAGGCCAAGCCATACTCCCAGCATACCGAACTCAACTCTGTTACAGCATTCTCCATTATTCCATCACAAAAATAATTCTGTATATCTCAAACCTTTCAAATAGATACCTATGCAAGTATCTGCTCTATCCACTCTTCCACTGAAAATAAACAACAGAAAGCAGATTTACCACTGCCTTTCTAAAACTTAGAATTTTGCAAAATCAGGGCCAAATTGTACATGTTTGCCTTTGATTAAAGCTGCAGACATTTAGTAATTCTCACATTCTCAAAACACCACTTCTAAATGGCCTCTAAAATTCTGTGGGAATTTCGAAGGCATATGCAGCACAAGTTTGATTCCCAATTGTATTTAATAACATTCAGACATATGACAGTTTAAAGGCAAAGAGGAAAATAAAATCTTCAGTTACAACATCCCAATAGTAAACATTTTTGCAAATACATGAGTCTAGGACTCCCTGCATGCTGAGTTCTTCCCATTCTGCAAACGAGTACCACAGGCCAGGACAAAGCTGGAGCAAGGACAACAGTACGCACATTACATGGAAAGAAGGGAGGGAGAAACACGGAAAAGGCAAAAATGTTTTCAGCACAAGTAATTCTATATAAAAATCCTGCTTCTATTTTAATTTTTTCCCCTAGGGATTTTTTTCGTTGTTACTGTTTTTTTCAATATACTGGAAATAAAGCAGACAGTATCAATGAAAATTTATGAAGGAATTTAGTGAAGAAAATTAGAAGGAAAGAACAATAGCCCATGGCCAGACAGGAACAGGAAAGCTCAGCCACTATTCCCAAACAGATTGACAGAAAAGGTCAGAAATCACACTGCTCACATCAATATTGCAGATCCACATCTTCAGAAATGGGAAAAAAATTGAAATTAATTCATTGTTTGCTGGTTTCCACATCCTCAAGTCTTCTTAGCAATCAAGTCTCAAACTAGTACAAGGTGACTATCTCAAGTATCTTTCTAAAAGAAGCTAACTGCAGAAAAGGATTTTCCGATTACTTTGTTTAAATCAAGTGTTTCCACACGGCTAGAAAAAGTATTTTCATAAGTAGTGCCCAGTTGCAATCTAGTCACATACTAATACACAGCTCTTTTCTGAGGCATATTATTTACATTATGGATTTATTATTGTCTTCTGTTATGTTGACACGAAATAATCTTTCATCTCCTTCTATGTTAAAGGAGTGCAAGCGTCCTTTGCTCAGTAAATAATTCAAAGACATATAAATATTTTAAGAACAATAAGCAGTATATTTTGGAGCAGTGGAAGAGAAGTGAAATTAGTTATTTGTAGCAGAGATCTTGATTGCGGCAGCATAATTGTTTTTCAGTTTTCATTATCCCACAGTGAACCAAATTTCTCCCTGTACTTTCAGACACTGAATATTTAGCTTCATCTGCAATAGTAATTTTTATGAAAAAAAACCACAAAAGCATTCAAGCACGAACTTCCAATGCTTTCAAAAATTCCTGTGCTAAACAAAAAGAAATTTATTTATAACAATTTGTTTGTCCTGCATACATCTTTTTTAAGTATGATATAATAATCTTTTTCATAAATATTGTTTTTATGGGTTAGTGGATACAACCTCACAGAGTACTTGAATATAATTAACTAGTGAGAAATTTTCAGTCAAAAGGAGTTTTTTCTTTATCAGGCTGAAATAACAAAGAAAAAAATTTCTTATTCTTTTTACATTCACATAGAAACTATAGTTGAAATGATAAATCAAAACTGACCTACAGTCAAGAGTAATAGAAGTTTAGAAAGCTGAATAATGTGCAGATACAGGAAAAATTCATTTGGGAATCACTTATTGCTAGTTATTTTTCTATGATCTGAGGCTGGCCCTCAGATCTGCAATGCAGATCTCCAAAATCTGGAATAAGACAGGCTATAAGGCCTGGCAGGAGCTCTGCATTAATATTGTCAATCCATTCACAAGTCATCTTCTTTCCCCTAAAAGATTAGCACAAAATTTGTGTATCCCTTTCTCTTCTCAGTGTTGGATAGGCCTGCTCTAAAACACATGAAAGAAGCAAATCTTGAACCTCTATGCAGTAGTGAATTTAAGGCACAGTTAATCTGTTATTAGTTTTAAAATACAAAGCACAAAAAGTTTCAGAAAAAGATAAAGCCATACATTGCTTTGGTTCATTGTTTACAGAACAAACAATAACCCATCTCTGAGCAGTCAACCCCTGTTGCTCCCTCTCTCTCTGTATAAGGATATTTCATAACGGAGCAATTGGCTGCAGTTCTTCAACATGGCTTTGACAGTTGCAAACCTCACTGCTACAGACAAGTGGTTAAACCCCCAGAAATTTACAACTTCAATTTAAATCGTGCTTCTAAAACACAGACAATGCAAACTCCAGAGAAAAATCTCTATTTGATCAGAAGTTTTCTATAAAGATGTTTGCAAATATACTTGTGTTAAATTTTTTTTAGCTATTTATGCATATATTAAAAAAGGAAGCAGGCCCTATGCTTCAGTAAATTATAAGTGGGGACCCCATCCAACCTCCTTCATTACACTACACTGCATGATGGGGGGGTTGGACTAGAGGACCTTTAAAGATCCCTTCCAACCCAAACTATTCTATGATTCTATGATAAATACAGGACTTGGAATTCAGATGAAAAAGAAACATTTTGAGGAGCTGAGATGACCAGGAGTGTGGAAGCTAGGGATTGACTTCACTCATCTTTTCCTAAAAAGTGACACATTCTTTGGAAATCTTTGACCATTTAAAACACGGCAATTTGATAAGTTTTGGTTTAAGTCCCTTTCTCTTTATTCTATTGTGCCTTTCCTTACCTTTCTCCTGACTATGGCTTCTTAACCTTTGGGGTTTTTTCCCCTCTTCCTGTTTGTTTTAGACACTGAGGGTTATATAAAAAACTCTCTGAAGTCCAGTAGAAGTCTAGTAGCTGCCCCTGTGACCTTGATAAAGATCAAGGACAGACGACATAAAACTGCTGAAAGGCAGTAGCAACAGAAATTGGAAATATCCCATTAAAAAGGACAGGACAAGTAACCCCTTCAAACCTCAGAAATATCAGAGATAAAACTGATACATTTGACTACTCCCAAACATAAAAAGCAACTATTTCTGTACTGCAACTACCTTTTCAAACATATTTCTAACCCTACAAGAAAACAGATTGTAAATTGGTGAACAGATTCATCAGCTGGTAAAAAGCAATTAAATTACTGATGTGAGCATTTATCTAATTATCTAATGCACATTTTCTCAGAGGCATTTTAGCATGCTTTATTTTCAAATCCAGACCAAAGTATTGGAAAATACCTAACCAATATTCTTCCAGCTCCAGACATCTAAGGCAAGACAGATATTTTTCTATCATACAGCACCTTTCAAGGCCTTTGCTTTGGTAGCTCCAAGAACATCTGGAGAGGATTGTACCTGGAAACCTGCAGGACCAGGTCGCTTTTAAATTTTGACCAAGTTTCCAACTTAACTCCCTCTCCTGGTTAGTCTACCATCTCTACCTTGTCATTTTGGGACAGACACAATGTTTCAGATGAGCTTTATTATGACTAGAGTGACCGATGAGGGCCGTTACATGTATCACAGTGAAATATTTGAAAAAAGTTACTGTGGGAACTTTAAGAAATTATCTGTATAACCACGGATTTTGTTTAGATTACTTTATGACAAAAAAACATGATAACAAGACATCCTAATTGACTGTATCCCATGGACTTTAAAAGTGTCAGAGCAATTTAGCCTTTAAAGCACTACATAAAATATTTTATCACATCTCTGCCTCAGTAACTTTAATAAACTACACAGCCTTCAGGGACCAGGCTCCTTACAAATTAACTGCCTTCAACTTGCTGCACAAGGGTCTTTATCTCTTGTCAGCTTAATTATGTGTTTAATTTTATTTTTAACATTTTTTAAAATGACCCACACCACAAGAAGCCTAGATTGTTTAATTAAACAAATGAATATGGTTATATCTAGCACAATCAAAGCACTAATCTGTCATACTAATGTTTTATACGGATCTGATAGTTCCATTGTAGTGCTAATACACTACTTTAGTCTAAAGTTTATCAGCTCACCTTTCCAGCAATAATTTAAAGTTTAACTCTGTTCCACCACCCTCTTACAACTAATTGGCTGTAGCTTTTCCCCAGTGTCTCGACAGAAGCTAGACTGTAATAAGTTATTAAGCAATTACTAATGCATTATTGCTTATGCATGTGTGTTCCAAATTTACACTCTACTACAGAAAGGCTCAAATAAGTGTCTGGGTAGCAGAACACAGCTGCACAAGAATTTCTCTTCAGCAGCAAAATTTCTATTTTAAATATGGGACAAAAAAAAAAAGCTGTAGGTGTTACAGACCTACAGCAAAACCTAGAAGGAAGACCTTATCCGAGGCTTGAGGTGCTCAAGAACAGCATCACCACTAGCCAACACGTGGGGTGAAACACGTCAACTGCCAACACTAAACGCAGAGGGAAGGGGAGAGGCCCAAGCCCAGGAGCCGAGCTGTGAGTTGCACAGCGTCAGCCTCCTGAGCTGGCGTTCTTTCCTGGATTCCCAAACAAGTCCTTTCTCTCAAAATTCATTAAGAGGAAAGGCACCGCAGCTACAGCTTTCACACTCAGGACATGCAAGACTTGCTTCCAAATGCCACTTCTCCAATGAGACCTCAACGCACACCTCAAAGTACATTAGCCACTTACACTATAGGATAACATAACAGGAAGAAGAGACTCCTTCAGTTCTTTTAGTTGATTTGGTTGCAAGAAGGGGGAGGAAAGAAAAGGGAAAGAAAGTGTCTCGGCGCTAGTCCTCGGGACAACACTCACCTATGATGGGGGTCTGTATCCCACTACATGCTCCCAAAGACTATTTTGCATTTTACACTGAAATGTCATTAAATAAGGCCAAAATCACTGGAAACTAGGCTGTTCTACTGCTCTGTGGCAACATAGAGTGACACAGTTACAGTCAGGCATACATTCACTCTCACTTTGTGGCAAAAAAAAGTGAGAAGCTCTGATAGGTGGGAAGATTATTCTCCCTTCTCTTCCAAAATAACCTCTAGATTGGAGACCTCATCCAGGAATGAGATCTTGAATCCTTTTGGATAAAAATGGGAACTGAAGCCAGGTCTCCCACACTCAGGGGAAGCGCTCTAAAGACTAAACTACTGCATAGCAGCAGTGCAGAAGGAAGGACAACAGCAGCAGAGTAGCTTTGGGGGTGGAAACAGAAGTATTTAGTACCCAAATTCAGTATGGCTTCTCATATGCAAGGTTACAGTGAAGGGATAACATACTCCTGGGGCACTGAGTTAGGTACTAAGCCCTTAACTTCAGCTGAATTTAAATGACCAACTCCCCTCATTTTTCAAAGAGTAAGGAAGTAAGAAAGGGAGCTAATGGGATTTTGAGAAAAGACCCAACATCAAAGAAGAACTTCGGTGGCTGGGAGCTGGTGGGAAGGCGCAGCAGTTATGGCACCCTATGGAATGGCCTGTCTTTCTGGAAGTTGTATCTCCCTTCTGGGGCTCTCCATATTCCCACTTTCCCCCTAGCATCAAGCCTTTTTCATTGTAGAACTATTAGTATTTTGGCCTCATGATTTTTCGGCTAATATTTTGATTTTTTTTTGATGGGCTGACTCATGACCTGTGTACACCAGGACTGACAATAATGGTATGGTACATTTTCCTGCTTTAGTATTAATATATCTTATTACCCCCTTGCAGGAAACTCCTTAGAAGTCACAATCATGTAACATGGTACAGGAAGTCTGTTGTTTCACATACACTGAAGGCCTGCAACAACCTTACTTCACCAGCCATGTTACAGAGTCCACAGAAGCCATGACAGCATGCGTATGTCTGGTAATATGACAAAGCGGTAAGCACCAGCTGTTTCCCTACTTGGCCATACAGTTTATCTGGTCAACAGGCTCACCACTTCTACAAAGCAGAGCAGTGAGAGTGGCTAGTGGTGACAAAATCCTTCATGTCACAGAAATGCCAACTATCACAAAGGCTAATTTGTACCAGGGCTTTTTCTAAATATGGATTTGAAACTCAGGTCAGTGGAAGTCAAATGTATATTTTTTGCAATCTTCAGTGCCAGGATGACACTGGGCAATAGACGGGAACAGTGCATAGTGACGCGAGTTTGATTGATGACGGCTGCACGGTGCATATGATATGCACAGTAACTTCAGAAAGTGATAGAAAGCACCTGGAAAAAGTCCACTTTGAAGGTCAAAGCTGACAGAACCTTTATATACATGGGAAGATGCCAGTGGAAGAGCAATAACTTTTAAGAAGGCTACAAGAAGTAAAAAGCTGAGAAGTACAATTGCAAGATCTTGTGGAATTTATGGCATGCTTGGTTAATATGTCTGTCTGGCTGACTGATAGTTCCATTGCGGTAATGATACAATAGTTTAAAGTGAAGTTCAATTGTCCATCTTTCTAGACAAAATGTAGAATTTCCACTTTGTTTTACTGTGCCCCTCAGAATGACAACAAACGACTGCCAGTCTTCCCAAATGCATTGCAGATGTTAATAAGTTATTAGCCAATTACTTTTTGCCACATGCATCCAGGCATATCAGTTAGTACACGAAATTTAAAGACTCACACTTAACGGGAAAGTTTGAGAAGCATTTTAGTTAGAATACTTGTTTAAATAAAATCAAGATTTGGGTATTTACTTGCATATATTTTTTGGAAGCCCTTTGTTTTTAGGAATTTCATTTGTTCCTCTGCTTTTTTCTTCCTTCGAAACAATTATGTTTTACTAGTTACTGTCCACAGAAATTAATTGTTATCAATGAAGCATGGTGACTTCAAGGCAGAAATAGAGAACAAACATTTCATCTTTTCAAGATTAAAATATCAGAATCTTGGTTTAGTATAAGCAAACTGATGGCTACATATTGCAGGGGTAAAAGGACTGAACAGGCAATGGACTGAACCATCAAATGAAAGAAAAGAATTGATTTAAAAGGTACGATGCTATTTTCTCCCTAGCTGCAAAACTAGCTGAATTAAAGGTATGGTTGACAGCACTTTCTTTTCAAGCTTCTTGAATCTTTACCCACTAAGAGTGGTTTTCAATTGTTGAAATTATGAAGTTTAACAATTTAAGCCAAAACTTCCCACAATGGATGTTCAGACTCCGAGGTGCTCCTTTGACTGCTGTATGAATTCTGGCCAGATTACAAACTCTCATAAAATCACAATCTCTCATCCCTGTACAAGTTTGTTAAAACGTCAACTGAACTTCCCAAAGATTCGTATTCTGATTTGTGGCAAAGTCACTATGTTTTCCTCGTAGGTTCAGTTGCTGATGTGGAAAATAAGCCAGAAGCTTTTCCTCCCATGCTCCTGATTTCTCTCTTCCCAGCGATGAAGTGCTGTGGAGGAGGAAGCCTTCTGAAGGCAGAAGAGCTAGACCTAAGGAATTAAAGGAAAGAAAGAAAAAGGGAAACAGACCAACTGGCCAAGAAAGTTTAAAGATAGGAGATTGTCCCTAATGGCCTGTGCGCTCCACTGTGAAACAGAGCAGAACTGGGCTTGCAGCTAGATACCAGAATGGCTTAGCAATATAAGCATCTGCATACCCTTGCCTCAGAGATGGGTATTCAGATACCCCACAATCCCTGCCTCAGAAATGCCGTGCTGCTAGCCAAATGAAAGTGCCTCTGATCTGCTCATGAACCACATACAAATCAAAAGTCTGGTATTGTGCCTGTATGCAACAGAGTGTCCAAACCAAGATTGTCCAACATCCTTAACCCTGACTGTTTACATGGAGGTGATTGTGCTACCTTAATAGTGTTCCCTTTTTATAGATTAACGTGTAGTTATATTTTTATATATATATACACACATATATACAGTCCATTAGATTAAATAACTATTCCATATCTATCAGGTAGGGATGAAGCAATCCTCAGCTACTGCAGCTGGTAAAAAATGGCATATTATAAATTACATTTGCTTTTATAAATCAGAATAATCAGATTCCCACTCCACCTGCTAAGAACATCATTACTTCAGGTAATGTGGTACACTACTTTTACTTATAGTGAAGGAATGGATTTCTTAAGCAATAGTTAGAAGCTTTCAGAAGTTAAGTGTGTCATGTAAAGTCACCAGATATTTTACTTAAATTGAGAACTCCATTCTAGGTCAGTGCCAGTTAAATGTCCATTTTACTTCTTCTATACCTTTCTCATTTGCTGAAAGCTTGGGCAACAGCTCACCTTAGGTTAATCCTAACATTTTAATTAGTTCAGAGCTGACAGCTATTTGTACTTTCAGTAATAAATTTTAGAGTCACTGGAAAGTAGATTAGTCTGTAATTTAGGAAAGCTTGTTCATGTGTTTCACTTCTCTGTGAAAGACAGACATGCTCATGAGATTAAGCTCTACCCTGGCAGAGAACTTGTTTTTCCTAGCACATATTTGCTTCTGATGTCATAAATCATGTTTAAATCCTGACTTACCTGGCCTGCTGCTGGCAAGTAGTTAGCATAAGACACAGACTCATTTGCAGGCAGAATACTCAGAGAAGTGGTGCTATACTTGGAGATACAGGCTGGTTGATGAACTGATTTGGCCTTTCTCAGTACTTTTTTGTCATACATGTGCTGCTCCAATACAAGTGCCTACAGAGGTCACTGTATTTGCAAGCAAATTAAGTTGGTTTCCTCATCTTTCACACCTC
>WAAD01031418.1:4373-21102 GCA_013389945.1 Fregata magnificens
AAATGTCCACTGTTTTTGTAGCTGCAGTGCTGGGACTCCTCTCACCTGAGGGCAGTTCAGTTTTTCTTCTCGCTGCATGCTTGCCACAAGCATGTCAATAAGCTTGCTGAGTCAGTTGGGAAGGTCTCAGGACAGGAACAGTACAGAGCAGTAATTAAGAAATAAGGACTCTTGAGGGGACATTTCATGGTGAGCTTTCTCCCCATAACCCCCCCTTCTTTTTCTCACAGTCTAGCACCCGTAAATGCTGCTTCACCTTCGCAACATTCCCAGATGTTGCACTGAAAACATCAAGAATACAGTGCAAATCTGGACCCTTCCCATCCCTGCCAAAAATATACAGTATTTACTGCTGATCCAAGTAGCTGTGTTGTTTAACTGCTTAAATATTGTAGGACTCAAAATCCCCCAAACTATGTTAAATGTCCCCAAGTTAAATCAGCAGCAGTGCTTATTAAATATCAGGATTTGATCTATCTGGAGTCAACAGCTGAACAGCAGACACATCAAAATCTGAGCAACAATGACCTCAGAGCTATGTATATTTATCATGTGCTGTATTTCCTGGCACACTGAAGCCAAGGGGGAAAAACCGCTGAACTAGTCCAGCTCCGAGGTTAATACTCCAATTAAATCACTGGCTTTAAAAAACATTTAAATCTGCCACTCCAAGTTGGAAAGCATTTCACAACTTTCCTGTCTTAACAGTGAGGAATGTTAATGAGTCCTAGGTAGGAGCTGCAAGTAAACTGGAAGGTGCTTCTCAGCCGTAGGAAATTCTTGTCCATATATTTAAAGGGCACAAAGAAGCAGCTGTTGCATATGGGAAATATAAGTTCACGAAAAACTTAGCAACAAACGGCTGAGAAAAGGGGCAATTCACCTGTCAGTTGGATGACTTCATGACCGCAGCCTTGCTCTCCTGCATCTTGGTAGTCCCACAGGTAGCTGGGGTAGACACTGCATAGGGGAATAGAAAGGGTTTCTGGTGATCTGCACATTGAAAACTGGTTGGTAAACTGGGATGTGGATGGAGAAGATGCTTTCTTGGGGAAACCACCTCTAGGCTGGGAGTTCGAGCACTTCTGTCTGTTTTCTAAGTTTATTTTTAAATCTAGTCTTGAAAAACAAACATACTGTGAAATGTGCATAGACACTCCAAAGATGTGAGAGCTCATAGGAAGCACGGCAATGCTTTCCGAAGGGGAGGATGTTTTTTCAGGGAGAGTAATGATGTCTACCAAGTCATGCGTCTGCAGTAGGGCAACAAAAAACGGAAAACTCTGTCTTCCTCTTCCCACAGTCAGATATAGGATGGGGAACTGCTTTTCCTTTCCCCTTTCTTGCCAGTACCCCCGCAACAGTTTCATGACTATGCAGTTCAGGATTGAGGCCACAGTGTTGGTAAAACCCAATGACAGTCCATGAAAAACACCACAGCGATGTTTCTCCCTATCTGAACTGTCCATTTCTTTGGCTCTCTCTGCTGATATTTGGTTGTGCAAGGTTAAATTTCCTTCCTCTGAATCCTACACCTTACCTGTGGCCAAAAGAAAGAAAATAAACACTTCCACCATAGAGAGCTGCCCAGCTAATTGACCCAGGTGAGATCCAGCATGGTAAATCCTTGTTACATCTGCAAAACAGCCCAACCTACCTTTTTTTTTTCCCTTTCTGTTATATATTACATATTTCATGGATATGATGAGATGGGTGTGGAGTATATTGATTTTCTACTTATCACCACACATTCCCAGGGTACTCAGACTTTGGCGTCACTATTATGTAGCTGATGCATACCCCTGTATTTAGTTCTCATCAGACTAAAACAGCTGTGTGCCTTGACTTTCTCATTGCTAACTGAGAAAGGGGCTTGAGAGGAAGCTGAACTGCACTGTGGAGCCATCCATCATCTAGTCCCTGCCCACCAACTGCTGGAAGCGTGTGCCGCGAGCAGGGGGGTTATCCTGAGTCCAAGCTGAGACACATTGCTGTGTTGCTGGTCCCAAGGACCAACAAGAACCTGAAAGGGACATGGGATTTTTTTATTCCCCAATCTGGCTCTTAATCAATAAGAGAGAAAACTGGATTTGTAAATGGTTGATTAGATTTGCAAAGAGATGGTCTCCTTCCCCATTTTGTGAGTTAAATGGAAACAGGAGAGCAGTATCCGCAGGAGGCTGGATGTCAATGCATGTGCTCAGGGACAAAGTGATTTATTTGTGAGGGGGTAAAAATAAATAAATCTGCTGATTCAGAGCTGCAATATCCTTTCCCTGTCCCCTTCAGGTACCTCAGGGCCCCCCACAGCAATAGCCCTGCCCTGTGGATTGCTGCTCACAGAAGCTCTCCAGATCCTAGAACCTCCATCTGTCTGGGAGACCAAAGATCCACCCCGAGACTTGCAGGAGGCTGGTGATCTTGCCCTGCTTACCAGCAGCACCCTGGCTACCAATGTCCCCCCTCCCTTACACAAGCAAAACTGTTTCTGCTCAGAAAGCATGTGCAGAACATTCCTCTAATGCCATCGGTAGGTAGGCTTGCGCTGGGTGACCAGAACAACTGTTGGCTGAGGTCAGCCAGCCAGGAAAACAATAATGTCTCCAGCCTCTCGAGTGCCATAACTCTAACATCAGGATTAAGGCTGCTGCACTGTACTCGGGACGTTACATCTCTTGCAGCTGACCTCAATCAGCAGCCGTGTAGACCACCCGGGGGAGAGGGAGTGGAAGGGGTACAAAAGGTTTTATTAAACCCAAAAGAACAAAAGGAAGAGAGCCTTGAACCCTCCAACAAAAGGAGGAAAGTTCTTGTATGGCAGGAAGCCAGGTGATATTTTTTTAAACAGCTTTTTCCCCTCCTTTGTACTTCAGCCGCTAAAACCTGTCTCATATCTGCAGCTGCACGGGGGAGATCCTCCAACCTAACTCCCCTGACTTAAAAAAAAGTATTAATCTTGCAGCTGCTAATAGAGAGCAAAAGGAGAGAGAAGGAGAGAGGGAGAGTTTTGTTGAACTAAGTAGTGCAGGATGTAGGAGGAATTAGCTTGAGCCTTCCCTTGTTCATATGCACTCATATTTTCATGCCCCTGTAAACAGTCCTGGTAAAACCACCTTTGTAACAGGGTCTGGCAAAGTGTTGGTGGCATGCACGAGTAGTGGGATGTGGTAGGTATTAGTAGCAGTGCTGTTGTGGCCATGGGTGGTGGTGGTGTGTCTCTGAGCAATAGCAGTAGTGTTGTAACTGTGAAAAAAATTGAGCTTTTTTGGTGGGGAGGTTTTGTGGTCTGGATAGGTATTGCAATGGAAGAGGTTGGAGAAGGTAAGCAATTAATATAATCTTCAGGGTTCTTCAAAATTTGGTTGTGAGTCACATGATTTTTGGTATTTCTAAGGGCTTCGCAGGGGGAGCTTTCCTCAGATCCTTGGACAGGTTTGCTTCCTGACTAGGCACAATTGACAACACGTTTTAAAAAATATCATTAAAGCTTTTTCAAATCTTAGTGACTCAGCTTTTTTGAGGAAAGATAACTTTATGTTACGTGAATCTGCTGTTGATAGCAACTGCCATTACAATGATGACTGAAATTCATACCATAGTGATGTCCAGTGCTACACATACACACAGAAGAGGAAGTAAAATTTAAATTCATTTTACAAAAGGAAATTAAGGCACAGAAATCCAGATTCATCTTAGCTAATTTTAGGTATGTAACAGAGGCACTTAATTAGAATTGCAGTTGTCCTCATCTTCCCAGCTAGTCACTGGAGAAAGACAGGCACATCAAAGGGCAAATAAACCTATATTTTAGATCTGAATTGCCTCTCAGAGGTCCCTCTCTCTCCACTGATGAGCAAGAGAACCTAAAGCAATTACAATCTTAATTAGATGCCTCTCTTACATCCCTGAAGTTAGGCTGGGATAAATCGGACCAAAGAAACTAAGCGGCTGTCCAACGAACATGAGGCAAAGCATGTGGCCAGGAGCCAGTCCTAGTCAATTGCTTGATTACAAATAACATTATTTCATATATGCCCCTTTACAGTCTGCTGCTGAATTACACAGGCTTCACTCATAGAAGCCTCAGGAAACATTTACTTAAACTAACACTGAGGTAATTTTTAATTTTTTTTTTTTAAATGCTCTTATCTTTATTACAGAATTCAGAAACTTCAGTCTGGAGGAGCTGTGAATTTCCTAATGGTGACAGGCATCAATAAAAAGAACAGAAAGAAAATCAGTCAAACAACTATAAGAATAATTGCTCTGTAAGGTAATGATTATAAAACAAATGATCAGGAATTGTATCCATTGGGTTTTCACCTTGCTCATTTTTAGTAGGATAGGAAAATATAAAACCTGCATTGAAAATGATAACATTGATTTAAGCAGTTACACTGAACTGGTGAGAAAAAGCTCTCATAGAAGGTTTATATCTTGCAGCATAATGTCCAATAACACAAAAGACAGTGATTTTATTTTTTTTCTTGCAAGAGCTGCTGGGTCAGCCAAAACAGGGTGTACCTGTAATTGTCTGATGCCTGGACCCAGCAAGAAGATCTATGAAACCTTGAAACTAGTGGAATACTTTTCCCAGAGTCTGATGAAAACTGCCTGTTATCCTTACTCCTAAATGCAGCAGGTTATAAAAAGACAAGATTGCAATGTTCAATGAGAGAAAGAGGTTCCCCTTTGAGAATGATTATGGAGTAGAGCTGGTTGACCTTAGTCTGACCAGTTAAACACTTCAGTCGGTTGATAGCTAAGTTAATAGCAAACTGGAATGGGGATCAAAAACTTTTTCTCAGCAGAGGAAAGTTCCCATCTGAGACCGTTCTTCTTGCTCTGGTCTCATTCTGCCACACAGATGGGCTAGAGGGACCCAAAGCAGCCTTAGGAGAACCCTCCTGGTTGACGCATTGCACGTGGTAGGTGTAAAGGGGTTGTTAAAGGACCACTTCACAAGCTCTTGTGTAAGAGGGACAGAAAAGAGGGAAGAGCTCTTCCAGAAGGGGCAGGAGGCCACATGCCTCCTGATGGGGCAGAAGATGCCCCAGTCAGCCTCAGTGAGCTGCAATGCCACAGTTTAATACCCAAGGCTGTCTAAATTTTGGAAAAAGATTTACAGCAGCTCAAAGCTGGGGGACAAATATGTGCTGAGTCTGTGAAGCGCTGCAGAATTTCCCAAATCTGAGACAATCATCTGCTGAAAAAGCAACACCATGCCATGCAGATGTTATCCAGGATAACACCTTCGTGCAAATGCTACGTTGGACCAAGCAGGGGTGTTGCTGCCTGCGTCTGCTGTTCACAAGCAAGGAAGAACCAGTTGGGGATGTGCTAATCAATGGCAACTTTGGTCGTAATGACCACATTATAACAGGGTTCACAAACCTGAGGGGATTGATAAGGGCAAGAAGGAGAGTACAGACCTCAGCAGGCTTCAGCTTGCTCAGGGAACTGGTGGGTGGGTTCCTGGGATAGGCAACTCTGAAGGGTAAAGGAGCTCAGGAGGGCTGGCAGGTCAACCTCCTCCAAACAGAAAAACAATGTATCCCAATAGTCAGAAAAATATGTAGATTTATCTGGAGGCTGGCTTGGCTAGACAGGGAACTCACATCTGAGCTGCAGTACAAAGAGGACATACACAGGAGGTGGAAGCAGGGGAAAGCCAATGCTTAATTAGACTTGAAGCTAACAAGGGATGTCAAGGGCAAGAAGAAAAGCCTCTACAGATACAGGCTGCTGAATGCGGTAAGTGATTTAGTGACAGTCGACACAGATAAAGCTGAGGTACTCAGTGTCTTCTACGTCTTGTTATTCACCTCCCAGGTCTTTGCACCTAGAGACAGGGTTCAAGAAGAGAGGAACAGGCATTAGCAGAAGTGCTCAGATCCCTGAGTCGGGGATCTCCCGAGAATCTCAGCCCACACAGGTCTGTGGGACCAGATGGTGTATGTTCAAGGGTGTAGAGAGAGCTGAGGGAATTGTGAGGACACTCTCTGCTATCTTTGAAGGGTAATGGAGATTGGGAGAGGGCTTTGAAAGGGGATAGAAAGGCAAAGTTGCACCTATCTTCAAAAAGGGAAAGAAGTTTGATCCAAGGAAGTACAGGCTGGTGAGTCTATGAGGCTACCAAGAGGATAAAGTCAGTCTCCTTTCTGGGGTGCATAGTAGGAGAATGAGGGACAATGGCCATAAACTGAAACAGAGGGCTGACACTGTATATAAGCAGAAAAATTTCACCACAGGTATAAAGCCCTGGGCTTTGGGCTTGGTTTCCCAGAGAGGCTGTGGAACCTCCATCACTGGAGGTTTTCAAGACCTTATTGAACAAAGCCCTGGGACACCTAGGCTGAGTTCACTGTTGATCCTGTTTTGAGCTAGAGGATGGAATAGATGACTTGCCAAGTTTCCTCCTAACCTGAATGTTTCTGTATTTCTGTCGTGATGCAAAAATATATGCATCTAATTACCATTGCACAGGGGAAATGCTGACCTCATGGAAATAAATGATGATTTGAAATTATCCAGTGCAGTAAGGATGACAGTTGACTGAGGGACTACAAAAGAACCTTGTAAGATCGTGTGCCTGAGCAATAAAATGATATATGAAACTGAATGGAGAAAAATTTTAAAGTGATGCACACAGAAAAAAACCCCCAGTTTTACTTATGAACTAATGGGCTCTGACATCAACATTACCATACAGGACCAGTACCTCGAGATGCATTGCTGAGATATGTCCATGAAAATGTGAGCTTAGAGCTTAGAGCTTGGTGGCAATCAGAAAAGCAATGCCAATGCTAGGAAATGGAGAAAAACCCCAGATACTATCATTGTGCTCACTCATCTCTTGAATACTGTTTGCAGCTCTGGTCTCTTCCTCTCCAAAATATGCAGTAGAAGGTGCTTATAAGGGCCAAATGGATGATCAATAGTGCAGAATAGCTTCCATATGAGGTATGGCTAAGTAGAATTCTGGAAAAGAGAGGTCGTGGAGTAGGAGAGATTTGGTAGAGTTCTCCAGGCCATGAGTGATGTGGAGAGGGTGAATAGAGGCTGACTATTCACTGTCACTTCTAACATGGAAATGGAGGCATAAAAGAAGCAAGAGTCAGTGCAAACAAAAGAAGTTATGGCTGGAAAAAGGCCTCTTCTTGCCGGTGAACTGGGGAAGCTTTAAGTTTCAGTGGGCTCAAGTGAGACTGAGCAATTTCATAGAAGAGGAATCTATTGAGGATTATGTAGAATTTACATAGCATTTGCATAAAAATCCCCTCCAACTTGGGAAGTCTCTGAGTTCAAAGTAAGTGAAGGCTGGGAGAGTACTGAGGGAACTAACACACATACTTGCTCTCTTCTTTCTTTCCCCTGGACATCCCTTATGGCCACTCCTGAGTGGAAATGACCATTGATCAGACCCAGTATGGCCACGAAGTTTCTGCCATTATTACAGCGACATCTTCATCTTACGGGGATGTTGATAATGAGTGAGAAGTTCTCCTTTAGAAGAATATGGCTACTCACAGAAACACGTATTTAATGATAAACAGTTTAGGGCTTTGAGGTGATGTGGCAAAATTCAGTGAGAAGTCACTTCTGTTCATCTCTTCAAACAATTTGCGGGAAGGCATTATCTTAAAACAGCACTCATGGACTCTAACCAGGCAACAACACAATCAATTAAAACCAGTTACACATAGAGGAGATCCTCTGAATTATATACTACCCTATTTTCAGATCAGGTGTTTGTGAATACATTACTTTATAATTTGTAAAATATATTTTTCTGACAATAATTGTAAAAATATAAGGAGAGACTAATTATCATTAACCAGTCCTGCCTTACAGAAAGCACTATGAACTCCACATAGAACATGAATTCAGACTATTCCTTCTCCAAAAATGTTCCTAAACATCAACGTTACCTACAGTTCCCTAGTTAGAACTGCACATTTCCTTAACTGTTTAGCAATCCAGTTTCAAGACATAGCATTGCAGTAAAGAATCAAAAAGATAAGTGACTAGTTATATGCCTTTACTAATTTGCTATCCCTTCAAATGAATATTCTTTTGCCTTATGTGTATATAAACCTACAAGTCTGTTAAAGCTTTCCTGTGCACAGAATAAAAATTTCTCAAGGGTTGGTACAAAACCGTGGAACCATATCCTACAAAACGAGTCTGAGGACCTATGCTAACATCACCTGCCTGTGCTTCCAGGGCAAGATGCATCTCATCATCTTGATTTTCCAAGATAAATATTACATTGTCTATTAAAGAACAGCAGCAACCCAAACCCTATCAAAAGTAAAACCTGCTTTGCATGCTTATTTCCAGGAGGAGAATGGGAGAGAAAAAGGATCACCAATGTTACTCAAATTGTTTTCAGCAGTGAATGAAGTTGCTCAGATATCCTACTGCTGTGAACAGAAAAGGATCTGAATAAAATAGAAAACAAACAAATAGACAAACATAAAATATTGAAAGGTTGTGTAAGATTATATCTGGCAGGAACACCAGATTTAGGCAAAGCAGTTTCTGATTTTTTGTGAACATCGTTATTCCCCTACATGTGTGTGCATACATGTGTGTACAGTACAGCCAAACACTTGTACGCAGCAGTCATCATGAAATGCTGACATTTATCTCATTTTTGTCACACTTTCTATGTATAAGTTCACACGTTATATTAATTTACATTATAGCTAAACTATGCATACAAAAAATAAATACCTTTTCCAGTTAAGTTGGCATGGTTTTGGTTTTCTGTTTTCTTAAAAACAACAAGCTTCCTGGCCAAATCTGTGCTTGCCCTTCTGCACTGTATCTTTTGAAAAAAACCCAAATGCAGCAGATTGCAGATGATTCCTGCCCGACTTGTTGCAATCTCCAGTTCTTTAATCTTGTGTCACAGCTGAAGGTTAGGTTGACCCATGTGATTCTCAGTAAAACAAGTGGTGGGGGGAAAAAAGCTAAGGAGATTCTTGTGATAAACCGTGTTTAATTCTATTTCGGAGAAAACAATCATCTTTCTCAGTAGGATGATGGCTGAAAACTGCAAAAGCTCACACAAATATACAGTGCTGTATCATTCTTGGTTTAATAAAAACAATTTATATGCAGGGTAGTGAACATGAGGAAAGTTATGGAAAACATTTCTCACCCAAGGACAGAGTACCAGATGTGCTAAGACTTATGGGAGCAATCAAAGGTGGCCAAGGCTCTGCTGTGGGCCTTATTAAGTTAGACTGTGATCCAGCACCTTCAACTTATTAAGCTGTCGGGAGTTTCAGTGATTAAAACCAAAGAAAGGTCAGTCACAGACCTTCAGCATTTCCCTGGACTGGTATTTTCTTTTAGGCCTTAGACCCTAATGAAGACACTTCACTCGATACGTGGATTTTTTTAAATTGGTCTTTTGAGCTGGATTTGTCCATAGCTTGAGAAAATCTTCAATAGATTTTGCTTCCTCAGAACTCTGCATGCAGTTATCAAAAATCCCAACCAATAGCAAGAGATGAGGCCTTATAGGATGGCTTTGCATATCATCACCGCCGAGATCAAAGGAACAGGTTAATGGGGATCTGGATAAGTTTAATTATGTCCTAGGTAAGGAACGAGGGTTAGTGGCTGTAGGTGGGGCTGTTATAAATAAGCTTTCAAAGCTCTGATAGCTGAAGTCTAATGTTTGTAAAAGGTATAATAAAACTAGTATTTCTTATGGATTTAAGGTTGCCAAAATCAACCCGCTAGTCCTAAAAAGCCACATGGTGGGAACAGACATAATGTACTCCAGGTACAAGCGATGTCAATGCTATTTTCTGAGCCCTTCTCAGGTGGGTTAAAGGTTGTTGTTTCATCTACAGGGACACATATTACTGATTACAAATCCTTAATTATAACACTCCATGAAGTGTTGTTTAACTTGTCCTCTTCATCTCTGGATATCTGATGGGGTTAAAAAGTTTCCAAGCGTGCAGAACTCTCTTCATCATCTGTATTTTTTTTCTTTTCTTTGATGCTACCTGTATCGGTTATAGAGGCATATGTAGGGTGGACTAGTACTTCTGAAACACATAAGTCCCCTGTCATCACAAGCTTTTAATGCAGCTGTAATGATACACTCTAGAAGCCTGGCACACAGTGCCTTGCATTTATTTTACAATATATTTTAATATATTAAAATCAGGCTGGCTGTTTTCATCTTAGAAAAGATAAGAAAGGAAGCTTTTGTACCCTTTGCAATCTAACAAACAAAAAATATCACCCTGTTACAAAGCAGAACCTGATCATTCTGCTCCGTTAAGATTCATACCCTTTTGGTACCCTCTTTCATTTTCATTTTAAAATTGTTGAGTGTTAAGTGGTCCGAGATCATCGGGACACCTTTGTAGTAATTTTTAATATAGCCTTTTATACGGATATAACAATATTCATTATCGTATGGTGGATCAATGTGAAAGTAAAAAGAAATTTACATGATAGGTTTTAACACTCAGGACGAGAAACTGCGAAGTACTTAATCCTATTAATTAAAATAAAATGTGCGTTTCCATCAACTCCAGATGAGTCTGTTCTCAAGTTATAATTCTGCTTTTTACTTGGTGAATTACAGGGCGCCCATAGGAAGCTACAGGATCGCATGGAAATCCTGCCTGAGTGGGGCTGGAGGGGGAAGAAGGGAGCTGGGAGCAGCGGTTGTGTTTGTCGTGGACCGTCACATAAGGTGGATGCTCCTGCCAAAATATTTTTGGGATGGGATCAGCCACACCGAGGTGATTACAGAAGGAGCAGTGGCATTATTGTTTTTATCTATCTCCCTTTTGTCTCATGAAACAGCCCTCCGAGGAATGAAGATCAATTTGCGGTTGTTGAAACTACATTCAGGGCTGAAATCTCACCTGTAACACCCGGTTGTGTTTTGTTCTCTTTTATTCAGTTGTTTACCAACTTTAGAGAAATATTTCTGGTGTTTTAAAGCTGAGCTTCAGTTTTAATTTACAATGAACGTATCTATGAAAACCTGCATATCCTGCAGTATGCACTGGGAATTAGACGACTAAAAGCCTTTGCCTCCACAAAGTTGGTGAGGACAATGTACCAATATCTTCTACCAGTCCAGCTGATTTAATCCCATGTTTGGCCACAAAATTTTAGTAAATTTTCTGGTCTTTGCTGGAACTACAGGGTACCCTGTCAAATTTGGCTACTTACCCAAAGGTTCACATCATGGTTAGTCAAAGGACACGGCTACTGAAATGTGGGTAGCTTCCTGTGTCTGGAAAGACCTTGGTTTGTGCCACTCTGTATTAATCTAATAGACCAGGATGATCCCTTCAGAGCTGCTCGGCTTGATAAGTGCAATGCATTGTAAAAGAATGGACCAATAAACACCTACAGTACCTGCCTAATAGGCCAGAACAGGTTCTTCAGATCTATTCTACTATTTATCAGATAAATAATTTTTCAAAGCTGTACAAGGCTGTTTAAAAAATATTTTATATTTTTCAGAGAAGGCTTTTGGCCTCTTATTCTAGGATTTACTTTTGGGCAGATAAAGAGTAATAAAAATCTTCCTTTTTTTTCAAGTTGGGAGATTCTTGTGCAAACTAAGTGAATCTTCTTTTTTAAAAAAATCCAATACTATAGCTGAAGACCTTGAGCTTCTGAAACAGACGGACACAAGGAAGTCAACATAACATTTCATTATTACATTCCATTTCACTATTAAGCCATAGCCTACTGACTTTTTAATACGATAGGAAACCTACTATTAGTAGTTCTTACTTGCCAGAAAATCCCACCGAGATCCTTTTGTGATAAGTAAATGAAGTTGAACTGAAATGTCATGGCAATGGCTTGAAGAATGACTGGAGAAAGATATCACTGAGAGACACAATAAACAGAAAGGGAGAAAATACCTTCCAGAATGAGTAAGGCAGCTTCTCATGTAATTGTGCAGGACTTGGAGACAGCAGACTTAAGGGTCAACAGGGAAAGGACAAAAGATCTCTGCACACGTGCACCTAGGGGAAACACTTCTCTGGCTCTGGCTGATCTGAAGCTGTTTTTTCAGAAGCTATCACTTCATGGGTGATTCAAAGTCACATTGTGAATATGGTGACACATATAGAAAACGTTCATTTTTCTCAACAACTTGCAAAATGCAATATGTATTAGGTTTTGCCTGGGTAAGGAGGTTGTCTGCAGCATACAAAGCCTCTTGGAGAAAGAGGATGACCAAGTTCAAAAAAGCTGGTAGCTTACATCTGAAATGTTTTTCTACCTCATTATAAAGGAAGGCCGATATATCCAACACACATGTCATGAAATTATTTCTGGATGATGTTTCTGTCATTTCCAAGAGAGCTACCATCTTTTCAGTCCTGTCTAATAACCAGCTCCACCCTGAAATTATGTTGATTAAAATATAAATAGAATTCTACTGATTTTCTCTGTACTGTCACATGGTGGGATTGTTTTGGGGGGAAACGCAGAAAAAAGGCACGTGTCTGACACTGAATTCTTTTTTTTAACCGAACACCTTCCTTGAGACCCAAATATTTCAAGTGTTACAGGAAATATTAAAATGGAGATTTGTTTAGCTTTGAGACAAGATCAAGCAGCCTTATATCAAACAGCAGCTTGTAATACAGGCTTGTGAGGGGGTTAGAGTAGATATCATTCATACTTTAATTAACTCAAATTCCAGCTGTGAGTACATACAGGATATTTCCTTCACAGGTACAGCTTCCCATTGAAGACCTTGCCCACCCAGTTCTGTTAACCAGCAGCCATGGTGGCATTTAAGGAAGTTATTTTTCTTTCTCTTTTAAAGCTTGTGTTTAATGTGGTGTTCAGCAACCATATGAAAGACCTGTGACACAAGCTACAGATTGCTGTTGCTGTTGAGCTGGGATGGGACTCTGGGTATTTATTGTATTTGATGTTACAACAGATGCCTTAATAACTTGGAATTGTGTTCTGACGTTCTACATAACCGAAGGAAGAGATAATAATTTGGGGGCATCAGAGAGAAAACATTCTTCTAATCAATGGAAAATTGTTGCCTACATTTAAAAATGACATTTTTAAAGATAAACCAGCGTGAATCACCTGCTGCTGGCAGCTGCATTTCCAATTTCCTATACTGCTTATATAGCAAATTTGCTTTAGCACTAGGAAGTGATTTCTGAGTAGTTTATAAACATGCTTAACTTATGGGTAGAGACATCTGATTTCTCTCAACATCTTGATTAAATGTTCTATCCCAAACCTCTGTCAAGAAATATGTCTCATCATACGAGTTTTCAGAAATCCCCACTGAATTGCAGGGATACAGCTTTTGTCTGATATGTCATTAAGCCTTCATAATTAATAATATGTTCTTTCTATTTTTGAGAAAACTTTTTAGGTCTTCTTCAAATAATTTTTAAGAGAAAATATTTGGTCATTACCACTTGCAGCTGTAGGAATATTGTTTTACATATGGAAACGTAACATTTGAGTTTAATTCCCTGAAGTGTGCAGCTTTTTCTTTCTTTCCTCAGATGCTGCTTTTGAAATAGATGAAATTGTCTGTTCCTTTTAAAGACTGATGGATATTCACCCCTTGTAGAGCAAGACAGAGCTCTCATATATGCTTGTTGTTGTACAAAGTTCATTTTTGCCATACCAGGTCTGCGTGATGCATGAGAGCCATTCGGGAGCATAGGAAGAGGACATTTTGCAAGGGGGTAAGAATTGTGCAAACATCCCCCCTCCCCAAAGGCATTGTATTTTCTACACCCACTGCTGGTAGGTTGCTCTAAGAGGTAGAATTTGGAATTTGTGTTTGCAAGTGTGTGTGCCCACAGTGCTGAGGAAGAGCTGGAGCGGAATGACTGGAGGCTCCATAATGGAAAAAATCCCGCATTGCATTGAAGTTAATGGCATAACTCCTACCAAGCATTAACAGGAACAGAATTTTATCTCCATTGCCTACAGACCCCTCTGTAATGTGTGCACAAGGACCAAAGCCCTTATTCTGGCCCAGGGCCTCCAGTTGTTCACGTGGAAGGACTGCGGAGATGCTGCATGTTGTGAACAAAGTTGGCTGGCTGGCACCCAGCTGAACTTTCAAGTTGCTCACGCAAATGTTCTGTTTAGCTTACCCTAAAGAAAAAGGTAACACACTTCATTTTCAATTCAGCACTTCAAAAATGCATTTGCTGGCACTGGGTGCAGGTAGAGGCTGCTTTTGTTAACGCTGAATTTTATAGTTAATTTAGGGAGTGAGAAAAGTGCATCATTTCCTGTATATTTGGTGTTTGCAGCAAGGGATCTCCCACTAGCCTGGTTAGATATTGCATCTATCACCATAGTAAATAGCCTGTATTACAAAAATATTAAAAAAAAATGCAATTTCCCTTGGACAGGGGGTTGGTTTGCCGTTTATTTATGCTCCACTCCATTTAGTACGCAGCGTGGGCATGGTGCCACGCTGACTTTTAACCCTAATGGAGAAAACACACAAGTTGACTGTGGGCCTCGAGGGAACGCAGAGCTTTAATGGCAATCTGAGTGTAAAATCTGGTCTCTGGAAGAAAGGTCACCACATCTGCATAACCCCCTCGAGTCAGGCTTAGAGCCCTCTCTGCCTTCAACTAAAGAGGCATTTTCCTGTATCTTGAAACTGCTTTAGTTTGAGGTACAGGGAGCACATGACAGAATCAGAGAAACTGAATGATGTTTGTGCATGTTTGACGGCACTCTGCATCCTAAGAGAAGACTTTTGAGAAACCCAATCAATACTACAACCATGTCCTGCGCAGCTGCTTGTTTCGTTCTCTTACAATAATGAATTGAAGTCTCACAACAGCAGGCATAATAAGCGCTGCTCAGCCCTTGGTATTCAATCACCTTTAACTGGGTGTTTCTATCTAAACCCTACTGTCAACTGTAGTTACACAGAAACCCACTGCAGACCTTTTGTGGCCCTCAGCTCAAAAATGCAGAAGCAGGATGCCTTTCAGAGCCGTAGGGTCTGTGATGTCCTTCCTCTCCAAGCCAAACCATTTCCCCTTTTTGTTGAAAGCATAGCATAAGGCATTCAGAAACTGTAAAACACAGCATTTTCCAGCTGGAGGGTCTTTTATCCTAATACCAGCCTCTTGTGTCTGACCACCTTGTTTTCATACTCTTTTCATGCACTTTGGATCTCCTGTGTCATGATTCTCTGTTCCGAAAGGGAAAAAGCAGAAGAATCTCAGTTCATTGGTGGGTGCTGAGGATATAAACTGTCCACTTTACTCTGACATTTTAATTTTAAATTCTAATCACCAGCCTTTTAAGTTCTGGGCAGCTTTCACGACAAAGATGGTGACAACGTGAAAATGTGTGTTGAAGGGGGTGAGCTATCAATTCTGCAGGACAGCTTTCTCCTTGGCACTGGTGCTTTGGATGTCACAGAAAATGCCCTCTAGCTAGGCAGCCATGGGCAGGGAAAGCAAAGTGTTGCCTGTGGAAAATGAAGACAACAAAAGAAAACAGCAGAGTGGCTTGAGAAGTGCCAGGTCTAAACATACCTGCACAAGAGACCAGGCTCAGGGATACGGTTTGGCCCACCTTGGTGGGAAAAGGCTAGGGGGAAATCCTAACAGGCTCTCCCTACGTATTTTAGCCTAAACTTGACTGGAAAAAAATTGTAGGTGAAATTTTTTTCCTTCCCAACACACAGATGAATTTTGAGGCTTAAGCAGCCTTTTAGCATCAGTCCCTAAAAAGGGGATTCTCCCTGTACTAGTTATCTAGGTTTGCCCATGCAGAAAGCTGAAAGGAGGTTGCAATAAAAAAGGAAGTTTTCCTATTTTAGAGAGGGGAAACTAAGGCAGAAGTCTGTGCACTGACTTGTAAAATGATCAAATAATTAACAGAGCAAAAGGAAGAGTAATACTGCTTTTATTTTCTCTCTTTACCAAATCCACAGAATCATTTTTTCTCTCTTATCTTCCATTACTCATATAATCAAAGTTCACACTGCCTTCATTGTTTGGCATGCTAGAGGAGTGACATTGTGACATTGAGAACTTCAGGGCTTCAATTTCTTTTTAGAACCACAAGGTTATGTATAAAAAAAGAAGGGGGGAAAAAAAAAGACAACTTCCCGGCTAAGGTGTTCTGTTGTGTCAAGGGTGGCAAAACCAAACTTAGCTTTTATAATAACAATAGTGTCATGTCCAATTTCCCTTCCTACCTCTGTCTAACTCTGAAGTGTTCTGAAGTAGCAGAGAGCTGCAGTGCAATACAATCTGCAGAATACCAGCAATATTTTCAAAAATGGTAATGTTTTCCCACACCCAGCCCTAACACGGAACCAGACTGTTTAAAAAATAATGTTAACTTTGACAACTCCTATAGCTATTTTATATTATGTTAAACTCAAGATTACTGACTTTTTCTGAGACTTGAAAAGAGCACTGTGCTCTTCCTCATCCCAGCTGACATGAATAAGTGGCTATTACTAGAGCCAGCAACCAACAGGACAAATTGAGGTTTTGAGCCACATGCCCAAACCCCCTATATTCCTATGAATTAACACCTAGAAAATGCATGTGATGGATACAAATCCTTTTTTACGATATATCATTTAAAAGGATTTACTCCTTTTACTGTGGCTTATTAAAGGCAGACTTAAGGGCCCTGTTTCACCCCGACCAACATCAGTGGCAAATTCTGATTGATT
>WAAD01031429.1:2662-13068 GCA_013389945.1 Fregata magnificens
AAATCTCAAATCTTGCAATTCTGGTCTATCCCTCTTTGCCCCTTTCTCAAACCATATTTTGATTTCACAAACTAGAGGAATTAAAATTCATTTTCTGTAATATATTCAGCCACTTCTGCAGTACTAAAGAATTTGGGGCAAAGACAGAACTAATATCCCAGAAATCTTACAAAAGAAAACTTCATCAGGCTCAAGCAGTTCCCCCAGCCACCATAATGTACACACAGTATATGTTACTGAAAAATATAACNATTAAACCAGACCACTTCTTCAGTTTTTCTTACTATTTAAAACTTGCTTATTATGAAAGTGGTAATTATTTCCACCACTCAAGTGACAGAAACAGTTGAAAATTTCTGCCTTCCCCAGCCATTACAGTACTAATTCAGACTCCATCTGTCTGCTAATAGTGGTAGTCCAGAGCAATGCTGGAGGTCCAACCTTGCTGCTAAGGAAGAAACATTGGGGTGGCACCCAGAGCATATTTAGTCTGAAAATCACTGTGCCCAACTCACTAGGATTTCAGCATGCTCAGTGTTTCAGCTACTGTTCTTCATTTCACACGATTGTATAACTTTTCTAAATCTTAGGCGCACACAAAAAAAATACATTGGCAGCTCATAGCACTCTGTGATCTTGGTCATTAAGACAACTGAAATAAATGAAACAAACGATGCAGTCAGTCTGTTGGGATTTACCCAAGAACATGGTAATGAATCCACTCTTACAGCATCCGTGGATGGCAGGTATTGCTTGGTAGGCCTTTCAAATAGAGAAAAATCATGATTTTTCCATACACTATCTACTTTTAACTTCTACCGTATTTATTTATCAGCATAAGAGCAACCCACAGCACAGTGCACACTCATATCTTCAGTTTCTTGAAAAAGTTATCCAGAAAAACATAGGCTGAAAAATTAATGGAGTGAATGTGAAAACTGATCTTAAACTGGACTACCACATAATATCAATACTGAAAGTTTCCAATAAAATTGTTTAAAATTAATTTTCCATTCTTCTTTTTCCCACATTATCCACATTTTTTCAAATAAGTTAACACTTCCTTTATACTCACTTTTTATTTTCAGCTGAATTATGGAAACTATAGTTAACAGCTATACTAAAGCAAGAAGCCCCTAAAAGACAAAGTGCTTATTTCAACATTATCATGACCAATATATTTTCCTTTAAGATTACGCATTAAGGTTATTTTGTCTATAGCTGAAAATCAGAATAATTTCACCTCTTCTTCTCTGGCATTTAAAAAAATAGGTTTAGATGAGACAGAGCTGTCAGAAAACATTATTTCCTATTAGCACTTTTAACATTAACAAGCTCAGATGTTCAAACAGCATCACATCAACATGTACTATGATGACTTTATCTTCAGAAGAGAGCTTCATTAGACACCCACTGGACCTACTCAGGTATGCCTTTTTCAGTTACTTAAACCTTTTAAATTAAGGTAAAATTTGACAATGGCAAGCATCCATACTGATACTGTCAAGTGTATCAGCAGATTATTGATCACAAGCTGCTGATCAATGAGCAGCTGCTGCTAAGAAACTTGGCAAGATATGAAAGGGTCTAAACTCATTATCAAAGGCCACCTGAAGTCATTCAGATACTACCATTATCACAATCACACCCATTCTTCTTCTCATCATCCAGACAGCAACAGTAGCCCAAAGCATTTATCTCCTGCCTTCCCACTGACACTTAGCTAGCCAAATGACTGCACGACCTATGTTGAAGGAGGTTCTCTCAACAACAATCTGAAGCATATGCCTTAGAGGCTCAATTACTATATAGCTTTGCAGAGACTTAAGAATGGAGCCAGAGAGGAAGCTCCAAATGGATCTGAATAAAATGATTCTTCTGTGATGGAAAACCCACTACTTCATTTTCATATACTGCAACTATCCTAGACCTTCAGTCTTGCAACTTTCAAGGTCATAAAGGATGGAGCCAGCTATCTCCTGTCCCTATCCACGATCTCTACTTGGGCAGTTGCAGTCAATACAGGTTAAAATGGAGCAAGTGAAATTCCAGAGTAAATTCTGGTTTATTTTGAATAACTGATCTCCAACAACTGTTGAAGGTGAAGGGGCAGAACCTTTCTGCCAAAAAAAAGATGGTCACAGATCTTACCATCTTCAGAGAAAGGTGAAGTGTCACATCTTGCCAAAGACCAATATAACAACCATCTAAACAAAGTTGTTGTCCTTCCTCCTTCAAGACAGCAACAACTTAAGGAAATAGCAAACATTAATTTGAACAGCTACTACACACAATTTAAACTGATGACCCAACAGCATTTGGGTCATCTTTCTGGTCTCTTGCTTTCCCAATAGTCAGGAAAGGCTTATTTAGCCAAAAAGCATCCATTTCGTCCTCAAGTCTTAGAAAAACAATTAGAATCAGAAGTTTTCCTATGCTTCCGCAGCATAAAGTTTTCTCTAAAGGTATGTTGACAGACTTTCACAACTATTTATTTCTCAGAGGACTACAGCAAGTCCGCACCAAGGCCTATGTCTTAAGACTGAATTCTAAGTAAAAAAAAGTCACACTTTTCCACTCTTTCCCAAGTATAAGAAGCTCGAGAACTGTAAATATTACCCAATACCTCCTAAAAAAACTCTCATTGGCCAAATAAGAATGAAAAATGGGGAAGAAGCTTTATTTATTTGTCATATACACATAGGATCAGTAGTGCAGTAACTAACCAGATTCATCTGTGGGAGAAGGGGAAATGAGGTAGATTCAAGAGGCAGTTTTGAGTTTCTCTTTGGGAGTCTTAGAAATTCAGTAAGGCAGCAAGACAGGGTTACAGTATCTGACTACTGAAAAGTATTTTTCCATATCCATTTAAGTAGTATTTTAGATTTTTAATAATTATCGATGAACCAGACTGGATAGCTACATATTTACTGCTGCAAAATCAAATTTCAAATAAGAACTAAGCACTAAAAAGAAAATCAATTGCTTTACCTTTCATGTCATTTCAGATCAAATTCCCATGACCACAAATGGCACTCGAATCTTTCAGCTAGCCAGGATTTTCAGAACATCCAAAAGCATTATTGCAGTGTTAGAATGATTTCAATTACCAAGCATCTTCTGAAAGAACTCTAAGTAAAACCTACTTCTTTAAAAAAACCAAGAAAGAAGTATACGAAGATACTGTGAAATAAATGACTTCGTTGTGGTGTTTTAAAGTGCACTAATAAAGCTTTCGTAAGATTTGCTAAAGAAAAACACACCTGGTAATTATAACATCTGCTTGATTTTCAGGGTAGCATCTTTGTAGTAGTATTCACTCCTTCAGCAAAGTATGGTCTCAACACAGCAACACAGGAAACTGTGGCAAAGCCCGCATCTTACTGTTGTATAGATACACCCAAACTAGCTGGGGGACAGAAACTGCATTATTGTTTTAGCCAAGGCACTCCAGCAGGTCTAACAATCCACGTGGAGAAGGGAGTGCCTTGAAAGAGCGTAATGAAAGAGGGTCAAGCTAACTCAAATTACCTTTCATTTGCCACAGGCTAAGAGCATACACATGAACAATTACTGTGAATCAGATACCACAGATCAGCTGACATATGGTAACCTGTCATCCCACAATAACCTGTCCAAATACAAAGATAGCTTGAAATTTAGACTGGCTGTAGAGCTACAACTCACCCCTATTCAGAAAGGAAGGGGCTAAACCCTCGAACCTTTGCTTCTAGATGTATAAGCTGAAAACAAGCAACAGAAGAGAACCCACAAATCAGAGCCCTTAAGGCAAACAGGCTGTTTCCAAACACTGCAAACTGGGATTACCAAAAGGAAATAGTTACTGTAACATGACCTATTCATGCTAACCAGTCCTTTGGTATAAAAGGATGCACGCAGCATGATGACCATGAGACTGCAAATTCAGCTCTTCTGCTGGTCTGGACAGTGATTATTTAAAACAAGTGTAATAATTCCAAGTACGGTTGTTAATTTTGCCTGGTAATGGCAATTCACAGTAGGACAAAAACCAAGCTTTTGCTTCCCAACCTCATTCCCAGGAGTGCTTGTTTCTCTGTGCTGTGTTCGGCAGCTAGGAACTAGAGAGTCCTCTGGAACATAAAGAGGACGATCCTTCCAGTGGCCTACAGCTAGAATAACCCACACATACTCTTTCTGTTCAATCCCAGTGTTTTCCCAGCCCAAGAGCAAAGTCTGATATGATGTTAATTTCTTAAATCAGTTTTCACTAATAATTGCAAAAACCGTCACCAAACACCCCACCCTAATCCAAACACCTACCAAGCTCAACAAAGGCAAGCAGGACAGAAAAACTGAGGAAAAACTTTATATGCTCTATCAACACTAGACTGGCACTCACATGGTAGAGCTATACAGCTGAATCATTTTTTTGGAACACAGAACCAGTTGCGCAAGAAGATAAACACTACTGTTATTTTGATATTGGAATACCAGTAATACCTGGTATGTATTAGAATGATATTTCTATACACTTTTGCTGAATAAACTAAGTACAATCGAGAAAATATAGCTGCTTATCAGAAACAAACCTAGCCTCAGCGATGTTTCTAGGCAGAAAACAACTATGCAGCCGTTCGAGCTCCTAGAACGCAGCAGTGCCCGAACTCTCACATTTAAGACATCAGGAGGGACCTGACAACCTGGAAACAGAATGGAAACTGCAGGTTTCTGTTACAACGAACAGTAGGTTTCATTGTATGTATCATAGCACACATCATAGAACAGAGCCACAGCAGCATTTCGACAGCTCCTCTCAAACAGACACGACCATCGCCAGTCACTGTGCAAGGCTCCAGTCTCACATGACAGCGAAACCGATCTAACAGTGAGCTGTGAGGACGAGGGGCAGTCTCACCTCCTTCCTCCCACTCCCAACCACTTACCTGACAACCACTTCTCTTACACACTCACCAAACTCTTCAGTTAGTTAGTTCAAAGAGCTAAACCAGCTGACGACTATTCAGGGTGTTTTGGAGGCTTAGTTTCTGTGGTGATCTTGTTCAGGGAACTACAAGTGCCGACGCAAGGCAGGGGAGAAGAATGTGGGGCCAGAAGCAGGAATAATGGGAAGACCCCTTCCTCTAGCAACCAGGCTCTAAAATTACTTACTTATCTTGTCAAAATGCAACTAAAGGAAGTACCTCAGAGGAGAGCATAAAAAATAGTCCCTAAAAGCCTGCTGAAAGAACTGTATGTTTTAGAAGTGTTCATTCGTTGCCTGCCTGGGTCCTCCCAGCTTCTACATATAGATGAACAACATTTTAAGAACAGGCAGCAGTATAGCCAGCAAAACTTAGTCATTGAGAAGAACCACAATAACCACTATGCAAGTTATCTTTGAAGAATTATTCCAGATTCAGAGATTTTAATCACCTCAAAAAAAGTTCATTTAACTTTCTAATAGGAAGTACAATTCAAATGGATAGGAGATTCTTATAGAGTGTCGTCTTTACTTCAGCATCTACTTCTAGATCTTGCTCTCCTCTTTTACAAGAATTTAAAAGTATTTTTTAAAAGTGGCAATAAATTATAAAAGCAGAGTTTTGATAGATGTTCTGTAATTTCACTGTTTTACTTTGCTTTCCTCACCCCCTCCCCCCATTTCATCAAGAACTGAAGGACTCAAGACTAAAATCCTGGGCTATATTCAGATACTACAGTTTAGTACCATGAACAATAATAAAAATCACCAAGTATGCTTCCCCTCCTATTCAAGTGCTGAATGGAGAAACACCACATAAGCAAGAAACAAACAGAAGTACTTAACAACCAGAAAACATAAGAGGATTAGGTAATGACAAAGTCAACTGAACAAACCTTTCATTTTTCCAATTCCTGTTAGTTCAGTCATGTTTTCTTCTCCTCTTTGCTTTTATTGTCCACACATTGAACAGTTCTGATCTACTTTTCCTACACCATCTGTTATATAAGGCTAAATATATTTAATCAGCACAATTTAGAAATCTTAGAGAAGCACACTACCTCCTCTTCCAAGCAGACCAAACAGTTCACAGCTGCTAGCTGGAAGAGGAAGTTTAAGCTGTGCCACAGGTGACCCACATTACAACACACCTGGTGCATACTCACTCCCTTTACAGAAGTGACCCAGACCAGAAGGTGGGCTAGACGAGCTGTCCTCGCTGCAGTAGTAGCCCCCTCTGGCTGCCACCTGGCCTCCCCGATGATACCACTGTGCGTGTGCAGAGTAAGTCCGCTTAATGTCCCAAATAAACACGCACGCACAGCAGTCCCTCTGCATAGGTGCTGCAAATTCAGCACTTGCTGGGCACACCAGGTTTACCATGCTGGTGAGGAAACAGCTGATGTAAAGCAAGCTGCAAGCCTGATGTTCCCAGGCAGCTGCTGGGCTGACAAAGCATTCACAGTGCCCCAATTCTATACGTATACATTAAATGCTCCATATCCAGTGCACATAATGTTTATTATGCTTAATGCCCTGCACACCTGCAGTAAAAGCCTGACACACATTGGACAGCTTCTCCCAGGAAGCACCAGAGCAGGAGTGGGGCACAGAGCATAACCTTCCCCCAAAGCCAAAAGATATCAAGTAGACTGCTGTAGGAGACTTCATTACTTCTTTACTTAAATCATTGGGCTCAAAGTTTTTGTAACACAGAAACTAAATAAAAAAAGATTTGGTATTTCTGGGAAACTGTAACAGATGTTAATGGTCTTACAAATGACCAAAATATACCAACACTATGGGCAATAAACATTATAATGTATACCAAGAACAAATACACTTGATTTTGATCTCTCCGAAACAGACAGAAAGCTTTGGCATAAATTTAGGCACTTGTCCTACGCGAAGGAAAATGGAGGTACCCAGACACTCCTCCGTACTCCATGATGCAGAATCAGGCTTTGGGAAACAGAAGTTGTACTTGCAGAATCAGGCTTTGGGAAACAAAAGCTGTACTTGAAGCACCAAGTTTATAGATTCTAACCTTTTATCTCTAAGGTAGACTTTAGAAACTTTTCATTGCAGAAACAAGGATTACACATCCGTGGGTAAATAAGTCTTTTCACAGCTTAGGACTCTCTTTTAAGGAATATGGAAAATCCTGCATTAGATTTCTTTCCACCTGGAGCAACTGATGCCTGACTTCTTGACTTCTTGCCATAAGGGATGATCCTACAAAAACTGAAACCAATTTAGCTATTTTGATACAAGTCTGGGCATTTGCTTCAGAATAAGAGTCATTTAATTCAGTCACTGCTACAGCCCGGCACAGACCAATATAAGCCTTTTGGTGCATATATATATATATAAAAAAAAAAAATTATGCACATGCTTACACACATGCACTTGAAATAGGGCCAAATAAAGACTCCTTAACTTTCCTGAGATATTTATCTCAGCATTACAAAATTGAAGCTTTGTGAGGAAGAAATCTACTGGGGCTTAGTTTCTACATGTTTGTGTCTTACACAGCCTAACCTACTCTTTCGCCCAGTACTTCAAACCCTCATGTCCCCTATACAGACAAATGACTAATTCAATTACCTTGTGTGCTGACAAGCCAGCTGGTTGCTGCTTCTTGGCATGGGTAGATAGGGTAAGTTATAAATGTCTTTCCCTCATTGTCTTCTTCCTCTGCCCAGTCAATAATTTCCACAAAACTTAAGAACTTCACACCCCTTTGTCAAATCTGGTTGAAATGAGCTAACGAGTTCAGAAGTTGCAGAGTGACAGACAGACAGACTGTATGGCTGTACAAGTCTTGTTTTCTTTGGAAAATAGATTGGAGGGGAGGGAGGGAAGCAAACTTGCAAGGTAGGTTTACAGGCTATATGTATTAAATATGCCCCAACTCTGAAAGTATTGACCCAGCTTAACCTAATCTGAATCGGAGCTGCCACAGTCCCACCACACCCACAGGCATTCAGTGTTATTCCTTCCCTTGTACCGGCACTTGTGCCAAAAATCAACCTGGAGGAAAAAAAAAAAAAAAAAGCAGTTAGCGTTTGGCGCAGGCAGCTCTGGAGCCAGCTCACTGCCTTGTCACATGGACACCGCTACCACGTAAAAGGAACGCGCAGGATTGTGGCAGAGGCAGCTGCCATGGTGCTACACATTTGGTACTTAACAGTATACAGGATCCAGTCCTAAAAGCACTTAATACTGGACATAAAGCTCAGAACTTCATTAGTACCATATCCAGTAATGTGCTGGTGTTACAAAGAAGCACATATGCACCAGTGTAGTTATTATTTTGAGAAGAACAGAAACAAACAAAAAAAATCATATGCGATAGCTCTGAGGTTGACAGTTTTAGCTGCATTCTGGACACGATTTTTTTTTGTTTTTTTTTTTTGTTTTTTTAAAGTAAGTGTCTAACCTTGTCTTCTTCCTAAAACTGTAGCCAAACCTATACCCTCAAGTTAAAAAAAAATAGCACTATTAGCAAACACAGGAATATTTAAACCCAGACATCACCCAGCCCAGATTTCCTTTTGGGTAGACCATTGTCCTAAAGAAAATGAAAGGACCCATCTATTCTGTATCCTTCATGTAAAATTCCGAAACCACAGAATAAACCATTGGCAACCTCACTGGTGACTGGGGAGAGATCACGAGGGAGAAGGTAAAACAGAAGTAGCATAGTGTAGCCAGAGTGGCTAATTTAGATGGAGGGAGGTGTGAACAGCAGAACATAAGGCAAAACATCTTGGGAAGTATATCCTGATGACATCTTATCTTGGCTGTACAACACGGTGAGTTTGGGGGAGAAAAATTTTTTATCTGCAATCATTTACAATCTCCCTTCCCCACTAATCAGAATACAGGTACACAATCATCGTGTATCAGTGTATAATATAGATAGCATGATTATGCACTCATTAGATCCATTCATACTACGTAGAATCACTTCACAGTATAAAACACAGCTTCGTATGATTTTTAAACCCTTACAAGGAACCTCTGACGGAGGATTTTTAGAAAACCATTTTTTCCTAGTGATCTATTTACTAATAACAGGAGTCACAACTTGATTTTTACCCAGTGGTGGAAATGGAATAGCTGTTACACGGTCGCAAGACACTGTCTACTTATGCAGCATTAAATAATAAATAAAGCTCAAGACCTAGCACACGTTTTACTAAGCAATCTACTTTAATGATGTGAAACAACAAGAAGTTCCGAAGATTAACTATGTGCTACATTATCAACTCTGTTCCATGATATTTGTACTTATAAGTACTGTGCTGTAATATGAAGGAGGAAAGAAATTAATACTAACAACAAAGAATAATTTTCCTTTAATCACAGCTGCACTCACGTTATCTAATAACAATTTTTTTAAAAAAAATTTTAAATCTGAGTTTAGCAGAAACCCTTTCCTAATAACTTACACTGCTTCTTTTGTACAGCCTTTTTTAAGATGACCTACATTCCTTGGGAATAAAGGTGAAAAAAAGTCACCACTGACTTGTGTGGTATAGTCTAACCCTAGCATATTGGCTTATAATTTAGTAGCATTATTCATCATCCTTTACAGTTAACAGCCCTGCACAAAGCCATCAAAGTCACAGCTAAAACCTGCATTAGCTTCCAGAGATAGTGGATCAGACCTTGCAAATTCTAAGATAGGAACAGGAACTGCACTAGAGATACCCCAAATGTAGATATAAAACTACTAACAAAAGACCCTAATGTTGTTGATACATTTTTGGGCAAGTCAGACCTAGCACAACTGACCTTCAAAAATGGAAGGAAAAAGCTAACTAGCAGTGATCCACATGGAACAGTAATTTCAGCAAACTGTGGAACCTGATTTTGTTACAATTTCATCACCACTGAGTGGTAAACAGCAATGAACAATGTAAAAAAAAAAAAAAAAAATAGGTGAATGTAGAGTTCCACAAAACATCAGTGTAATACAAATAAATTGCAGCCTCATATTTTAACAGAAAAAGTTTCTGCCTGTATCTTTAGCAAATGAATAACATATGAACAGTTTGAGACAGGTAGTCCAATGTAAAACTGAGTAATCACAGCGTTTAATCCAGAAGCACACCTTTCCGGATGCCTTTTAGAAGTTATATTTTCATCTGTTTAAAAGTAAACTGTGGGGTTGAAAAAATTCTATATTCTGCATATGGAACATCAATGATGAAAATCCTCAGTGCATGTCATTGAGAGGAGGAAGTTCTTTTTGTTGTTTTTTTGTTGTTGTTGTTTTCTTTTTTTAAATGTCAGTATACTAGAGAAGTCATTTTAATTATATAATTACCGAAGATTTTGGAAGGTTTACACAAGACCCATAATTGGGCATAAGACATCACATCCTCTGGTTATATACACAGCAATCTGGTCTGGGTAACATTCTTTGCTCTGA
>WAAD01031442.1:16080-35111 GCA_013389945.1 Fregata magnificens
AACAGCGCTGCCCACCCAAGGAGGCGACCGGCGCTCCTGCCCCGCTCCCGCTTGCTCACTCGCACGCACATATACCCATGCGTGCTCCTCTCTCGCTCCCTCACTGAAGTCAGTGCTTGTATTTTCAGGTTGCTGAGACCTGAAATCTAAGGGAAAAAGCTCAGCGTTTGCGTCGCTGCTCCTGCCGCTGGTGGTGGTAGCGGTGAAGAGGAGAGACGGTTTGGTTTTTTTTTTTTTTTTTCCCTTGAATTCAATGGATCTGAACTTGGAGTCTTTGGACCTCGGCGGTTTTGGAATATCTACATGCTGATCCTCTTTGTTGTGGCACATCAGCTCGTTTGGGGAAACCATCCGAAGACAGCAAGATGTTTCTCGCTATCTTGTACTTCGCTTTGCCCTTTGTGGGTAAGTTGCTGGCGTCTGATTTCTCTCTGTACGTCGCTTCATAAAGCAAAGCGTAGGGTTTATGGGATCAGATGCCTGACTGTTGTCAGTCTATTGTTTAGGCAGAACAGTGAAGTTTCCAGTAGTTTTTACGGCTCTGCCTCACATCAGTTAACCCAGTCTACATTTAAAGCGCTGGGAGATTACAGACTTAGATACTTGCCTGCGTAGCCTCTTGTTAAATTGGGTTCTCGCAAGTTACAGGGAAACTTTTCATTTTAATAAAATAAGGCTGCTTGGGGAGGGTGGGGGGGTGGCAAGAGCCAGCTGAAGGATTACATCTTCACCTGAACCTGGCAGCCTGCCCGACTGCGAGTGGTTTGCAGCCCAAACTGGTTTCCTTTCCACAGGAGATGTTTGCGTTTCCGTCTGCGTGTGGCTGAGGGAGCGTGACAGGGGGCACGATGGAGAGGAGAGAGTTAATGTAATTTGCTTTGTTCTCCTGCAAAAGCATCATACGTGGAGAGAAATGGAGGGGGGGAGTCATAAATTCTACCTTTATACATGTAGAATAAGCAAAAATGTGTACAGCCTTTAAAAAGTGACTGACGCAAAAAGAGGCTAATATCAATCAGTGAGGATACTTATCTCTCTGAGCGGGTTGTTCGTGGATGTAATTGAAATTACAGCAAAGCTCTTGTGGAAACTGAGGCCGAACATTTAACCCCTCAGTTAAACATTCGAAAGGATAGGTTATTTGTTTCACCAAAGTGGATCTAAGGAGTAATGAATGCTTGTTTTGTCAGGCACATTAACCCCTGTGGGTTTTCTTTCCTTTTTGTGTTTTCTCATAAATCAACCAGCAGGGTTAAAACGTACCGTTTCCTTGGACTCCCACAAAAGTGGATCTAAGACCATGAAAACCCGTGTGCTTTTTCCTGAGGTGTAGCATGAAGCCCTGAGATTTGCAGGGTGCTGCCCGTGGGGCTGGCTGCATGTGCTGCGTTAGGAGGTGCCTTGTGCTTCCCAGATGCCTGCTTCGGAGCCCTGGTTAAATCAGCCTCATCCCTCAACGAGAGTTTGTTGGTTTGTGTCTCCTCTCTCTAGACGTACTTTTGTCCGCAGAAGTGAGTGGGCTGCCTGGAGGGGACCGCCTTGACTGTGTGAAAGCCAGCGATCAGTGTCTCAAGGAGCAGAGCTGTAGTACTAAATACAGGACACTGAGGCAGTGTGTAGCCGGCAAAGAGAGCAACTTCAGCCGGGCGACAGGCCTGGAGGCAAAGGACGAATGCAAAAGCGCCATGGAAGCTCTCAAGCAGAAATCCCTGTACAACTGCCGCTGTAAGAGGGGCATGAAGAAGGAGAAAAACTGCCTGCGCATTTACTGGAGCATGTACCAGAGCTTACAGGGTACGTTGCAAAACAAAGAAACGTTACACTCCCCTAATGCAGTGTGTGATTTTGCAGCCCCTCACATCCGCAGCTAGCTACCGCCACTGAGGCTAAACCAAGAGTCTGACCCCATAATTCACATTGTGCTCTTCAGCTGCAAACTGAGGACCTTTCATCCGACTCAAGAACAGCTGCTGCTCCGTCTCCTGTTGTTGGGAAATCCACAATGAGGGTTTCCTCCAGGGGACCCAGCTGACCTTTCTAAACCCGAGTTAAAAGATAAGGGCACTAGCAAGTGCAAAAGCTACAAAAACAATCATTTGGAGACATTTTCCTAATAATATTTAAACTCCTTAATTAGGACTCACCTAACAAGATCACAGGACCCTGGAACTAGTTTCTTAGCTCTTTGCTGAAAAGTTAAATGTAATGTGAAGAGGATAATTGTTTTAAGAAAAAGTTTATTCTTTCCTTTCCTGAATTTGCTAGCAATATTCCCTGGGCATGCTGAGGCAGAAAAAAAAATAAGTTTGTGCTTCTTAAAGCATGTAGAAGTGCCAGTTAGAAGCGATATGGCAGTGATTGACTCGGGACTTCTGTTCTTGATGTCACTGGCAAATTTCCCATAGTCTACTGAGAACAGTCAGGTCCTTATATGAGGTATATCATTTTTAGCCCTGTTTTGCTCTGGCCCTGGAGTTGAAGACGCAATCTTTCACTTCAGTGTGGTCCCCATTTAACTCTTCTCTGTAGCTGCTTCTGCAATAAGGGAAGTCAACCCTTTCTGTTCATTTATCCAAGCATCAACTGGAACGTTTTAATGAGTCAACATGTATTTTTATTCTAACTTTCATAAGAAATTACACTACTCTTGGACATTTTCTACATCATAAAAAGTTTCCCTTCCAACAGCATCTTGTTAGGAGTGTTTTATTCCAAAGATGCTAGTTTTTGGCTGTTACCCGGGCTGCTCCTCTAAAAAAGAGCTCTGCTGTTAGGGTGAACGAAGAGGAGCATCCCTGCTAGAGCCTCTCTCCTACTGGCGTGAGATGGGACAGTCCCTGTGATGTCACAGGCTGCCTCTGCAAATTATGACCTTATCCATGGAGGAAGGAGAGAAAAGAGCCAGTGGCAGGGATAAACAACTAGCTTCTTTCAGGTGTTTTTATAGATAATGCTTTGAGGGGAAATAGCCACATAAACAGATTAAAGGGGAGTACCTTTTACTGTTCCAGAGTAACTTCATTTCAGAGTAAAAGTAAGCAACAAAATCTTATCCTGAATTCTTGTATAAGAAAAAAATGCAAATATTTTTTGCCTTTAGGAAATGACTTGCTTGAAGATTCCCCTTATGAGCCAGTTAACAGCAGACTATCAGACATATTCAGGCTAGCACCAATTGTATCAGGTAAGCACACTTAAAATTCTTTAACTGAAACATGATTACAATCTGCTGCTTTGTAGTTGAATTATGGAACTTTCAAGCAGTACTCTCTTAAATGAAAAGAAAAGTTAATGGCTTTCTGGATTTAGGAAGTTCATGATATAGTTGCACAAAAGAAAATACTCATTGGTTTTGAAATAATAACTAAAACTGAAAGAGTGCTTGGCAGGATGGCAATTTGTATTCTTTTTGAGTCATTCTTGACAATAAATGCTAAATTTTCCTGTAGGTGGCAATCTGATTCCCCGCGTTCCTAATTTACAAATCAGTTCCTTTTTGGGAATGTGGTCAGTGCAAGTTACCTCCCATTGACATTAAAGAAGATCAGAAGATAAATCTTTCAAATGTTTGCATAAGGGAATGCTTTATGGTTTCATATATTTTTGTTTAAAAAAGAAATTTCAGAATTAAGGCTTGTCTTCTTTTCTGGAACTGCCGCCTGTTTAAAGAGCCTGTTCACAACTTCCTTCTTTTTCTAGTTTTTCTCTGAACATTTTTTGTTGCTATGTGGCTGTCTTTCAGAACTTGTTTGTAATAATTTGAATATGTTGCTCGGTAATTAAACTGTGCTGTTTGTTTTTTTATCAGTCTAAATTATACTCATTTTGGATCATATTTATTGAAACAATGATTTTGGGGCATTCACAGGGGTTACAGGTTGGAATTCATTTTCTTTTTTGGAGTTTCAGAAAGTCTTACGAGGATGCAGTCTGTACTCAGGACCTTTATTTGTTTAGTTACATAAAAAAATCAGATGTGCACAGTATAATGTGTAAGTCTGACAGTGTTGAAGCTGTAGTTAACTGACATGCTATGGATAAGCATTAGTAGATGGCTCTTTAAAAGAAAGAAGAAAAGACCAGAGAGAGTGGCTTGACCAATTTTCAGAAGTACTTACACTTTTTAGGACCCGAAGTCTCATTAAAAGCCGGGGGGACTTAGGTTGTTAAGTATTTAATGGTACAGATTTTCAAAGGCATATAGACACATAAAATGGAGATAACTGCCCATTGGGATTTTCAGAAAGGACTAAGTGATTTAAATAGGTGTTAGATGCCCAGGCAGTTTTAAAAATTCTAAGTGCTTAATGCATCTTTAGGTATCTTAATGCCTTTGAAAATCAGCCCTTTCGTCACTTTTCAAAATGTGACTTCAGATCCAAATCTCGTACATCTTTTGAAAGCGTTATCCTAGTTTGGTGAGCAAGTCTGTTGGAGAAATACTAGACAACAAAGATTAATTTCTGAAGAATCTTTATTTATTTTATTTTTTTACTGCTTAACACCCCCAACTTTATACAAAACCAAGACAAAATCAATGCAGAGGAGTTCCAGGCTGTTTTCTTAAAGTTTACGGCCAGCCTACTAAGGGCCAAATTCTAACCTACCTCAGCAGTTTTATGATCTCCATAGAAATACCCTATGTACACTCTGCCTTTCTGTTATTTTTTAGATTCCCCATTTACTTGCAAAGTAATTATCTTAAAAATGTAATAAATTTTCTTCTACCTGTTCTGTGCAACAATGAGATAAGACATAGTTGCCAATAAGTGACGTCCATCCTACCACCGTCACTTAAGATGCTGGTGGACTGGTTAGGACTCATTCTGTGTTCCTAGTGCACCCCAAATTGCTGTTCACTTTGCCAGAAGTTTCAGGTTTACAAGGATTGGAGGCCTAGATTCGCAGGGAGCAACAAACAGAAGTTGTAATACAGTGGAAAAACACCAGTATTTGGAAGTATTGTCATCTGAAAGAAAAAGATTAGCAAAAGCATTTTTCTTATCGTCATGGTTACTACTGCGTGTTACATTCTTTAAAGCTGCCTAGTCTTACAGATTTTTTGCAGGGCTCTGCAAATACCCCAAACAGCAGAACTTGCTAAGTTTTTTATATCTTGATTAAAACAAAACAAAAAAACCCTGTACAAGCAGTGTTGGCAGGGGTTTCATAACTGGTGTTTTGCTAATGTCGTCGTTGTGTTTGTAGATGTTGCTGCAGTATTCACTCTCATTGAAGTTACCTGGGTGTCATTAAAAGCAGCGATTAACCCTTTCGTCTCACAAAGGCCATTCTGTGGTACTGTATGACTTGGCATATATCAAGTGTAATGCTTTTGCCATCTTTTTTATTTATTTTTGAGACAGTATGGAAAATCACAACAGTTGTCTTTTATGGTACATAAAAGGGGAAAAACGTTGGCTAAGATGACTGTTTTGTGTGTTACATAAGTCTTTTGTAGTATACAGAAGTCTAAGAAATGGAGGGCAGTTTTTAGAAGCAGTTAAAGTTGATCTAATTCTATACTGAAAGATGTTCAAAATTGCATCCTCTACAGAAACAGGATGCCACTTTCTCATTAATTGTTCAAGCATCAATATCAACAAAAATCAGGAATATATTGCTAAACTTGCTACTAAGTCTGTAGTTTCTCTCCAGTTCCCATTATTTTAATGGAACAAGCGATGCAGGTATGTTGCTAAAGTGAAGCTTTGTTTTATATTTTCAAGTGGTCTGTGTTATACTGGGACTAGTGGTGTAGTTAGTCTAGAACTGGAAGGACAAGCTAAGTGTTCTATACAAAATTTAAAACAATGTCCAACAACACAGGGAAGAAAAATTTAAACCCATAAAATTATTTATCATAGTACTAGCTGTTAAGCCCAGTGTATCATATACTTAGATACTAACAAGCATGAATTTTGCATTTGAATCACTACTAAATTTGCAGGGAAAGTGTAATTTATATAAAAAAAAAGATTGATGGCTAAAATAGGAATGTGAGTTCCGTGTTTGATTTACTTGTGACAACGTATCCTGAGTATTCAAGGGTCTGATCTTCCTTCCTTTTCATCTACACTTTAATTTCATAATTCAGCTCCTTCTATAGAGTTAGTCCTCTGACACCTCGCATGGCCAAATCCAGGACTGTAAGTCTTCCCAGCTGAAGGACAGGGCTGTCTTGTTTTTTGTGTTGGGCATGTCTACGTCTGAATTTTCTTTAGAACTACTATGTCTGGTGTGGTGCTTCTGCCTCAAGGGTGTGAATTTCTTGCTTGTAGGCAGCTCTTCAAATTACTGAAGACTTGTGTGTGTTTGAGAGTAACAGATTTGGGTTAGTTATTGTGATGTAAAGTCTTTGTTTAAACAGACATTTTTGCTTAAACCTTAACAACTTCTGAGAGGTGAAAACATTTTAAGGCCATTGACTTCTGTCACAACTACAGTAAATGCAAAATCTGTTGATTGGATTTCAGAGGTGAGCTTCACACCAAATTAAGGATAGATGCTTGTGTTAGTCACTTATCTGCAGCTTTTTACTACCTGGGGAACAGTTTGCCTCTTGAATTTGTGTTGTTATTTGACATTGAGCCTCGCAACTGGAAGATATCTTATTATTTTGGTATCAGCTGACACAGTATAGCGGTCATCTCTGTGGCATGTTGTAAGAAAATATCCTGAATAAAAACTGTAGCGTCACGTACCTGTAGAAATACTTAAAAAATAAATGTTTCTGAAATGTCTCATTTGCTTCAACACAAAATGGAGAGCCACTAAAGCTGAATAAAATGCCTTAAGCCATATCTGTGAAATGGTTTAAATAGAATACTTAGTATTAAAAAGAATTGGCTATTTAGATCAGCGTATTTAGGACGACATAATGCTCTCCTCCCATGGATTCACTTTGAAGTTGCCTAGTTAATCAAAGGCTTGTTATCCCATTGTTCAGCTTTGTGTATCTTTTCTTCTTTCTCTTACATCTATTATGCTCACAAATAATTTTAAAGAACAGGCTACATAAATCAGAATATTTCTTAAAACATGTAGGTTTTGCTGGTGATCTGTGGAGAATTGGTTGCTTACATGCTGCTAGTTACGTCTTGTTTCTAGTTGCTAAAATGCAAGACAGGTAGAAAGTAATTATTTTGCCAATATTTCTTTTTACTGTAGTAAACTGTTTTTGCAAAGTGCCTTTTGTATCATTAACAAATGGCAGAAAGAAACTGGCTCGTATGATTATATGTCAAAAGGAGTGTTTCCTGATTCTGCCCTTCTCATGAGAGGCTGTTTACTCTTTTAAAAACTCTAGGAATCTTCTCTTGCAGAATGTATCTGGAAGCTTGTATTTAGGAAAAGGTATATTTTATATTTATTATGGTAAATTTGTTAAGTAAAACCAAGAGTTCAGTAGACAGCACAATACATAAGGCTTCCTACTGAAGTGTATCATTCCACATTATTACATGGGTAGCACAGCGCATGAAGTCAGCATGTTTGATTTGCCTACTGAATAAGCTATAAATACAAATACAAACAATTATGGTCAGTAAGGTGACCTTTTATTGTATTCAAAAATTTGAGACTATAAAAAGTTAGCAGTGCTGGAATTCTCAGAAGGGTGTGTGTGTTGGTGGTATTTAAATTAGACAGTCCCATGTACACTCTTTCTGTAGGATTTCATGAAGATGGGTCCAAGTCTTCCTCTAGGATCTCTACACTATTCAGAAGGCGAGTGGGTTAGTTAGTAGTTTTCCCTTCTTCCTCTGAGTTTTTCAAAGTCTTTTAGCCATCCTGTATCATTGGCGTTCACAGATCAGAAAGTCGATGCTGGGAAAGAATGAAGTCCAGTATGCAAAACACTTCCTTCAAGATTTGATAGACTTTAGAAGGGAAGACTTCACTCTCCCCAGCATAAAACCTGCTCTGAGTATTGATGACAGCTATCTCGCCCCTCCCCATTATTTTATCCTTCCCAGGGATGAGGTAGAGACATCACAGAGAATGGACTGCAAGTGTTTCTTTTGGAAAAGTTGCTATCAGCCAAGGTGGGGGAGGAAGGTTGGGGTTTTTCAACACGAATTCTCAGGATCCAGAGAAACAGAGCTTCCTTGTCTATATGCTTAAGGTCCTTTAGGGTTCCTCATACTTTCTGCTACTTTTGCAAAGAGGGACTGTAGAACTAGAAAACACCGCGTCATAGTGAATTAATTTTGCCCAAACTTTCATAACGCCAAAATTCTTTTAGTCAAGAATTGAATGTTTCCCCATTCGTTTTTGCAATTCTTGAACTAAGGTAAGAGCTGTGTTCTGGGTAGCAGGTCCCTGACACTTTAATTATTTGCTTCTTTTTTTCCTACTTGGTAAATTACTTTTCTTTTGTAGAATCCATATATAGCATTTTTAAAATTGTTTATCAAAAAGATAAGTTAGAGTCTCTGTCCTAGCCAACAGATTCACTGCTTTTCCCTTTTGGGGTTTGTGGCATGTGAATTAGTGGCTTCTCCCATGAATTAATACTGTATGGCATCCCCAATTCCTACTGCCTGAGGCCTCTAATCCTGGTTATATTCCTAAATCTGTGAATATTTCAAAAGCTACATATTTTTCTAATTTAACACTATGTCTTTTTCTGACATTTCTGTAAGAATATTTGAGATGCCACATTTCTACAAAGGCAATTTAATTTACAAAATATTAAAATGTTGACTTCTCTTGACTATTTACAATTCTCTTATTAGCTCTTACCTCCCATATCGTTGCAGTTTATTTAAATAAAGGAGATACTTCATGTTAGTTACCTTGCACATTCACCCGATTTCATAAACAATAAAATTATTAAGTTAATAGGAGTCTTGCAATCTGATTCTGTTCCCACTGAAGTAAGCATAACACATTTAAATCTTTTTATTTGATTATGATGTATTCTGTTTCCTGTTGTAATTTTTTGGATTAGTTCTGGTTTTGTGATGTGAGGTTGAGCCTTTTGATAACAGAAAAGTAAAAACATATTGTTAATTTAGCCTACACTAGATTGTCACATGCACAACTGTATTTTCCTTTGTAAGGTAATATATTAAAGTAATAGTCCTTGGACCAATATATAATATTGTTATTACAGTTATAAATCAAGACTAACTCTTCTTTCCCCAGTGAGAATTTGTGGCCCTTTGCCTGTTGCAAGAAAAAACCCGAACGACGCAGGCATCTATTTTAGCTGCATTTAAGAAAATGACAATAGTTTGGCAAAAATAAATCTAATATGAGCATGTACAATGTTTGTGTTCTTTGACATTTCTGTCTGCAGATTTTCTTTGCAGAGACAACTAGGCTGGCTTCCAGTCAGATAACAAGTTATCAAGAGTGCATAGATACTAGTTGCTGATTTCCACTTCTGCATTTTCATAATCAGATTGGATTTGACACAAAAGAAAATCACTTTGGTGACTGTTGGCTTGCAGGAGCTCTTTGAATTTCCTGTTTTCTACATTTCTTGAAGCTAGATCTGATTATGAGAGGGGAATTAAGTACCTTGCTGAAATAACTGATTGACTAGCTTATAAAGGCAGTGCTTACGCACTTTAACTTCAGCAGGAACATGAACGGGCCTTGAAACTCCAAATAGGAATACGTAAATATCCTCAGCTTAGTCCATATTTCTTTCCGTGGTGAGATTGTTGGAACTTTTTTGCTAATTTCTTTGAAGATCTGTAAGACAGAAGAAAAGGTCTTTGTTCCTCAAGTATTTAAAATGCACAGCTTTGAGCAAATGTAGTCTCTGCTTGTCCTGGTAGTCTAGGCAGGCTTTGTCAACCTGTTTCAACATGAGAAACAAGGCGCAATCCATTCCATGGAAGGAGGAAGCATCCGGTGATACAACACAGAGTATTTACGCATGAATATTCAGTGTCTCCTTGAATGCTTGGAGTAGTAAGAGAGAATATTTAGGAGTCTTGAAGGAAACCCAAAGGAGAGAGTATTCTCCTGAAGCCTCAAAGGAAAGTGTTGGGAGATGGCTAGTTGAATAAGCATGGCCAGGCATTTTGCTTTCAATGTATAATATATACAGCGAACCACGTCTTTTCTTTGTCTAGAATAGCATCTTTGGTGAGCAGAATTGCTGTCCCTTTAATCTGTATCTTAGCAGAAAAATCTCAATTATAGTGTGGTGGGCCAGATATCAGATGAGCAAACACATATGCACTTTTGAGCATCAAGTTGGATATTCTTCCACTTCCCATTACAGGCTAGCTTTACGGTTTGTGTAAGTGCCACGTTAGTTCCTATGAAGTAGAAGCAAAAGCACACAGGCGCTGCTAGTGGTATTGGTGGGATTACGTGGAGAGATCGGGTACTTACTGGTCACTGAGGAGGGAAGCAGAATCTGGTTACCTATCATAGAATCATTAAGGTTGGAAAAGACCTCTAAGATCATCAAGTCCAACCATCAACTAACACCACCATGACTCCTAAACTAGGCCCTGGAGTGCCATGTCTATACCTTTTTTGAACGCCTCCAGGGTTGACGACTCCACCACCTCTCTGGGCAGCCTGTTCCAATGCCTAACCACTCTTTCGGTAAAGAAATTCTTCCTGATGTCCAATCTAAACCTCCCCTGATGCAACTTGAGGCCATTTCCTCTCGTCCTATCGCTAGTTTCTTGGGAGAAGAGTCCAACACCTGCTTCACTACAACCTCCCTTCAGGTAGTTGTAGAGAGCGATAAGGTCTCCCCTCAGCCTCCTCTTCTCCAAGCTAAACAGCCCCAGTTCCCTCAGCCGCTCCTCATAAGACTTGTTTTCTAGACCCTTCACCAGCTTCGTTGCCCTTCTCTGGACACGCTCCAGCACCTCAGTGTCCTTCTTGTAGTGAGGGGCCCAAAACTGAACACAGTATTTGAGGTGCGGCCTCACCAGTGCTGAGTACAGGGGCACGATCACTTCCTTACTCCTGCTGGCCACACTATTCCTAATACAAGCCAGGATGCCGTTGGCCTTCTTGGCCACCTGGGCACACTGCCGGCTCATGTTCAGCCGGCTGTCGACCAGCACCCCCAGGTCCTTTTCTGCTGGGCAAGGGAGAGGTGCCACCATTTCAAGGCTCACGTGGTGAGCAGGAACAGGGGTGGGCTGCCAGGGGACCTTAGAAACACAAAACTTGACAGGAAGTTCCCAGTTTTGTCAGGTACCTACAGACTCTGCTCTGTTGCAGGGGTACGCAGCTGGACACAACCAGCCTGCTAAAGGAGCTGCTGAAAGCATGATATGGTGAGAGTGACAAAAAGCCCGTGGTCCATGTGGCATAGCTTAGGCACAATGCTGAGCATACTGTTGGGAATACTGTGGTGACAAAGATGGTGTAAGGACTGGTGCAGTAGAGAAGCCTGCCCTGAGTGGGCATCTTTCTATGGCAGTCTTCCCCGGAGGGCTCCTGAAGTGCCGTGTCTGTAAGTTGTGTCCCTTGGTGAAATGCAGAGAACAGTGCCCAAAAGAGCAGCATCCTGCAGCTTTCTGTCTCTTGATGGCACAGCAAGGTGCAGTTTATGGCAGGTGATTTGCACTCTGGCTCTTTACACTTTAAAATATATTAAAACTTTATTTTTATAACTGTATTTGTATTTGACTCTCAGGGATAACTTTGACAGTCTTGGAAAAGCCAGTGTTATCTGTCAGGACCTGACAGTATGTTAAAAACGCTAAGAGTAAAATGTCTGTGTGTGATGAGAAGAAATAAAAATTTCTAGATTGTAAGGCATAACTTATTTGTGATAAGTATCCAACATTTCTTATTTTAAGCTGTACATTATATTATTTTAACCTGAGAAAGGAACATGTTTACAGCTTTGACTTTTAGAACTATGCCCATTTTTGTTTATGAAAACTAATTCTGTAATTTATTTTATATTAGTTTTTTGGTATTATTTTGATATTCTTACATTTTCTGTGGATGAAACTAATGCAGCAACAATACTGTCAGTATATTTAGGGCATTAACACAATTAAGTTATTTTTGGAATAGTCATTTAGTTACTATGGTGCTTTGACAATTTTTATAAATGTCAGGCTATTGTCCTGTACAATCTGCACTCAGCCTGAAATTTAACATGAGAGATGCATGACACAAAGTGTAATGGCATAGAGATAGCTCTTCCTGCATAGAAATTTGCAGAAATGATGGGTTGTAAAGAGAGTTGAAGATACCAAACAATTTGAGTAGGAACTTATAAATAAAGATGAATTTCTGCATTCACTGGTTATACGATTTTATCACTGTCTGGTGTCCATAAAATGCATCTTCCCATTAAAGTTTTGTCATGCAGCTGATGAGGTTCAGAAGCGTTAAAAGCTTCCACTCTCTTCCTTTTAAATTCTGCACCCTAAATTCACTACTAAAACTCAGTTCAGCAAAACCAGAAATCGCCATCTCCCTGTTCCTCCTCCGCAGGAGACCGTATCTGATTGTCCCGGCTCCCCAGTCCCACAGCCTCCAGCCCCCTGCTGACGTTTCTTATGTTTAATCCTGACAGTCAGGCTAGTGTTAACTGCTGTCGCTTCCTTGAGCTAATAACCACAACTCATTCCTGCCTTGACATACTTTTTCCATATACCTCTGTGCCTTCTTTGATTGTTGACTTTGCTCTTTCTGAACCGTAACTCCTCCAACAAATCCCCTCCGGCGGTAGGACTTTGATGGTTTCTTTCTGTGTCGCTGCAGCGTGGGGTGGCTCAGCTTTCCACCTCAGCTACTTGTTTCTCAGAAATCTGACTACAGTTCTTCCCTTTCCTTTTTATGACAGGCTTGTCTTTGCTCTCCTGTCCGATGCCTTTGCTTTGTGGTCTGCCTCTGCCCTCCACCCTGCTGTTCTCCCTTTCTCCGTTCCCCCAACGCCTCCCTGTCCTCCCTTCTCCAGTACCTCTGGTGAGGCAACGCCTTCTGTTCCTTGAAAGCTCCCCTTAAACTCTGCTTTTTCCAGCATTCTCCCAAATGTTCTCTCACCTTCCCTGTAGAGAGTTTGAGTTGTGGTCTAATAAAAGGAATTGTTCCGGAGTAATGGAACAAACAAAACCTGGTTTCCTACCAGAGTCCTCCATCTCCTGGATGCCCCTGCTCTCTGCACAGACGGAGCTCCTACCTTCTCTCCCCATGCTGTGCCCTCTCCACGTGTACTCCCTTGTCTCTTCACTAGTCCTTACTTCTGTCCCATGTCTCTTGTCTCTGTGGGGCAGCACGTGCTACGGCTGGCTTGGTGTTACACACGTCCTGAAGGACCGTATGGGTGAGCAGAGCAGGCACCTGCTCCCTCTTGGAATGGCTCAGAGCCAGAGACGTGCCTGCCTCATCCTCAGCAGGCAGGTCTATGTGGCTCTAAACCCGGCAGTTTTTCATAAAATTTGTAAGAACTTCATGCTCATTCCTCTGTCAAATTTGTTCGAGTATGTCCTATGGGTTAAAAAATCGCTGGGAGCTGCAGGGGTGTGGAGAAGATAGAGGAGACTAATATTCAATTTACCTACATTTCCTTGAAAAATTAGGAATAAAAAAGCAAATATGGTTCCTGTCATATTGCTAAGCATTAGACTGTGATGTATCTCATCTTATTCTAGTCTCATAAAACATCTAGTGTGTTGTGCAAGTGATATAAATAAACATGCAGTGGACTTGAAACATACAGACAGTTAAGTACAGTTGATGGCTGACAGTTGTATTGGATAATTGAACATCTCAGGATTCTCAAAATGGGAAATAATTCATGCATTTAGGTTAGTTGGCATGAAGATTATTTATTCAGATTTAGAAATGACACAAGAAAGAAAGGACCCATCCAAACACATATATTGCATTTGACTATTTGGATGATACCACATTGTATTTACAAGTGACACTGCACATTTTAGAGTCATCTTCTGTTTCATGTGGAATATTTTTAGGATTAAGGATTAAGTTTTGCTGATGTTTGTTGTGGTAAAGTAATAAACAAAATTAAGAAGGGCAATACTAGGATTTGGTAGTATTTTCAAAGAATTCATGTACAAAAACTCGGAACTCCCCAGGCTTGCTGCTTGCAAATAGAGTGGAATGTATTCTGCGCAGCAGTGACTTTGCATTAATGAACACTTAAGCAGCAGAATAAAATGTCTGTTTAAAAAATAGGTCAGGATTATATAATAACACAAGTCTGGGATACCAATAACAGTGAAGATAATTTTATTGAGCAGATTAAGTGCAATTAGATCTCAACTATAGAATATTTAAATACAATACCAGATCAAAACTCAGTCCCTGCAGCTCTACTTGCTTTCCCTCACACCTACAGGATCAGCACCTGACAGCAAAGTAAATTATCATTTTTATTGTTGTTCATTTTATATTGCCATGGGAATGTATATCATGTTATCCATTAGGACCCAGACAAACAAGTCTTTTCTCCACATACACAGTCATGAAACAAGACATGATTGAAGACAGCGAGGTGTCTCCGCTATTTGAAATTCTATTAGAAATTGATAAATTTGCTTGTCAGATTTCTTTAAAGGATTGCATAGATAAGAAATGCCTATAGTATTCTTCTGTGAAAAGTCATGAAAATTATAGCTTTATAATAAATCCATATAGACTGAGAAATTGTGTCAGTTCTTTCTCTCATAATCTATTTACTTAATTTTAGTCTCCTAAATTGTGAAACGGAGACACAAACTTGCAGCAGTTGATAACACTTATGACCTGATGAAGTAAACTGCTTTGATCCTTTGAGAGGTCAAACTGTGTGTGTTTCTAAGCAAACATTCCCCAAGGCTGCTGATGCGTGAGATGTCTCTTTCCCTTGCCAAATGTCCCACCTTCGCAATAGAAAATTAAAGGAGACTTGCAAAGAAATGTGGTGTGTTAGTGTATTTAATCTTGTCTATAAATTGGTGTGAGAATTGTTGAACACAGGATTTGGTGTTGTTTTTTTTTAAAAAAAATTTTTGCACAGTTTAAAAATATCTGGACAACTCTCTTCTGGGTTGGGTAGAAAGTGAATGTATTAACTGTAACTGCACTAATGTTTAGGGAGAAAGGCGTACAATGTTTTTTAATTTAGTAAATAGAGAATTATTTGAATCTGACTTGGAGCTTCATTTAGCTTTTTAATACATTTCTGCTGTGTAGCTAAAAATATCTTATCTTCATGCCCTTGACCTTTCTCTAAGAGCTGTGGGAAGATTAAACAGCATAAATGAGAATAAATTTAGAATTAGCCTCTTTGAAGAAAAATGGTACCAAATGCCTTAGCTAGCCGCAAAATGGTATTAAGTTGTCAATCCTAGAATGTGTCCAGTCTGGCAGAGCTGAGCAAAGCAACCTGCTACTAGAGCAGGGCTCTAGTCCTAGAAACAAGAAGGTAGTTCATTTTTCATTCCCCACACAGTCCTTCCCTTCCTTGTGGAAGCTGCCAGGAAAGGTGCCAATTATAATGATGATTTCTGTAGCTCAGATATCTATCCCTTAACATACTCCTTTCCCCCCAGCTTGTTCTGTGTAGTTCACCGTGCAGCTGTATAAATACTTTCAGTCGTTACCCTCTTGGACTGTATTTGAACTAGCGACTAAAAGGTGAGGTTGTCAATATATTAAAGACATCGTTAATGGCATAACCACAGCCATAAAGGGTGAATAATTGTCACGGTTGAGCTTTATTTATTTATTAATTACAAAATGTGTCGGTATCTGGGCATCTTTGATGTTATAGGGTTACTTCTGTAAACAGATGACTTTTAGTGATATCCACTGCCAGCAGCCACTCCGCGGTGTTTTTAATTATCTACTTTAAATTATTCACTTAACAAGACAGAGAACGGTTGCACTTGTGAAGCTGTCATCTTTAGGGCTTAGGTACTGCATTGCTGTGCAATAATTATACAGTCTGATACTAGCTTTCCTTTACGCTAATTGCAAATAAGCTTATAAATTCCTCAGATTATTAAAAAGAGTTATCTCCTTCCTGTTGTGTTCAGTCAAGGATTTAAATGTTGCAAACTTTCAGTGCTGCTTTAAAGAGAAGATATCACCATAAAAAATCTTTCAGATATCAATACTTTGTCAAGCTAAGAAAACAAAAATTGTTATTCTATTTTGCCTTTCAAAATTGTATTTGTAGTACTGCAACTGTATATACTGATTTTTATCATTATTTTAAATTAATGTGATGATTTAAATATGTATTTAATCCTACACAGACAGACATAATAAAACTAAAATCATACCTAAAAGGTAATCAATAACTGACTATACCTAGGACACTAACAGGAGGCAAAAGAAATTGATTTTGTAAATGGCAATGTTTTCTCTAAAGTTGTTCTCAGTAGGATCTTCGGAAAAAAAATCACAGATTTCTGTAATGCAGGCACTATGCAATATCTGGTCTAGACTGTGAAGAGAAATGTAATTTACAAGTTACAGAATGAATTCTTTTGTCACGAAAAGAATAAAATAGAGCCAATAGTTAGCTCCCCTTGAGCAGTAATATGTGCTAATTGAAGGACTCGGGATTGCTTTGTAAGAGTCAATATTCAAGCTTGTAGAATACTTAAAGTGACTAGTTTCTGTCTTTAGCCAGAATGAGAAATAAAAGATTCTGGACCTGGACTGTGGTGAGAAGAGCTACTTCCCACTGCAGCTGTCAGAATGGGAGACGTGTAAAGCGCTTGTAACAGATAGCTCCTCTATCTATGGAGCAGGTTGTACTTCTTCTATGGCAAAGAGTGCTGCTGATAGATTAGGGTGACGATTCATAATGTTCCTGAGCGTGAATGCTACATGTTGAACAAGATCAGAGTCTCAAGGAACATGTCACAGAGAATTAAGGTTTATTACTTATCCTTCCTCGTGGTTTTCAGAATTTTAAAAGGATTTATAATATTTGAAATATGTTTAAACTCAGAAAACCTTGGTATTTCAGAGTAATACTTTACAAATCATCTTTTCCCCAGATTGTAGCTGAGTGCAGTGGTCTAATTCTGGGTAATGACTTTTTGTTGTGTGATATGATACAATAACAGAAAAGTGTTTTAACAGAATTCTAGAAATTACTGTGCATATTAGGAATGATTTATTAGACTCTGTAAGAGGAAAGCTAGAAAGGTTTTTTAAAGGTGTTAACTTCTCCGATGTGTATTATTAGTGTGCAGTAAATGTATTATTTTGAACTATTTATTTTTAAAGAGTGGCGAAAGTATTAATATACATCTCTAAATCACTCTGTAGCTATTTAGAGACAAGGTTTTGGCTAGATGCCCAAAATACTGTATAGTAGGTATTTGGGAAGAGGAGAAGGTTTCTTTGAAGTATTTTTACCACTGGGGGACTCCTGCTGTTCACATTTCTTCTGTACAGTTTGGAGTACCCCAGTTTTGCTTTAAATGATTGAGTTCACCTGAAAGGTGGGGGGTGTACTGGTGTTGGAAGAGGTGCAGCCAGCGTGTTTGTCATAGAAGATCATGTTAATTTTAAATGGCAAATGAAGTGTTTCTCTATTTCACATTATAACACGCAAATGTTAACTCAGGTTGTTTCTTTTTGCATCCAACGCTAGCATGAGAAACTGCGCGGTTTGTAGAAGATGTGGCTGAGTTCATTCTTTTGACTGTTTTATCCTCAGTTGTTTTAAGACTTGAGTGAATAGGTGCTGGCAGGACTCTAGCTTTTTTTCATATTAAATGTAAAAGCTGAGCTAATGTATACTTGGCAGACACAAACACTTGGATGTCAGGAAACTTATGACTTTAGCTTTTTCTCTTTTGTGCAATTCCTTTCTGACACAGGCTTGAAATTACATTCAAACACTCCTTTTCCAGTATGTGATGTGAATCAATGTTGTACCAGTGCCTAAGATCACCTTTGCTGATGTCCTTAAAATCTGACTAATACATATATTAAAGGGAGAGTTAAGGTACAAACACATCTCTAATTCTGGGCCTGTCTGACTGGAAAGTTTCTTTTCATAAATCATTCAACAGCAGGTTTACTGAAAGGAAGTTTAGGAGGCTCATTTGTATAAACTTCCAGATCTTTCCTCCAAAATAGCTCTTTTCCATTGGAAAAAATGAAGTTATCCTAATTTCCTGACTGTACTCTAGGTTGGTTGTTTTGTGAAACTGCATTTTTCTTCCCGGTAGGAGTTTTCAAAACCTTTACAGGTGGTATCAGAAGGGCCACCAGTTTGTGCCATAGTGCTTTTTAGAAAGGACTGCACAGAAGAGAGATCTGTCTGTACGTAGCTGTTCATACAGCTGAACAACAGTTTGCAATTTGTAAAGACCCAAACCTTCCTGTTTATAATACAACGTGTTGTCCTTGAACCATAGGATGTTGGGTCAGCATGTTTTTAAAGACACTAGCAGTGCAAGGCCAAATATTCTCAAAGTAGTATTTGTTGCTGTTGGATTGCAAGCTACATCACAGTTTATCTCCTTGTAGTAATTCTTCTGTCTGTACCTGTTGCGTCACAAGTTCAAGGGCGTTAGTTGGAAGGAAATAAGTATGCAGAAGTCCCATCTCACATCTGGCTTTCAGAGCCCATTTATTTTATTAAAGTTAATAAAGTGAATTGTACTTCAGATAGACAATCACGGCACTGTTTTATTTAATAAAACAAACAAGGAAGAACCAAGCTGCATTTGCTTCATAAGGAAAATCTGTCTTTTGTTGTTTAGAGAATGTATCCTGTGATGACTGTCATACAGCATTAATTTTTATGCTGTACTTAGAATTTAAATACCTGGATTTCTGGCAGTTTCTTTTCTTCTTTGGTGACAAGTAAATGCTGGATAATCAATTGAAATATAATTTTTTAAAAAGTAACATCTGAAATGAGACAGAAAAGAAGGGAAGAAGGCAACATTTTGCGTGTGAATAAAACTGAAGAGTTTGTCAAACTCTAAATTGGACAGCTTCAGGAAGTGTAAAAGACATGTTTAAACAGAAAATCCTCTGATTGTTTTCACTCTCCTTTTGTGTATGTCAAAAAGCTACTCCACTGAGTACCAAAACTTGAG
>WAAD01031466.1:3621-16271 GCA_013389945.1 Fregata magnificens
TAGCCTCAGTGAAAACCACATTTCACTAAATTTAGAGCTGCAGCAGAGCTCAATACAGATAATGCATTTAATGTATGCTCTGGGCAGTGAAGTTGAAACTATTTTCAAGTAATTTTCTTCAGTGTTGGATGCAGCCATCCTGTAAGTTTCCTGATAACTTAGAATTTTTCTTTCTCAGAACAGCAAGTGATACTCTTCCAAAGCAGCCAAAATTCTCCATGACAAAGGTGTATCATCATTTCACGTAGTGTCATGTTTTATCACCACCTGGTAATATAATGTCACAGTATGATAGCACATGCACTTCAAAGATACGGTTTTTTCCCAGTTCTGTACTCATGTCAAACACTGTTAAATAATGTAGAGGCTTTTCATTTTTTTTTTTTCCACATGCATCTTAACTCTACCAAACTAAAGACCGTTCAAACTTGGTGGGAAGGCAAAAAAACCAGATGTATTCTCCTTAGAAAAATGAAGATGTAGTTATTGTGGATTTATACAAGGCAACAGAAGTGTGCAAACAAGACAGGAAGTGAAGATATGTGATACAAAGCAAAATTCTATGGCAAATATGGTTTGTTTTCTTCATGGTATTGTTAATTGCAGAAGTATGGCACTGAATTACACTGTATTATGGGCAGACACCAGATATTTATCTCACTTGATGACATCAAGTATTCAGTCTTCTGCCCTGAAACCTTTGGCAATTACCTTTGACAATGTACAAGTAAGCTCAATTACATAGTAAACATTAATTTTTCAGTAGTTAAGATGATGTGACTTCATGGTCCATGACTATGGCTCTTAGTGACAACAGTCATCAAACAATAGTAAAAGTAAACAGAAGTTTACTTGAATGTTTATGTCTGCTCTGGAAAGATTATTTTTAGCAATGTGTTTTAGACTTCTTCCAGATGAAATCTGCAGTTTGCTAGGACAAAAATATTTGTCTCTAATTTGGCTATACATTTTAATCAATATTTAAGGATTTGGATATTTTAAAAAATTTTTTAATGCAGAGCACCTTGTGCTATTAAAAAGTGGATGCTATATGTCCCATCAGTACTGCATGGCCACCTTACCTAGTCTTTATTTTAAATTAGAATAAGTGTAAATGATTGCACAGGGATAAGACATAGGGAAGTCTGGCCAGATAGAATTAAATATCTGGTGATATAATTAATATGAGGTGATGGAACTAATGTCTGGTGAAAAGACAACTGTTTCCAATGTTATGTGCTGCATTCTACATGGCTAGGTAGTAACTAAACGCTTCAAGCCTCTTGCACACTGTTTCTCTAAAGGTTGTATTTGTTCCAGGGTTTTTTAGCAGGGACTTGTGTTCCTTGGGATTGATACAACAGGAAATTGCAGTCCTTCCCACATTACTAAACAGGTGGGAGCATTGCAAAGAATAGAGATCTACTATAGAAAAGATTAACTGATCTACTGTATTTTGCTTTCTTTCTAGGGTGCAATTGATTTTGCAAGGCTTAAGGGTGGCTAGAATTAAAGATCTTAGAAATAAATGTTTTTGGCATTGTTGTTCATTTAAACAGTGGGATTATCTGGAAATTGCACTTCTGAGGTCCCTACCAGTTTTTTCAGCTTTTTCCTTTTTTTTTTTTTCTTGGTGTGAAGGAAATGGTAGCCAAGATTTTATCATAGAATCGTAGAATCATTAAGATTGGAAAAGACCTCTAAGATCATCAAGTCCAACCATCAACTAACACCACCATGCCTCCTAAACTAGGCCCTGGAGTGCCACGTCTATGCCTTTTTTGAACGCCTCCAGGGCTGACGACTCCACCACCTGTCTGGGCAGCCTGTTCCAATGCCTAACCACTCTTTTGGTAAAGAAATTCTTCCTAATGTCCAATCTAAACCTCCCCTGACGCAACTTGAGGCCATTTCCTCTCGTCCTATTGCTAGTTTCTAGGGAGAAGAGTCGAACACCCGCTTCACTACAACCTCCTTTTCAGGTAGTTGTAGAGAGCGAGAAGGTCTCCCCTCAGCCTCCTCTTCTCCAAACTAAATTCAATTATACTAGAAGGGTTCCCATAAAACATATCATAGGAGCAGTATGGAAGTCTGTGGTCAAACTAGGAATCAGATGATACAGGTAACAGTTCTGTCTCAAACCCTGTCATTTATGGTTCACAGGACTTCTGGTCCAAATAAGCAACAACTGGGGCATGGTTCCATATTTAAAATCTTGCCTAAATTCAGAGGGATGAATTTTAAGTGTGAAGTCTGAGTCTAGGGATGGTGAAGAGCTGTCTAAGAGAAAGTAGGTCTTTTGGGGCGACAGATGCAATCACTGTTTCTGTGAGGCCTAAACACTCAGGAGTGCAGTGGGTGACTGCTGGGGATGATCGGTTCTGTAAGTTGATTAAAACTGTAGATTTAGTGGCTGAAACAGTGTTTTTCAGATAATTGCTGGAACTGAGCCAATGCACTGTCTACTGTGAGCTCCATATGGTAGATTATAGATTCTACTAGCAATGGATACAAAGTGAAGGTGTTGCTTAAAAGATTTTGGAAGAGGAGTTCTGTATTCTGCTGTCGTGAATTGCACAGCAGAGTTTTTCTTGCATTCCTTGACCTCTGTAGAAGAATAATGACATAAGGGAAAGAAATACACTTCTTAATATAGACAGGTGGACCTTAGCTGTCTTCCACTAGCTGGGAGCTAAGTAGAGCCTTTTCTTATTTAGCAGTTGTGGGAAAAGCAAACCCCAGTCTGTAGTGTAGAGAATTACCTGTTGTCTACTAAATTTCCTGGTAGCTTCCATTAGATGCTTCTTTATCTTGTCCCCTAGATTGTGGTGAAATGTTACTCATTGTGCAACAGATGCCACATTCCCCACTAGAACTAACTTTGTAGTGCAGTGTAGGGTTGTCATATCTGTGGTCTACTTCCCAAGGTGGTTGACAGTCTATATAAATGTTAATGAACCATCTTTAACTCTGGGTCTTGGCCCTCCCAACTGTGTGACTTTTCCAAATTCTGTTCTATCAAACTGTACTTACTCCAAGGTTTTCCTGACCCTTATTTTCCTCTCACCGCTTCCTTGCAGTCAGTCTGCTTACCTTTGCTGCTTCTCTCTATAACTCTGATATGCAGCCTCCTCCAGGTGTGAACTTGCAAGGATGAGGACACAGGAGATGAATGTTCTTGGCAGCAACAGAAACGATTTGGGCATGTTTTCCCTCCTTCGGTGTTTCCTCAGAGGCAACCCCACTTTGAGAATGCTTTGCTTTTGTATTCCCTGGCTGAAAGGGACTACAAAACAGAGCATTCGCAAAGTGCTGTGAGATGCAGGTGAGTTGGAAAACTTGATATGAAGAGCCAAGTGTTATTAGTATTAGTAGAAATAGTTAACTACCCTTTTTCAGAAATAGCACTCATCATTCTTCTGTGTAATGCGCTTGGTTGTGTCTCTCAAGAAAGAGAGGCAGTAAGCTATCCTACCATCTTTCTTAGGAAGCCAGTTTAAGCAGTTGTTTTCAGTATCTCTCCACTGTGTGGAGATGACTACAAATTAGTACGTTTTCTTCCTGAAATAGATGTATTTTCTATTATTATTCTGTCATATCAGAGCCTGTCACTTGCTGCGATACTGCTAATATTGTGACAGTTTCATTCCACTGCTCTCCGGAAGCAGATACCTCTCGTTTACAGTGTTAAAATGAATACAGGAGAAAGCCTTTAATACAGTGTTTTAGGATAACAATGACCAGAATACTTTTGCTTCAAAGGCTTTTTCTTTTGCTAGTGTTGGCAGCATTCTTTTTTCAATCCCACTTTTATTTATGAATAAAAAGCATTAGTTTACAAAAATAAAGACACTTGAAGATGACAATTGTTGCAAGGCTATAGTGGCAACATAAAAGTATTGTTTCCAGAATGCAAACAAGAAATAGAAATGAGGTGGATGAGGGTTTGCAAGTAAGATTACTCTCTCTTGAAAAGCTATATTCTTTTCTTTGCCAATAGTGCTGACTTTCGTTGATTCTGAAGTGAAGATGTGATTAAAGTGGGCAAGAGCCCATTTCTGAGTACCTTCCCAACTCCAAAGAAGAGAAAAGAAAAAAGGAGAAGAATGGGGGTCAGAGGAATACTTTCTACAGACCAGCTAATTCCAAGTAATCTCACTAGGTTAATGTGTGGAAGAAATCTTTTGGAGAGAGTATAACCTTCTGCTGTTTTTGTGTTGCTTTGTGTTTGGTTTTTTTGGTTGTTTTGTTATTGCTGTTGGGGGTTTGTGTGTGTGTGGTTGGTTGGCTGGTTGGTTTTTTTTAATTACAGCAAGCTCAAATACTCTGAAACTTTGGGCATTATACAGACCTATATCACAAGATAGTCTCTGTTCCAAACAGATTTGAATGTAAGGTCTTGAGTCTTTAATACCACCCTCATCATAAGGCCCTGGAACTCTTTGCAAAACTAGGACCTAAATGAAGAAAAACAACGAGCTAAGGAAGGACAAATGTGTGGGTAACAGTCACTGGAACACGTAGTGATATTTGGCCATGTCACCTACTTGTCATTTCTATAACTTAGCAGGTAGATACAAAGATATCACAACTGTTAATAACCTCCAGCTGTACTTACACATTGTATGTGAGCTGGGTGGCCCCAAAATGCTTTGAAACCTTGAAATTTTATGTCTCTGTTACAAGCAGTTTTCCTTGAGCTGGAGCTTGATCTCACACATCCCATGTGGCTTTGCAGTAGGACTCAGCGGGGCCTTCCTGGAAGAACCTTCAGCCATCTCATTTTGCTGACCTTCATGACATGATCCCATCCTGAGGGCAAATAAGTCGCAGTATCCTGCAGTGCATCCACATAGCAAGTAAGCATAACCTTATGTGCTTTCAAAAGTACACGGGGTTTCTCTACTAGGTGCACTAGTTGGGTTGCTGTAGAGCTGACCCTTGAATAGGCTTTTGCAGAAAAATATGGTGGAGACGTGACAAATTCAGCTTGAGCCTGGGCTTTAGGCTATTTCTACACAGTTGCCTATAAACAGCTAGTAAACTCAGCTAGCCACTTGTTTAGATGATACCAGTTGGTTGACAACTTCTTATCAGCACCAAGCTATAAGTGAAACAATAATTTTAAATTTCATAGTTTCTTAAACCTTCTGACTCCTCACACCATATATTTTTGGCATCCCATTTTATCTGTTCTGTTCAATAATGTTCTCTTCTATAATGTTATTGTTCTGTACTTTGCTCATCCTGTTTGCTCTAGCTGTGCTCAACAAACCCCTTGCAATGACAGTTCATATTAATGTTAGAAACTGACGTCCAAAAACCTGATCTTTTAAAAACCAGTGTTTGTTATAAATGACCCTGCCTTGTTTATAATTTAGAAATCAATTTCCCAATAGTATTATGAACATGCCAGAAGACAAAAAGAAGATCTATCCATAGAGCTGATGGAAGCCAATATCAGTGAGAAAAAAATTACCTGTCCAATTGAATATATATGGATGTTGATAATAATTACATGATATGGCCTGCTTAAAACTGGTCATACTCCATCACTCTCATGACAAAAGAAAACCACTATGATCAGCATCAGAGATGACGGAGTTCTACTGCAAAACATTTATTTATTTTTGAAGAACAGGTATTTGGTTTTTATATGCATTTGTGTGAACAGCACACATTTTAGTATTATGCTAAACAAACAATCCCAAGTTCTCCATGAATTTTAATTTTTCCTTCAGTTATTCACAGATTGAATGTTTGTTCATTCACCCAGTCTGGGTGACTAGGAAGATATTTTTCCTTGTCTTCCATTCACTGCCCAGTGAAGGGCTAAATGTAGTCAGTGTGACATGCCTATTCAGTGTGGAACATCCTGTCACATTGTGTCCCTGTAAAAAACACGTACGTTCTGTACAGGCCTGTACCCAGTTCAAATGAGGTGTACTGCAAGCTATGGAGCTGCTGAATATGATGCATCACAGATCATTCTTTAAGAAGATACAATTTGAATTATGTTCCAAAGCGTTATGCTTTTTATTATATTTCTAATTGGCTCTTGCTATCTCAAAACCAAGATCTCTTAAATTTCCCTTTTATTATTTAGACAATTTGGCTGCCTGCTATTAGATGTCTATAATTGAAAGAGTTGACATTTATATGCTTGCTGGGGATGCACAAGTGAAAGGAATCCAACATTTTAAAATCATTCAGCAGTGATAAAATCAGATAGATCCGCAATAACTTGTGATGTGATTTCACGTTCCAGACTTCATGCTGGTGTTCTTTTATTGTTAAGTTGTTTGTACCTATATAGCTATCATTTTAGCAAACACCTCTTCAATTGTGTAAGCTATTGGGCAGGAGAGCTAACCTGGCAGAAAACATGGAAGCATTTGCATCAGTAACCATCTTTATAAAAATGTTTATCATTGGAGCTGAGAAGCTTTCCCATTTGTCTGTGGTTGAGAGCTGTAAAAAGTTTCTCTCTCCTGAGAGAGGGAAATGGCACCAGGTCATTACTGCTGTTCACAGAAACACTGTGGGGAAATACATGCTTTTAGTATTTCTTGACTCAAGCTCTAAAAGTAGTTTTATAGAAATAGGTATTCTGGTCATGTATCTCCAGTAAATTAAAATCCCAGAAAAATGCTAGAAAATAGAAACTGCAAGTGTGCAGTGCACACTTCAGTGTGTCCTTAGTTATCATTTTTTGTGACCTGAGGTAATCTGAGTGAATTTCAGATCAGGGTATATGAAATGAGATTAATAAAGGTCTGTTCTTGGAAGCTGTTATTCATCGATCAATTAACTCAGGAAATTTTTTAAAATTCTAATCTTCCTGCTTCAGCTATATTGAATTAAACTGTGACACCCAGGCAGTTAAATTTTCTCCTTGAAATATATTCTTTGATACAGTATTTGAACATCCATCTGCTTTCTGAGGTGAGCAGATGTGGCCACTTCTACTGCAGTGTGAAGTAAGAAAACATACTATGTCTCTCTTCCTGGAACAATGCAATATGCCTCTACATTTATGTATTAATTTTTAAGTAAGACTGAACATATTTGGATGAATGAAAATTAGCTGGATTTTCTTAAAGGCAATATAATCTTGATTTTGTAATTGATGCCATATCTTGTATTTATAGCAGTTTGTTTAGTTTTTAAATGTGAAGTGAATCTTTCATTGCTGGTTTACACTAAAGAACACAATGCTTTAAGCACAAGGTCTCAACTGCCATTTCTTTCTCAGATTTGCCTGAATTCTTACAGGATGTTTCTAGATTAGCACTGGAGTTATTGAATAAAGAGCCCTCCACAGTAGATACCACATTTTAATGGTAATGTTTTAATGTCCTATCAAAATATTGTGATATATTTTGCAATGCTTAGCTGCTCGAGTCAAAACCTATAGGAAGAGCTTAGAGTTTATTTTTAGTAGCTCATATGTTTTAGAACATCTCTATATACATTTGAATTTAGAAATAGTAATGTTTAAATATTTAAGCTAAAGTAATTTTAAATGTGCCTTTTTTCTTTATCTTGGCAATACCGTCATAGTCTATGATCAGAGTAAATTTGAATAAGTTAAAGATTTTTGTATCAGCATAATATACTGCTTTATTAGGTACAGACTTTTTGGACATCCTGTATGGGTGACACAGTCCAAGTAAGATAAGGTGTACAAGACCAGTGACGGATTTAAGAAAAGCTCAACAATGCTCAAAATTGGTAATTTTATCTGCATACGCCTGTATTATATGTGCAACATGAGCGCAAAGTTTTGAAAATTTGCTTTCCTAGTAAATACGTAAAGTTGCCAGAGCCAATACTTAAAATGCCCTCTTTTGAGAGGAATTCTGTTTAACATAGATTCAGTCTTGCTTAAGTGAGTACCTGAATATAAAGCTAAGCTGGAGAAGACAGATTTATTGGAATAACAGCTGCCACCACTACTGATAAGTGCTCAGCATCTGACTTCTCTAGCTGCTGTTAAATCACGTACAGTTCCTTAGGCTGGGAAAATAAATAAAGGTAACTGAGTACAGCAATCTGTTTGAAACCAGGGAGAAGAACATAGGTTGCAGGGAGATCTGAAAGACCACACATAAGCTATCTGCATGCACATGGCTTTGGTGTTAATTGCAGTCTCAGCATCTATGTAAATAGTTTGCTTATTAAAAAGCCAGGTTACTGTTATAAACATGGAGTCTTCTTGTATTGTTGTCCAGTACATGGTGCAGAAACATGTCAGCAGCAATAATTCCAGAGAGACACACCTTCCCCTTCAAATATGATTAACTAGAAAATAAAGCTAGGAGTAAAGTAAACAGATGGCCTGGAGGGACTTTAAAAAATGTGATGGTGGATTTCCAGACAAAATAACCTACACAAACAAGGAAGTGGTTAACAAAAGTGATTGAGTGTATGCACAAAGGAATAAAGATGAAAAAATTACAATAAAGTTTTTTTTACTATCCTTTTGGGAAAAGATGGAAGAGAAGCAAATAAGATGCTGTTGTGCCTGAAACACTGGAAAGACTGATAAAAGTACTTAATGAGTAACATGACCCCACTGAAGGAGATCATGGACAAGAGGCTTTTGTGCTCTTTTTGTTATTTTCTACTTAAAGCCAAGCAGAAGAGGAAATAATTTTACCAAGAGCTGAGAGCTCTTGTAGCCTCGTGAAACTCTGGAAACATTAAAGATTCCTTGTTAATGACAGATTTGTATGTGGGAGACAAGTTTCTCACAGGATAGACTGTCAAGAGACATGCATCCAGCGCAATAGCACAGCTTCCAATAACCAAGACTGTTGCACTATCCAGGGAAACTATCAAAGAAATAGTGGATACTAGGGGGGAAAAAAAACCCAACAATCTACTGGCTCAAATTAAAGAAAGCCAGGAACTAGGAGACATTGAGGCTGATACTGTGATCTAGGGCAGACATCAGAAAGCAGTATGAAAAGCAGGAAAAAAAAAAAAGCCCAGTCTGTGGGCAGGGATGAGAACTAGAAATACTTCTTATCCCAAAACTGAAACTACCATAGGAGCAGTAAGCAACAGTGTCGGTAATGAAGGAAGCCTGTAGAAGAGATGTCTGCCACGTGTGAGCAATCCCAAAACTAATATACATATATTCATGTCAAATAATGTTTGAAGCTATGTTATTGGACTGGCAACCAATTAAATTCCAGCTGCATTATAATACCAGCTGATAAGTGAGACCGGTAGGTGGTTAGATTTAAGAAGGGTGTCTACCAAGTGATAAAAGGTAGTAAAACCTTTCTGAAGTCTGTGGAGTGAATACGTACTGTCCATAAGAACCCCTCCTCCCCAAATTATATGTTATTTGTTAGAATTTCCAGTAGTCCAAATGCAGGTGTACCTCCCACTGTTGAACAGCAATGAAGTCCTTGATGGGAAAAAGAAATGAAAACTGTCTAGCAGCATCCAAATAGGAGACTGATAATATATTTCAAGGAAAAGGACACCTACAGTGCAGGGTTATTTTAGAGGTATAGTCCCATGTTTACTGTGTGAGACAATGAAATGTTTTTTAACTCCCCATAGAAAGGAACTGGCAAACATACCAATGAACTACCATACTGTGTACAGTAATTACAGCAGACTACAGTGGTAATCTAGCTCCACAAGAAATGAGGGACTCTTCAGGTAATATCAGAACCTGTACTGAAGTTACACTGGAAATAAGTCACTAGCCTTATCCAGAGACTTGAGGATGTAGGATCTGCTTTAGGATAAAAATACCATTTTAGGTGAAGTCAAGCACAAGTTTTGGTATAATTAGGCAATGCAACTGCCTTTACTGTTATCATTGGGCTAGCACTGCTGGCCATGAGTAGCTTTAAGTGTCCATCTTCAAAGGAGTTCTAATGTCAATTGAAACACCCACTAGAAAAAGTCCTAGGAGCAGTACTGATGGCATTCTTGAAGGTAAATGAGACATCGAGGACTGGTAACAGTCACCTATAAGACACTACACACGTTTCTGGGAAGTGCCTGTCAGAAGGACACACAGGCAAGAGCTCTGACTAGGGAGCCCCAGGTGTGTTTTGCAAAGTATGCGTTTGCCCTGAGATTACTGTACTCGGACAATGGTCCACACTGCACTGCAGCTGGATTTAACCAAGTCAGCATCAACAGGACTTTGAGCACAAGGGCACCTTCTCATGGGTAACACAAAATGATGGTATGGCACAGCTGGCAATCAAGACCATCAGCAGACTGTTGGTTTAAAGCAAAACAGAAAGGAAGGCAAACAGACAGGAAAAGATCCCGACAGATAAGCAAGAGAGTTCATAGGAGCAGATAAGGGAATGCCAAGCTAAACCGACAGACCAGTGCAATAGATGAGTGAAGGTCTTCTCATTGTGCCCAGATGATCAGGTTTGGGTTCATGCAAAACAATGGCATAAGGCAGCAGTACAAGATATGGCTGGATATTAATTATTTGAGTAACAGAAATAAAATTGAAGAAAAAACTGCATTTTTGAGCAAAGCCCAGGAAACAGCTGTGCTGACACAGGAGAGACAGAAGAAATTAAATAAGAGCAAACCAGAGAGAACGCCTGGGTGCAGAATGCAGGGAGCTACAGTTTGGAAGCCTGTGCTCCAACAGCAGCTGATAAAGTAAGAAAACATTAATGGACATTGGAAAAAAATTATTAGAACTGCTTGCACACCCTGAGAAGTCCTAAATGAACAGCAGCTATATTCAGAGGAAAGACTATGCTGTTACTGTGGACTTCCTATTGAAAACATCTACACACACAAGGGAAAAAAAGAAAAAGAGGATCTTGAAATTTAGAAATAGATCAAATGTATTATAAACATCTTACATAAAGCAATAGTAACCTTCTATTTTGAATATTCATTCAGTTTGGTCACTTTCTTTCACTTAGGCTATAAGTGAAATAGGAAATTCAGAGAATAGTAATGAGAATCATTAGAGGCATGGAAAGAGTTCCATACATGCAGAGATTAAAAAGATTAGGGTATTTACGTAAGAGCAGACATGAATAAGAGGTGAAATGAAAGAGCTGTATAACTTATTAATGGTTTAGAGAAGGTCAAAAAGGTGCACCGATTTAACTCTCTCAGAACACAAGAACAAAGGGTTTACAATGAAATCATAGCCTTTCTGTTTAAAACTGATAGCAGGAAATCCTTTTCCATAAATGTGGCCTCAGTGCCTCAAGATTTGAGGAAATGAACTTCATGGGATTAATAAAAGGGTCTGACATTTCTCGCTACCTTGGGTAGTCATCCGATAACACATGATCTGCATGTTTAAGAATCCTTAATGTATTGATCCTTACAACAGGCTTCTGAGGCAGGAAAGTATTATCATGCCCCTAATCTAGTGAACAGAATTGACACTGAGGGAACACTAGATGCTTTGCCCTGGACCACAGACACAATCTCTTGTAAAGCAAAACTGAATTTTAGTGACCTGAATGCTAGATTGGTACCTTAATGTGTGGACAATCTTTTTTGCCATTATTTATGTTGGTGATGGCCAGTCTTTCTGATACAGCTGGCCACGCAGCTTCTTACAAAAGCACTTGAGTCATGTGCCATGGCTCTTCCATGGTCACATGGCCAGCACATAATGGACTGACCAGGGGATTTGCACTTGCACAGTAAATTAGATTCATCCTTATGGCACTGGATTTACTGAACATGCCTAAATCAATGAGATGATTGAGTATGCTTGCTAGATCTGATGCTTCCCTGAAGCAATGGAAATATTGCGATGCACAATACAGCATATGTCTGTCCATATCTATCAAGGAAAGCTTTAACTATTCGTCACTGCCTCCTTCAGAATCATTGATCTACCCTGGTCCCTGCTGCTTTCATTCACAAGAGCCCTTCACTGCCATTTCCCCATTTTTCTGTGACTGCCATATGCTGGGCTGCTGGAAAAGAAGATTGGGCATAGAACTATTCAGGTGGCTGGCAGCTCCTTGCTCACTTGTGCCTCAGGAATAATAAGAGAAGAAAGCAGCCAGTCTCGATCAATTGTTTTGACAAGTCATATATGACCCATATTTCTAGATGGGCCTTCCCACTTTACAGGGACGTTTAGTACACAAACAACAGTAATGCTAGCTGGTATTAGAAATATTCCAAGGAATGGCTATCATTCAGGACATAAGTTTTCAGGATGTAATCTAACTGCTACCTGCCAGAGGTGAAGAAGGAACTTTATGCATCAGTAGGATATCAAACAGTTCCTTATCAAGGAAGAAAGTTTAAACTGTTGCATAAATTATCTGCCTGTGGCTACTGTGGAAGACAGGATAACAGACTGAAAAGACTATTACTTTGATTTAATGCAAAAATTCCTAAGTAAGTGTCATGGTTTAACCCCAGCCGGCAACTAAGCATCACACAGCCGCTTGCTCACTCCCCTTATGGGGGGATGGGGGACAGAATCAGAAAAGTAAAAGTGAGAAAACTCATGGCTTGAGATAAAGGCAGTTTAATAAGTAAAGCAAAAGCCACGCACACAAGGAAAGCAAAACAAAGAATTCATTCACTACTTCCCATCGGCAGGCAGGTGTTNCCTGTATTATCAATATTGTTTTCAGCACAAATCCAAAACATAGCCCCAC
>WAAD01031518.1:1057-17238 GCA_013389945.1 Fregata magnificens
GATGCGTAGCTTTCAGGAATGTCAGATAAGAGTGGGGGGGATGTGGAGTATCTCATAGATAAGAATAATAATAATTAGGTTATTGAGTGAGCAACAAATGAGACAAATGCAGTATAGCTTGTCAATTTTGTATCTGTATTGATCTTCCAGCATAAGAAATAACTACAAAGGGTAAGGACCATAATTGTTTAGGGTATTGTAGAAAAATATTTCAATAATAGCTGTTTAACTTTGGTGAGTTTGTTTAGATTTGGCTAAATATAGCCCATTGGAAACATAATATATGCCATTTACTTTTTTTTATTGTATGAAGTCAGAGACAGACCTCTTCAGTGTATCTGCTTTATTGTTTTCATTTATGCATTTGAATAATAAAAAGAATATATCTCATCAGAAGTTGTACCTTAAAAAGTAAAAAACACTGTTCTCTTGTTTTCAAATGTTTTTGTTCATACTTGAATTAGGAGTCTCTTAGATCTGGGAACATGCCCTCTTTACTATAAAATGTTAGATGTTGATGACTCAGGGTAGTCATTTTAAAGGATTTTTTTACTTACTGTCTTTTCTTGATTGTCTTGATTTCTGTTACATCAGTCACACCTTGCTGCTTTAAGTGGGTTTTTTTGTTGTTGTTTTCCTCTTGTTTGAAACACAGTTAAGCTAAAGGAATTTGAATTTGCCAGAAAAGGGAAATGTTGAAACTTCTCTATGTGTAAACAATGAAATTCTTAATGCGTTTAAAGGCAATGAAAGCAGTTGTGACTAAATGAAGTTTTCTGCAGACCTCAGGACTGGGTCTGGGGATAATTACAAAATACACTTTTTAAAATACAGCTTTTTTGAAGTATATCTTTACTAAATCCTACACTGAAAGGTGTTAAGTCTTTAAGTACTCCTGTGCAAATGGTAGAATGACTAAGATGTTCCACCCTTTATTTCTTTGCAAATATATGCTAACTTTTTCAGAATTTAAATGTGGAGAGACTGAACAACACAACTTTGGGAAGCAGGTAAATGTGGAGTTCGCAGGCATTAGCTCAAGCGGTTACATACCATGTAGGATTAGTTTATTTGCCTTCTCCAGACATGATTAACTCTTGTGGATAGATCTTTGAAAATAACCCACTCTGATAGGTAAGGTATATAAAATGTGCATGCTGCAAACCTTTAAGGAAGGTGGAACAAAAGTTGCAAATGCAAAAAAAATGCTATGAATCATCTTGTTGCTGATGTTAGTATCTGCCAGTAGTAGCTATACATGGAAAATACTCTCATGCAAGGAAGTTGCTGAGTTTTAAGGGAGACTCACAGGCAGAGTGAAAATGTGGAGAGGTCTTTTTTCTGTCCCTTTGCCTTTCAGAGGGGATTCCCTAAGTAGTAAAGTACTTAATTTGTAGAAGGCTAGGAATGAAGTAAACTGTTGTGTATGTCTGTGCTCCCAACTCTTTACATAACCTAGCATTTGTATTTTATAAACCTGACCTTGTTTTGGAGTCCCTCATTTATAAAAAAACTGGTCATACAAATTCTTAAATCAAGGGACTTTCCACCCCTTCCCTTCCTGCTCCAAGTATGAGGCAATTGTGTGAAATGTCTTGTGTATCTAAAGACAAACAATTGAACTGGTGGGAGGGCAGCACCCATTTTAAAATGTGTTTGACATGAGCTGGGGTGGGGGATTCAGTTTTGTAAGCAGCTAACATGATCTTTGATTGCATAAGCAAAAAGAGTGTTGAGGTATTTTCCTTCTTATGTGACACTATTAATATTAACCCTTGGATAACAACTCCACATCTGGTATCTGTTTTAAAAACAGAAATGATACTTAAAGTTTTTAAAAGACCTTCAAATCTTTTAAAAACAAACAAACAAAAACCCAGCCAAACAACAAACAGGTGGTTTCAGGGCAGAATTTAAAAATTGGAATGAAGAAAATCTAAAACGGAATTATTTACCAAAGCAATTGCAATACCTGAAAGTGTTTCTGAAATCTTAGTCAGTGAATGATGTTATTTAAGCTTAGCTGTGGAGAAAGAAGAAATGCAATGTGCTTAGAAGAGACAAGATGCCAGTATTACTGGAAAATATCCTATTAGTACAAATATCTTTTAAACAAAACAAGATCCAATGACCCATGTCTGTTTCAAGGGCCTGATCAAATATAAATGTACAATATTGCTGTTGAATTTGATCAGCCGTCTTGAAGTGTGAAAGATGGCTATGAAGAAATTTTTTTACCTGAAGCTGAAATGCTTTTGGATATATGTCAGAAAGCTTCACAGTATGTACAAATAAGGTTGGTTGTTTTTTTGGTTTGTTTTTTTTTTTTTTTAAAAATAACACATAGTTTATTTGTAATCAGTATTTCTAGGCTGTAGTATTTGGTTCGTTTCCTAAATGGTTCAACTACACACCTTTGCGGAATTTGAATGATGTTGTGGAGTCACCAAGGTGTTGGCTTTAGAATTACTTAAGATGACAGTTTATTTTTTTTGTGCCTTTCAGCTTGCCGATGAATAGTAAATTTCAGTGTGTTTGCTTTCTGGTACAGAGCCCTTAGTGATGAGGTCTCTGCTTGAGTGTAACTGACATACCAAAAGGTGAATTTCTCTGGAAGTGGTTATCTTTCTTTTTGCATGTCATTTTATAGGGGAGAGGGAAGGAAATGGACTTTGCTTCCAGGTAATAGGCAACTTTTGTATCTACACTGAATGTGTCTGAATAAGCAACCACCTTGCATGCCATTTCTGTTCTGTATTGGAATAGATCTGTGAAGAACCGTATGCACAGTAGGGAAGTTGGCCTCAATTCCAAAAAGAGAAAATCTAGGATGTAATTGTCCTTGATTCCTTTTATTTGAGCTCTTATTACCCCCTATCTATATCCTAAGAATAGGAATGACATATACTGTAAAATTTCAGTTCTATATCAAGTTTCTCTGTTGTGGTTAATTGAAAATTTATACTTGTCATGTTTTCAAAATCAGAAGAAATTAAATATAATATGCAGATTTTCAGGTGTGGTTTTGGGTTTTTTTTTTTTAATTGCCACTCTGTTCCAGCTATGTATGTAGAATATCATTCTCAGATTCTGAAAGTCATTACATCACAGCAGCTCCAGATCTTACTATTGCATAATGCAGACTTTCTACCGTGGCATATGTTTATTGTATGGAAAAGAAAAAAAAAAAATCTTTTCATTTAAAAAGCAGAGTGTATTAAATACATTGGGACTTTTATTTTCTTTGATGTTTTAGCTTAGGAGGTTATCTGGGAGAGGGTGTTTGACTGTGTCTTTAGAAAAAATGCTTAGAGTTGTTTTTCTTTCCTTTTGGAATCTGATAATTAGAATTTTTAGATCTTGTAGTACTGGGAGATGTATACCGTTTAAAGTAAGATTGAGTGAGTTAGAATGCACTTTCTACTACAGTACAGCTAGCTTCTGTAATGTTTTTATTCTGGTCTGTGCCATGAGGTTTTCTTCAGAGGCAGAAAGTGTCCTCTCTGTAGCCCCTTGAGCCTCTGCTAGGAGTTTGATCCAAGGTGAGTTTTGCTGGAGAAAGTGAATGTAATTGAACCAACCTAAGAGATTTACAGTTGCATTTCCTGCTGTTCCCATCACCCTCCCTCAGTATGTTAGGTACATTTCAAGGAATTTCTCTTCTTTTGAGTGTGACTGGGGGTTATCCCTTAAAAGCAATACGTGCAGTATATTGGCCTACAGGAATAGTAGACTCAAAGGGAATAGTGTACCGTAAATGGTGCAATGTGAAATGCGTGCAACACGTGTGGTCAGTGGCACGAAGTCTAGTTGAAGGCCAGTAACTAATGGTGTACCCCAGGGGTCAATACTGAGTCCAATCCCACTCAACATCTTCATTAATCACAGAATCACAGAATGGTTGAGGCTGGAAGGGACCACGGGAAGTCACCTTGTCCAGTCCCTCTGCTCAGGAAGGGTTATCTAGAGCTGGTTGCCCAGGACTGTGTCCAGAGAGCTCTTGAATACTTCCAAGGAGGAAGACTCCACAACCTGCCTGGGCAATCTGTGCCAGTGCTTGGTCGCCCTCACAGTGAGAAAGTGCACCTGATGTTCAGAGGGAACCTCCTGTGTTTCGGTGTGTGCCCATTGCCTCTTTGTCCATTGGATTCCTCTTTGCACCCATTGTTTTTTCCACTGACTTTTTTTAAGCTCACATTTCTTCTCTCTCTGAGCTGCTACGGAGGGTTTCTTTTAGCACTGCACCTGTTCAAGATCCTGCAAATGTTGTGGGTTTTTATTACAGTATTTTTCTTAAGAAAGATCCGGTTCTCTTGCAACAATGTCATTGTCTTCACTTGGAGTAGGCTTCCCCCCTTGACGACCAGCTCTGTGAAACCAAACTCTTTCACAATTACGCTCTTGTATTTTTGGTTCTGGTTGCATTACACCACTAAGCTGTATCACTTTTTTTTTGCTGGGAGGGGTGGGAACGCATCCAGTGGTCTCTGTAGGGCAGAGCTGGATGAGACATGCTCTGTGAACTTCAGCAGGACTTGAGGTAGACTATTTCTTCCTTGTCCATGTGGTGATACCAGCTGAATTTTAATAAAGTCACTATTGTTCTGCAAGACTAAAGAGATTTTAAAATGCCTGTATGTAAAATTTATCATACAACATACCAACAATATACAACACTGAATAATTTTAGAGGAAACATTTATGTTTCAAAGCCAGGCAGAAGTTAGGGAATACCAAATTAAGAATGCCTCTGGAGCTCTAATTAGACTTCCAATTCTTCTATATTTGCATTATAGTAGATGAGGGCAAGGCTGTGGATGTTGTCTACCTGGACTTTAGTAAGGCCTTTGACACGGTCTCCCACGGCATTCTCCTGGAGAAGTTGGCAGCTCACGGCTTGGATAGGCGTACACTTTGCTGGGTGAGGAACTGGCTGGATGGCCAAGCCCAGAGAGTGGTGGTGAATGGAGTGAAATCTAGTTGGCAGCCGGTCACGAGAGGTGTTCCCCAGGGCTTGGTTCTGGGGCCGGTTTTGTTCAATGTCTTCATCAATGATCTGGATGAGGGGATTGAGTGCACCCTCAGCAAGTTTGCAGATGACACCAAGCTGGGCGGGAGTGTCGATCTGCTCGAGGGAAGGAAGGCTCTGCAGAGGGATCTGGACAGGCTGGATCGATGGGCCGAGGCCAACTGTATGAGGTTCAACAAGGCCAAGTGCCGGGTCCTGCACTTGGGTCACAACAACCCCATGCAACGCTACAGGCTTGGGGAAGAGTGGCTGGAGAGCTGCCCGGCAGAAAAGGACCTGGGGGTGCTGGTCGACAGCCGGCTGAACATGAGCCGGCAGTGTGCCCAGGTGGCCAAGAAAGCCAACAGCATCCTGGGTTGTATCAGGAATAGTGTGACCAGCAGGAGTAAGGAAGTGATCGTGCCCCTGTACTCGGCACTGGTGAGGCCGCACCTCGAGTACTGTGTTCAGTTTTGGGCCCCTCAGTACAAGAAGGACACTGAGGTGCTGGAGCGTGTCCAGAGAAGGGCAACGAGGCTGGTGAAGGGTCTAGAAAACAAGTCTTATGAGGAGCGGCTGAGGGAACTGGGGTTGTTTAGTCTGGAGAAGAGGAGGCTGAGGGGAGACCTTATCGCTCTCTACAACTACCTGAAGGGAGGTTGTAGGGAGGCGGGTGCTGGACTCTTCTCCCAAGAAACTAGCGATAGGACGAGAGGAAATGGCTTCAAGTTGCGTCAGGGGAGGTTTAGATTGGACATTAGGAAGAATTTCTTTACTGAAAGAGTGGTTAGACATTGGAACAGGCTGCCCAGAGAGGTGGTGGAGTCGTCAACCCTGGAGGCGTTCAAAAAAGGTGTAGACGTGGCACTCCAGGGGCTAGTTTAGGAGTCATGGTGGTGTTAGTTGATGGTTGGACTTGATGATCTTAGAGGTCTTTTCCAACCTAATGATTCTATGATTCTATGATTATGTTTCAGCCTTGAATTATATGATTGAACACTGTTGTCTTCACTAAATGCTCTAAATGAACCTGTGAATGCCTGCTAGTAACGTTAGAAGCTACAATACCCTGGAGTACAATTACCTCAATTGCAACGTACAAAATGAGCTGAGAAAATTTTCATTTTAAGAAACCTTGCAATTACATATAAAAATGGGTTCCAAAGAATGTAAGACCTTCAAATTGTAATATTAAGGTGAAATTTATATATCTAGGTTTCTGGAACAAATGACCTGTGTCTGAATATGAAGCACAAAGTCTGTGTTAGTTCCAGACTCATACAGGGGCCAGTATCTTATGGTGGGAAGTGGCTGGAAGGATTTGAGATGAGTCAGAAGAGTTGTTTTCAGATTTTTTTTTTTTTTTTTTTTTTTTTTGGGGGGGGGGGGGGGGGGAGTTTTGTACTAAAATTAGAAAGATCCTTTTTAAAACGGTGATCAAGAAAAGGGGAAAGAGAACAATGGAGCTGGAGTCTACTGTTTGCTGGAAGAAATAACAATGAAGACTTCTAAGAGTTTGGCTGACGGGTATGAAATTTATATCACAGCTGTCCTGTAACAGTACTATACTTTACACAGTTGTGTGATTCAGAAAACATCAAAGAAGCCAGGTCTTTGAGCAAAGAACATTCACTACAGCATTTTTAATTATTTTGTATAGCCAAAGTACATACAGTGCACACTGGATGTGCATGTTTTTACAGCCATTGCGGCCTACATGATATGCACAAGGAGGAAGCTATTCTGAAAGAATACTTAATAAACTTGGGAAGTGAATCATTCAGATTTTAGGAAAAATACGTTTAAGGTGTTTGAGCAGTCTTTTGCCTCTGTGTATCAAAATGGTCTTGTGGTAGAGCCAGGAACAGAACGCAGCTTTCCTGGGCCCAAGTCAGTGCGCTGTAGACAAACAAGGTTTTTGTTTGTTTGTGGACATCCTTTGCACCAGATGAGTGGACAGGACATGCTTACATAATTAAAGTTTCTAGCACATCTGTGTACAAAAGGAGCACAAATTTGGATTGCGTGGTCCAGCCTTCAAATTTCTAAGTTCCTAACTTTTTAATGCTTGTCCTCACAGTTTTGGCATCATTTATGTGTGTATAAGCCTTTTTCGTTTAATCTGCAAATTTTAATATTGTGGTGCTATACGAAGTAATATTTTTAAACACCTTTTTCCATACCTAATAAAGACCAATATTTTATAGGGATAGAGGGAAGTTAGCTTCCGTAACATTAGAATAACTGTAATAATTAAAATAATGCTTTTATACATGTAAAGTCACTCTTACCTTATACCTATTTCAAACTATGGAAGATATTCTTAGGTTCTTGATTTGTTAATACTGTTTGAAGATGGATTTGATTTCTGAAAACATAAAGTTTTCACATGACTCCTTCTCAAAAAAAACCCAGACTCTATTTATAATTTAAAAAATTATATTGTTCCTCATGCACTAAATTTCTGTAAGAGATACCAGTTGTTAAAGAAAGGAAAGCTGCTTAAATCTTCAGAGCTTGAACCCCTTTTTAGTATTTTTTTCCTTCTTATCTACAGTTTCATGACCAGCTATTTGATAACTAGTCACAGCCTTCTGATGAACCTTTTTGTAGCCTGTATATTCCTCTTGGCTGAAGTCTGACACCACAGAAAAGGGGTGTGGGAAGGGCTTTTGAAAGGCAGTTTAGTACATCCTCCAGCTTACGGATCTGATCCATCTGAAAGATTTCCATTATTAAACAACTTCTGATAGAATTGGAAGAAAAATAAGCTTTAAAGTTTACAATCTTTTTTTCATTCCTGAAGCAGAAGCTTGTGAGGTTTACGGCTTGCCTTGTGGGGTTTTTTTTGTTTGTTTGTTTTTGTCCCCATCCACAGACAACCGTGTCAGGCAAACGAAATACGTTAACTTGTCGGGATCTTTCATCCCCAGCCTAACACATCTTACTCCAGCCACAACCAGTTGTGCTGTTTTTTTTCTCGCAGATGTCTGTTTCAGCGATAAATATTCCACTCTTTCCTAATGGGCTGGCAGTTTTCCTCTAGTTTGTTGTCCATACCGCTCAGAAGTTTTTTCTTAGTGTCTAAGCTAAATTTTGTCTGCTGCAAAGCAGACTCATACTACTTGGTCTATCAGGAGTTGATATATAAGATAGTTTCCTTCCTTCTGTGTAACAGTCTTAAAATATATAACAGGCTAATGTAGTTAGGTCTCTCCTCAAGTCTTCTGCTCTTAAAAATAAACAAGCTTTTCAGTCTCTTAAGTTGCAGTGTATAGACCTCTGACCTCTGGCATTGTCTTCTCCGTTCCCTCCACCTGGTCCACATCTGAATTCTGGTGCCCACAATGGGACGTAGGCTCGTCCAGCAGCCTCGTTAGTACCAGATAGAGTGGAATGAGGACTTTCTTTGTTTTAAAGGCAGTGTTGGTCTTCATACAACTTAATAAGTGGTTTATTTTCTCATATCATCACATGGGCTGTTTCCAGCTGACCATGTCTGAGTCTCTCAGGAAAGTCATTCTTCCTTTTTTGTAACAGTGCACCTGAGGATGTGGCTTGTCATTTTTCCTTGTTACTGCTTTTTGGGGAAGCTGTTGTGTAAGGGAGAAGTGCTTCTTTTTGCCTTTGCAAAACTAGGAGGTGTAAGAACTGGGAAAGGGGAAGCGATTGGGGAACACACATCGTGAGTGAGAGTGGAGATACAGTACCTAGCTATCTTTCTCATCCCCTCCATAACTGGCTGTCGGGGAACATGAAGTATAAGGTATCTCAAAGGAAGTAGCCGGGGCTGCAGTTACACTTTGGTTCAGGTTGTTCCATTTTAAACTTCTTTTTCTAGTTGTCAGTGCTGTTTGTTAATCGCAGAAAATTCTTTGCTGTTGTGGCTTGTCTCTGTATCTAGCTCATCCAGACAAGCGAGGAAGGGAGAGTGTTTCCTCATGTTGTGTTTAGTTTTTCCTTCTCATGGTCTTGTGGTTGAATTTTAGGAGATATTTTCTTATTTTCAAAAAATTGAGCGTTGTTCAGAGGAGTGTCGTTAACCATGTTCTTTCAGTCCAGCCTTTTCTACATTGCTGGACAGATGTGTTGAGAGCTGGCACATAGCCTTTGCCTATAGAATATGATATTGATATCGAGCACAAAGAGTATATGGTTAAAAAACCCACTTCACTCTTCCCAGTTGACATTCAACATTCTAGTATAGTATAGTGATGTTTATTTTTCAGAAATTTATTTATGCTTTGTGTTCCATAAATAATCATAATTTGCATCCTTTTAGTTTATTTAATTTTTCAGTTAGATGATCCAGTTTTGGGGGTGTTTTTGTGGGCTTTTTCAAATTTTTTTTTTTAATGCTGAAACTGGAGAGGGCTGCTTAGTTTACATTCTTTGGGAAACACCTGAAAATACTGCAGAACTTGTTTTACTCCTGTAGTTTGCAGAGAGATAGTATTAGCAGAGCGTCTTTTTTTTCTGTGTGTAATCCTTAGCAGATACTTAGCCCAAGATGCAGAGCACAGAAGGCAGTGTGTTTGCTGCCTGCTTGCCCTATGGTGTGTGATACTAAGAAGTGTAACTCATCAGTACAACTTGCTTGAGATGGTACCCTGCCACATGAAAAACTCATTTGTGTGCACAGCTGTACCTGTGTGGAACTGACCCAGGGATTTGTGCATTGAATATAATACAGGCTCTGGAAACCTTCCAGTTTTCTGATTAGTATTAGTTGTATGTGCTTCAGGTCATTCACAGAAGCTTAAGAACTCCGTTGTACTGATTTTTCTGCTTTATTTCATAAAAAGAAGTAAACTTTCTGAAGAATCCATATTTTTTGGATGGAAGATTTTTGCTTTTCCGGTTGATTTCATGTGGTTTTTATGGCAATCCGTTACATAAGACAGCATAGTCAGATTACTTTTTTTTTTTCCTTCTTGTTGCATATTCTCTACTGCAAGTTTTCTAAAATGACATATCTTTGGAATTTTTCAATAAAGAAAACAAATGAAATAAGAATTTATAGATGCTCCAGAAGGCTTTTTGAGAAAGAGGTGCTCTTCATAATTCCTTTCGTTCCCTTTTCCTTGCTTTGTAACTGAAGTTATCTGAAACAACTTAACTGTCTTCCTGGTTCACATCCCAGATATATTTTTCTTATAATTAATAATCCTCTGAAATCTGCAACTGCTGCTCACTTGAAGTTGGTTGTTAAATTTGAGATGTGGAAGACAGAAATGCATGTGCTCACAGGCATGGATACGTGGGCACATAGGCACGTACATCGCAGTGCGGTGATTTAGGGAATTTGTTCAGCTTTTTCTGTGTTGGTCAACAGTGCATTGCATATAGGTAAAGAACAGTTGTGTAGTGATACCATGTCCCTTTGTCACCCGTCTGTTTTATGCTCCTGCAGTTTGGAGTCTCCAGCTGATAGCAGGTTTCTAACATTGCCTGCTGCCCCGGCTGTGCTGTTGAACTCCACTCAGGAGTTAGACCTCCTGTTTTATTTTCGCCAGAGTGTCTCACAGTAACTTACACGGGTTTAGCCTTGTAACCTTAATTACATGTGGAATGTGGAGAATGCTGTATTATTTTTCTGTATAAGACGACAGTGAACTCTAATTGCTTAGTTCAAGTATTAAAACATTCCTTGTGCATCAGGACTTTGCTTAACCAAGCTACGTTGTAAAAAATAAATGTGACCACCAAAAAGTTTCTTCTGATTACCTCGCTGTTTTATTTGTATTGATCCTATCTTTATTTTGTTTGGTTTTGTGTGAATGGACGTTACTAATTCTGCATTTATTTTTGTTTCTTTCTGTTATCCTTTAGGAGCAACATTTAAAATGTTAAAGGCAGTTTTAAAAAAGAGCCGAGAGGGTGGAAAAGGGAACAAGAAAGACTCAGGTATGAATATTAATAAAATACTTTATAATGTAGATGAGTTGTGCGTTATAAATCCAGCAGTTTATTGTGTTGCAGCAGTGATGCCCCATCTTTAGGGCAGCGGGTGACTCCTGTTGCTGACGCCAGCTGCAGGGAGGAGGTCTGTAGGCCACAGGCCCTCCCCTCCGTTTTGGCTGGGCTGCTTACATGCAGAGCATGAGTAGCAGGTCTAAAGCTTCCTGGAAGGTGTATCCAGGGCACTCGTTCCTGAATCGCTGCCGGGAAGGACAGGTGAGAGCAGCTTGCTCTTGGTTCTTATCATAGAAATACTGAGAGCAGGCTGTGTGTATTGTCCTGCCAGCTTAAACACGGCCCAAGGCCAGAGGTTCAGAACCCTGAAGTATAGAAACATATTTTAAACTACTTACTAAATTACATTATAGAAAAAAAAGTATGTATTATGGATGATAGAATTTTTATTATTCATGTATTTAGAAAAAAAATTGTTGAAGATAAATTTAATGAAAAGTTTTTTTAATTTGGTTGTCAAACTCCTATCGTTCTAGTTTTTGCTTTAACTACAGAGATTTTTGAAGGTAAAATTAATCATCAACAAATTTTACTTTTTAAAAAAATAAAGCTTACTTTACTATTAAGCATAAATTTAGTAGGCCACTACTTATCTGTATTGCCTTTCAGGAAAAAGGGTAACTAAGTATTCTAATTGCCATTTTTGAGGGCAGAGAAGGACCAGCAATGCCCTTTGAGAAGGAGTAATAACTATAGAAGTGCAGCTGTTGGTGGCTGAGTATTAAACCTGCCTGCTCTGTGCAGGTCATGCTGAAGTCTTTGCTGCAATGGCTAGAAAGCTAATGGACCTGAGTGACAGGTACCTTTTCTTCACAGTTAAATTTTTAATTTCAAACTATTAATGTAGACTGACACAGCTGATTTTCTGATGAGTTAGATCCTAAATTATCTATAGGAGTGAATTTATGCTCTTTGGCAACACAAATTTATTACTTCCGGGATAATAAAAAAAAAGTAAAAACAAATATTCCTTTAATGTATTAAGTACAGAATGTCGTATAGACTACCACATTCACATTTTTCAGAACCTTTAAAACAATGCAGTCATATTTTTTTTGACAAGCAAGTTATATACGTATCTTGAACTGCAGCTTTTAAAACTATACTGAGTGGTACAAGGGGAGGATACTTTAAGCGTTCTTTTGCAAAAAGCAGTTCTGTGTTCATCTGGCAGGTAATGTGTTCTTCAGGAAATTCTTGTGGTCTTCTGAAGTTTACACTCTACCACGGTTTCTTTCTAAGTGACTGAATGATGAGAGTTATCCTGAAAAGAAAAAACATTGACACTAGATCAAAGATGCACAGAAGTGATCACAGAGCAAGACGAAAGGCATCCTGTTAATTTTGTATGTACTGCTGACTTGAAGTTACCAGCTGGAATTGTTTAAACGTAGTGGGCTAAAGATTCCTGTGGTGAGGCTTTCGTTGGTACATTTTTCCTTAAAATACTAGATGGAAATTGGTTTAAGCTCAAAAGGAAAATCAGGCTGTTTGGAACAGAGCTTTGACCAGGCTTTGATTAAAATCTGAAGCTTGAAAAGCCTTTTTCCTTTAGGTCAGAAAACACATATTTTTTTATTTTAGGATCTCATCACATCTGTCTGGATTAATGTGTGCAAAAGAAAGGATTTTCTCCCTTTGTTTTTACAAATACAATGCTGCTGTATTTCTGAACACCAAGGGGAGTGTTAGAGTGTGGGAGTTCTGGTTTCATTTTTGGTTTGGGTTTTTTATTCTGTTTTTTAAGCAAAGCTCTAGAGTTTCATGTACGAATTGAATGTTACGGAAATGAAATATTGGGAAAAATCGGTGAATAATGCCTGGCCGGTGAAAGCTAGAGTAAGGAGGAGTGCAAGAGCCACTTTTTAAAAGGAAGTCATTAATTTATACAGTGGATTCCAGAGATTTTGGCTTATTTTGTATTTGAAGATGATGTGAAAAGTTTGAAAAGAAATGCGTGCATTCCATTCTGTGTTACATCCAGGACTTCCTGTAAAATTGTGTTCAGTTTATAGTTTTCTCTTTTGTTCCAAAGGACCTTCCACTTCTTTCAGCTGTAAGACATTTCGCAGCTTTTAGAGAAGATGTGAAGCAAGGCAAAGAACATTGTTCTTTGTAGAGCTTATTTTTTTGCTCACTCCTCTCCCTGGTCCTTAAACTCCAAACAATGAGAAATGGAAATTTTCTTTAACTGTCGAGTTGTCCCATTTCATGGCCCTTCGGGTCCTTAATGACAACAACAGCTCTTCAAATCTACTACTGTCTGAACAACTATGAAGAGAGTGAAAACGCATGCTAATGATGGAAGCTGACTTGAGAGACAGTTGATGTGGAAGCATCCAGCCTCCTAGCCACCATTTAAGAGAGTAATGCAATAGTAAATTTAGATGCTTCTCTCAGCTTCATGGGCACATAGATTTGATTTTTTTGCTGATGAAGTTCTGAAAAAGTTTTCAGGTTTCTCAGAGCTTCAGAATGTAGCAGGAAGTAGATGAGAGAGCGCAGGTCAGTAGTGCCAGACTGAACCCGATTAGGAAGACTTCTGTGATCTTTTTTCAATATGTGCCCATTTTAGGAATAATGCTGAACAGTTAGAAGGTAGTAAAATCTGAAGCTGCCGTAGCCATTTCAGAATTGACTGTATGAATGTGCTTGCAAACTTCTGCTAAGGTGCATGGGAAAATCTGTCATACTTTGCATCCCGGTAGACACAGGAGAGGCGTTGAGGTGTTGAATTGCAGCTGAGGAGCAGTAACTCCTGAAAACTCTGACCACTTGTGATTGTTTCTCTCTAACTGAAGTCAAATTGGAAGAGGTTTAGGCTAAACTGCAATAGCTTAGTTTTAAACTGAAGTAACCCCTGTTGTCCCATGGGTTTATTTGTGCATGAAAGGAACGCCTGGAAGTCTGCGTAATCCAAATCTGAGTGGGATGATTCCTGTTTTACTGAATAGAGCTTCCTGTTGGTGCATTAACTATATCTTATTGGTTTTACATCTGTTAGCCTTGTGGAACCGGTGCAAATAGGAATGGGGGTTTTTTTTCCTGGATTGAAGGCACAACTGTAGTATTTAAAAGTCTGTAAAAGAGTTAAAGAACATAAAGAAATTAGGACTGTTTTTTTAGAAACAGCTTGTGTGGATTTTAATGTTAGAATTTCCTCATTTGCCCTGACATAAGGGCTTAAGAGCTGAAGATGTGCATATCATTTTTGAAGTCTAGCTGCTGAGTATGTTAATTGCAATTTTTAATAACTTTTTAAATTCAGGGTTATCTTGAAAAAGAGGGTTGCAAGAATTAATGTTGATGCTTTTGGGAGAGAGACTGAAGTGCTATGCTAAAGACTGGTAGAGGGTCCTTATATAAACAACTTCTGCCCTAATCAGGTGGAAGACTGTCATGTAGGAAACTCACTTTTGGATGGAAAAGCAGCACCTTAGGCTACTCCAGTAGCAGTATGCTAGCAATACATAGTTGGGCTCAGATCCTGCAGTTGCTTCAGTAATAATTCTTTCTTCAACAATTGTTTTATTAAAAGGGGTTTATTTAGATGTGACTGGGAGACATTGATAGGCAGGTGGCTGTTGCAGGATTAGGTAAAATCTAAATGAAGCAAAATTTGTGTCTTTAAACATGCACATACGTAATTATGTACGATTGTATGTTGGTATGTGCAAACATACCTGAACATAGATGAAAAGCGAGCAGTGTTTGACAGCATGTTGTTTATGTATGGAACAACTTTTCAAAACAAAACTTACTAAACCTACTTCTAAACGCGGATTTGAAGAAAAGGTAGTTGGTATTGTATTTAGGTAAACTGATGTGCCAAAGGAACGGAATTTCAAACAAACCAATTTTTTGACCCAGGCATCCGACTTTTTCTGCATCCAGCTTTTTTTCAGGTTTTCTGCAGTATGAAGCAACCTGTCTTTACATCCCTTCGGACATAGTTATTTCTGTTGTATGGAAATAAGTGTCTGTAAGTTGATTTTTGTTTTGTCTTGTCCCCCTTCCTTCCATTAGGGTGATGTACATACTTGGTAAAGGACAGAGTCGAGGGGAAAAAACCCACAGTCTGCACCTGTCACATTAAAGTAACAGAAAACTGTTTTGTGAATGTTTGGAACCAAGCAAGAGGAGGGCAAACAGGAACATTAATTTTTGTATCCTGGAAAGTAATCTGTGGTTTTATACTGTCTCATGTACACCGAGCTGGAAATGTACAGCGACTGCTCTCTCTGTTTCCCTTTGTTTCTCAAGGTTTTCATTCAGTCTCAGCAACAAAGTAAAAATTTGGTGTATTCTCCTCTTTGTCCAGTTATTATCATCAAATAAATATTATCTCTTTAAACTCTGAAGGAGTTTCCAAGTCCTTCAGAGATTCCTTAGAAGGTGTCTCATTAGTAAGAAGTGGCAGACCTAGTCTTTTTGATTGGGAGTCTGTTAGTGTAACTCTCACTAGTCCTTATGACTTCTGCTTAGGGCACACATTTTCTTCCCTTATTCTTTGCCTTTTGCCTTTGTTTTGTTAATGGACTTTATTTTCTAGGTTTAAGATAATCTTATCTCTTTGTCTTTATTTCTGCCCTGTGTCTCTTTCTAACTACCTTGGAAATTTATTTCTGCTCTCTCTTCTGTGTTGTTTTCGTAGTTGATTGTGGATTGTATGTTTTCCAGTTTCTTTCCTTGAGGTTTTTAAATTCACCTCTGTAGCCACTGGGAGATTCTCTGCCTCTGGCCTCTCTTGGAAGGAGCTGACCTTTTTTATTTTAGTATAGCACAGAAACTGCGTATCTTAGTGTCACAATTCAAGAAATCAGAGGCAGAAGACTGTTGTTTGAACTCAAGTTCCACAGGGTTACTTCCAAGTCTTGTCTGTGTCCTTGATGAGGTGATAGTATAAAAAATATAGATAATAAGCTTCAGAATATAAACAAAAAATACTTTTTATGGTTGTTTTAGTAGAAGTTCTACGCAGCTACTCATTCTTAAATGCTTAAAAATGCTTCAGAGATAGATTTGTATTAGTATTTCCTGTTGGTTTTATATGCTGCCAGCTGCTTTGCAGTATATAATTATATTTGTTTTCTTTAACTGTCCTAAAGCCAGCAACTTGCCTGCATTCTGGGAATCTGCTTTTTTTTTTTTTTTTTTTTTTTTTTAAACTTACTAAGCAAAAGACCGTTCAATAAAA
>WAAD01031520.1:8223-70410 GCA_013389945.1 Fregata magnificens
GAGAAAAGGCAGATTTAATTAAAACTGTCAGGATCAACATTCAGTAGGTGAAAGAAATCACTATTAATATCAGCAACACTGAGTAAGGAGCAATACACCGAGAAGGTGCCTGACACTAGTAAGCACAGTTAAGCGTCTACAACAAGCTACTGAACAGTTACAGTTCTGAAATTCAGGCAGGTAGCCAGGGTAGCTGCATTAACATACATGTGTTGCCTTAAAAAACATTAAAGCATTTTTAAGTTGAACTTCCTATATCACTCTGGAGAGGCGGGAAGGAGATGAAAGAAAAGTTATGAGGGGTTTATGTGTGCATAAACCATTTTTTAACAAAAGCTATGAAGTTACTTATTTTAAAGTTAAGATCCAAACTCATTCTAATGTCTGAGGGATAATATGCTCCAGCCAGCTCCCCCTTCCTCCTTATCTCTGCAATTAAAACTTCAAAATATAGACTGTGGTTAGGGCTTGTACAGCATTCTTGTTTGAAGTAATTTTTTGTTCTGAGAAGGAACACAGTTAAACTGTGGAATTAAACTGTGAAATCTCACAAACTGCTGTGAAATCATGGAATTGTCCTACAGCCACCTGCTAGCTCTGCTCCACTACTGCTTTGTTTCATGAAATATCTTGGATAAAAGAGAGGGAGCATGAGGAGTACTGCCCTTAGCAAAACAGCAGCTGCTAGCAACATACAGACATGTTGCATAGTTGGCATGAACCAGCCAACTATCTGATCCTCTTCACAGAGAAAGGAGTGGTTCTAGTCAGAAATTCCTGAGTCCAGGAGCTTCCCCCCAAAATCACACCAGCCTATAAGGAGCTCTGCACAGTTATTCTCCCACTGAATTTGCAGCACCTACATCCTTTTGTCTGCTAACACAGGTGGGATGAACCTGGAAGTGGTTTTGCCTTAAGGAGTCCCTTTGGCAGATAAATCTTCACTGATAAGAGGAGACAGGGATGAATGGATTTTTTTCTGTATAAATGCACTCGTTTGATATGTAGGTGTTGAATGGTTAACATGGTCATGGTGGGTAGGCAAAAATGTTAATCCTTTCTGTTAATTTTTCTGGTTATTGGATTCCTTCCCATTTACTGCATATGGTTCTCAGGACCAAGAGAAGGGAAATAAAAATAAAAGGAAAGAAAAAGCATTCAAGTGTAGATAGCAAACCCCTTTCTGTTTCTTCAGAAAAGAGAGTGGTCTCTATCAATACTGAAATATTCATCAGTGATTACTTCATGGGTATTTTGCATTTCAAAAATTCACAAAGTAATGGTTCAATTATCTAATATTATACTGTTGCTGAACTGATTAAATTATTGAACAAAACAGTGCTGTTGAGGACAGGCAGAGATTAAGAAAAAAAAGGAATCTATTAAAAGTTGCTGGCTAGGAAACTGTAATTAGTCATTACCAATGGGAAAGTCACAGTGAAGATTAGTAAAATAGAGGGGATGTCATGCAAAGTATTTATAACAAATACACTGGGCCATCTGCCACACTAAAGCAATACTGTCAATGGACAAAAATGCACAATTAACCCAATTAAAATAATATGTGCTCGCTTGTGACACTAAAGTAAAAATATGGCTTGTATATAACTGGTACAGGTGTTCTTAAGGCTATTAGAAAGCAATCACCACTAAGAATATACATTCTTACTTAACGTATGTGACTAGAAAGTAATAAAGCTTTCAATACTGATGCCAGGAACCATGCTGTTAACTATGTCTGTAAATACTGTTTCAACTGGATACAGAATAAAGGCATGACAGTAAGGGATCCAACACCATGATTTTTTTTTTTTCAAAAAGAAGCGTAATTCTTAGTTAACATCTGCCTTACTGTATGGTTTTGCTCTTCTAAAAGTTACATTTCAAGACAATCAGCAACTGATTCTATTTTTTCTGAGTATTTCTTTAACATCTGAATAGATCTTCCTAAAGCCAACATGTAAGTTATTAAAAAGACTCTCCTTTCACAGCAGCATGCCCTGTTTTTCTCACCATGTTAAAATCCATATGGAGGGAGAGAGAGTACCAAAATTTTAAGTGATGGTGGGATACATCACAAAAAACCAGACATGGCCATGCTGCCATGTATGAAACCTAACTTACACTCCTTAGATCAAATGGCAAAATTCTCCTTTTCCACAGGTGTCAGTATTCTGTCTATCAGTGACATAGTGTTTTCTTCTGCTAGTTCAGAGGCTTAAGTCCTGACCACATAGTGCTAGGAGTCCCATGGTTAGGGCACATGAGAGCAGAGGATCTTGTGTAACTCAAACAGGTGGCAGGGGAAAGAGGGCTTGAAAACCTGCAGAGCCTGGCTATTCAGATACACAACAGGTCCCATTTACTTCACAATGTAGTCACCTCTTGTCAGTGTCCCGAACATTGAGATCAAGATACATGCAATTGAACTACAGGCATCAGCAAGACATTTCAGTCATGAAAAAGCTTTGAACCATGAAGAGGATTAAACACATGACTATAATGACATTACTCATCAGTTTAGGCATGTTGGCGTGGGTAACTTGCTGAATTTGGGACTAGGATTTCAACATCTGCATCTAGAATATTGTTAAATCTTAGTAAATAAAAATATCTAGAAAATATTTATGATAATTTTCCTATTTGTTTCAGTAGATGGCTAAACCTTGGTGGCAAGAAAGATTAAAGTCATTTAGGAGGAACTTTCTGATGACAACATAAGTAAAATAAAGGAATATACTTTGAAATTTTTTTGTTTCAGTGCTTTTGTTTGAACTTGTCTAATAAAGTCCACATTTTGATGTTACAATAAAACAATTCCTTTAACGATGCTGATGGTTAATCAAAACAAGGAAGGAAAACATTTCTCAATACACAGATTAAAACTAAATAAATCATTGTCATAATCTGTATCAGTCTCAAAAGACTGCTTTTATGCAACCAGTAAACACTTCTACCTTTGGAAATGTTTTACAACTGCATATGGTCATTATCAAAAACAAAAGAAAAAAAAGTCCAGAAAATGAAAGATTTCATTAAGTATGGCAAAACAGATTGAATCTTGCTCAACTTATGCAACATTTTCACTTGCTTCATACCTTACAGAAGAAAAGCCAGCAATCAGAGACAAACTATATCCCTACTAGTAATGCATGTTTAGGTATATGGGCATTCAGCACTAAAATGCAGGGGGCTTATGCCTTCTTCAATAGATATGTTTCTTTCAGCTCTACCAGCTGGGAGCATTAGCCTGAAGGGGCATGGAGGAAGTAGTTGCTTTAACACCCAAATGGTTGTAATAAAAGAAAATTCTACCGGTTTCTGTGCCATTCCAGGGAGCAAGGTCACCTGGCTCTTCCATGCTATACAAATTAATAGAGTAGCAGGGAGAAAAGAATTGAAAGAGCCAGAGCACATAGATGATGATTTTCCATAGGGGAGTGAAGAAACCTATGCTGCCAAAATCCTATCTTCTAAATACCTAAAGAATATAGAAGGTATTTATTTAAAAAAAGGACTCATAGTTTGCAGAAGAGAACAATAGTATCACTATGCAAGGATGCTATTTTACATACTGTGGTTTTTTTATATATGTGTATATATATTTTGTAAACACACGGAATTTTCTGCTTGTTTCTGTGCCTCTGTCACACCACCATGCTCTGTGACATCAGCTCTTGCTATAATCAGCTCATTCTGTGAACGGACATCATGAAAAAGGGAGTGCACTGAATAACGCTGTAATTTTATAACTGCAGAATTAAAGGAGCAGAGTAAAAGGTCACATGGAAAATTCATTAAATCTGGAAACAGAACCCCTTCCTCCTAACTCTATGTTACATTCTTGCTTCTAGATTAAAAATCCCATATTACTAGGGGATGCATGATGTTGAGCTGTTGTCTTTTATTAATATCTTTGTGCTATGTGATTTGTAGCTATTCCAAGTGAGAAACAAAAAATGAAAACTAAGCTTAGGTATGCAATTAACTCCAGCATTTTCTGCATGTGTAACCTATGTTTATTGACTACCTTGGTTTACCACATCAGGGTTCTCTCAGTCTTGTGCCTGCTGTGAAGCTGCTGAGAAAGAAAAGGTACAGGAGGACCACTTTATGAAGAAAAAAAAAAAAAACAAAACATGATAAAAGTTTGATTTTGTGTTTTTTTTCTTTTTAATCAGGAATTATTCAGGCAAGTAAAAATGCATGCGTTGTTACCGAAAGCTTAAAACACTACATACTGTCACCCATAAAATGCCTCAGATGCCAGCAACTCTCCTTTTCCTTACTTTACAGTAGCCACTAGATGGCGATCGTGCACCTCGGGCACATCTGGCGCATCAGGCAGCCGAGGAGCTACCACCCCGGGGAGCGCAGGCCGATAACCTCCCCTGCGTGCTGGCAAAAGGATTGATTTTTCTATTTCCCGGCAAAACTAAGCAGCCTTCTAGCAGGTGCTGCTGTCTAATTTAACTCTGCTTGTTGTGCTGAATACTGAAAGGTAGCCTTCCTTAAGGTGGTTTTGTGAATGTTACGTCCGTAAAGAAATGACCTCTCACTTAGGCTATAGAAATGTTATCAACCCTGTTTCTGTCCCTGCTCACCTTCACTGATAATATCATGAAAGCAGAATGTTCCTGCAAGGCACGGCTATTCCCACTGACCGGTCAGCTTTTAATTTATGTCTTATCTTTCAGTATCAAGGTATTTGTAAAACATCGCGTGCAGTCAGGATTTTCCAGCTGTCTTACACTATTGCTTTGGTGAAACTAGAAGGGAATAAAAATTACCCAGAAATGCAAGGATAAAGTTATTAGCACTTCTGGGAAGCAGCTGGCAGATAGGACTGAAACCAACAAAAAGATCAAATCCTGAACAGCTTCATGGCGTTTCTTGCTTGTCTCCGAGTGAGCGATCCAGTCTATTTTACTCTCCCAAACCAACTCATATCAACCAGTTTGCCAGCCAGCAAAATGAGGAGGGAAAGAAGAAAAATGAAACATGCCAATGCTCTGCTCCTCTCTTGAAACCTCAAACCCTGGTGCCACTTCCCTGTGACTGAGCTGGAAAAGACGGCAAAACGGAAACTGTGCAGAGCACTGATATACCACAGTAGAAAAAACACTGCCAGTATGAACACAATATTTTAACCTTTGTAAGTGTAGTGACTTCAAACATACAGTAGCGATATGTTACTGATTCTTCATTTTGAAAATGTTTCCTTCTGAGCAGATGAAGCTTCTACATAGGAGAAGAGACTATACACAGAGACTGTATACATAAAAACACCAATAAGGAGATAAAGAAACACTGCAAATATAAGTGCTAGGATCAATGCAATTTGTTCTACAGCCTTAGTAATGGAAAGATGGAAAGTCAGCCAACTTTCAGCAAAAATTTTGATGGACTTAGTTGCACTGTTTGCAAGTATTTTAGAAATTTGTTCACTATTCAGAAGTGTGAGCTCACTAACATGAACGTGGCAGTGTTGGCATATGTACTGACTGCACAGGGTAAATAGGGGCATGGCACTTCATGCTTAGTTAAACCATTAGTGTCTTACATGTGATATTGCTTGTGCTCCCTGATGTAATATTTTATGCCTTACAAAGAGAAATCTGTTTTACGTTTGTGAACAAGTCCACGGTGTAAACAGGGACAACCATTCTTCAAAAGCACTTTAGGTGTGCATGTCTATGGATATTCAGCCTGACTAGCATTTGTATTTGCTTTTCTTTAATACTTTTTTGATTAAAACGCTCCTCAGCTACATGTTCACAAATAACCTAGCAAATAGGGATCCAAAATGTCAGCAGAACTCATAAGCTGGCTTTATGTGCATAAATACTGTCTGCTTTTTCCTTTTTGCAATTACACAGCTGTAGTGCTAATATCCACTCTCTCTTATAATCACTGCTTTTTTGTGTGTGTGGCAGCTTTGCAAAATTTACTGGCAGTTGATGAGAATCAAGGAAATCCTGAGCTGTGAATTGTTCACACCTCGCACACCACTACCTGGAAGCTCTGCAGCAGAGTCAACAACTCCCACCTCTCCTTCTCCCTACAGAGTCTTTTTAAGGATGCAACTTTTCTCAGATCCCTGGGCTCCCATCCTCAACAGAATGTGCAGAGCTTCAGGCTGGAGCCTGGAAGTAGGACAACTGCCATAGCTGTGCTTTTCCCTATCAGGGAATCAAATTGTAATAATACTCACTTCTCAGATCTGGAAATCAAGAATACAGAAATCCCTAGGCCTTGGTTTTTAGAGTGACAAATGCTGTGAAGATGGGCCTGCCACCACCTCAGTCTTTCCAATGAAACATCTCTGATTTGAAGTACAGTCATAGTAAAGTAAATGACTGCTACGGTAAATGTTATGACAAAACTGTATAACAAAAAATGTTAAACAGAAGAAACTCTATAATTTATATTAACTTATTCCTTTTAAAATGAGCCATCTTTTTATAGGACTGTTTCTTCTTCTTTTAAAATACATTATGTATGTAGATGCCTTTAAAACCATACAGTAAAAGTGACAGTCCAGAAACCAAACATTCAGAAATTCACATAAATTCTTACATTTAAAATTTAATGAACACTTTAAGGGTTATCATATTAGACCGACAAATTTAAGGCATGTTCTCAGCACAGACATTATGTATTTGAATTGTCTTTCAGCCATATATTAAGCATTGGGAATGACTATTAAAATCAAGGTAGTGATGGATCCCTTTGTTAGAGGGAAAACAAAGTATGCAAATCTTCCTTGACACAAGGCATGTAAATGCAGCATTGACTTTCATATGCTGTCAGTCAAAACTATTCACTTGTTGCATCAACTTTTTTCCCCAATAGTTATAGGCAGAGCAATCTAATTCATTTTAAGTACAGTCACGAAACAACAAAGCTAGCATGCATCATGGCATCAACTAATTTGCTTAATTAATAAAAAATTTATCTGCTTTGTAAGAAGAAAGAAGTGTCAAAGAATGAAACCATAGAACGTATTGACATGGATAACAAGAAGGGCTTCTTCAGATACATCAGTAGTAAAAGGAAGACTGGGGAAACTGTGGGCCCACTGCTGAACGAGGTGGGGGCCCTGGTGACACAGGATGCAGAGAAGGCAGAGTTACTGAATGCCTTTTTTACTTCAGTCTTTACTGCTAAGGCTGGCCCTCAGGCATCCCAGCCCCCAGAGGTGAGAGAGAAAATCTGGAGAAAGGAAGACTTCCCTTTGGTCCAGGAGGATTGGTTTAGAGATCATCTAGGCAAACTGGATCCTCAAAAATCCATGGGCCCCAACGGGATGCACCCACGACTGCTGAGGGAGCTGGCAGATGTTGTTGCTAAGCCCCTCTCCATCATCTTTGAAAGGTCATGGAGGACAGGAGAGGTGCCCGAGGACTGGAGGAAAGCCAATGTCACTCCAATCTTCAAAAAGGGCAAGAAGAAGGACCCAGGAAACTATGGGCCAGTCAGTCTCACCTCCATCCCCGGAAAGGTGATGGAAGTTCATTCTGGAGGTCATCTCCAGGCACGTAGAGGCAAAGAAGGTTATCAGAAGTAGTCAACATGGATTCACCAAGGGGAGATCGTGCTTGACCAACCTGATAGCTTTCTATGATGGCATGACTGACTGGGTAGATGAAGTGACAGCAGTGGATGTTGTTTACCTCGACTTCAGCGGTGCTTTTGACACTGTCTCCCATAACATCCTCATAGGTAAGCTTAGGAAGAGTGGGTTAGATGAGGGGACAGTAAGATGGATCGAGAACCGGCTGAACAGCAGAGCTCAGAGGGTTGTGATCAACGGTGCAGAGTCTGGTTGGAGGCCTGCAACCAGCGGTGTTCCCCAGGGGTCTGTACTTGGTCCAGTGCTGCTCAATATATTCATCAATGACCTGGATGAAGGGATAGAGTGTACCCTCAGCAAGTTTGCCGACGATACCAAACTGGGAGGAGTGGCTGATACGCCAGAAGGCTGTGCTGCCATCCAGTGAGATCTGGACAGGCTGGAGAGCTGGGCCGAGGGGAACCTAATGAAATTCTACAAGAGCAAGCGTAAGGTCCTGTACCCGGGGAGGAACAACCCCATGCAGCAATACGGGTTGGGGGTCAACCTGCTGGAAAGTAGCACTGCTGAGAAGGACCTGGGAGTGCTGGTGGACGGCAGGCTGATCATGAGCCAGCACTGTGCCCTTGTGGCCAAGAAGGCCAACGGCATCCTGGCATGCATCAAAAGGAGTGTGGCCAGCAGGTCGAGGGAGGTTATCCTCCCCCTCTACTCTGCCCTAGTCAGGCCACATCTGGAGTACTGTGTCCAATTCTGGGCTCCCCAGTTCAAGAAAGACATGGAACTACTGGAGCAAGTCCAGCGGAGAGCTACAAAGATGATCAGGGGACTGGAGCACCTCTCTTATGAGGAAAGGCTGAGACACCTGGGTTTGGTTAGCCTGGAGAACAGAAGACTGAGGGGGGATCTTATCAATGCTTACAAATATCTAAAGGGTGGGTGTCAAGAGGATGGGGCCAGACTCTTCTCAGTGGTGCCCAATGACAGGACAAGGGGCAATGGGCACAAACTGGAACACAGGAAGTTCCACCTGAATATGAGAAAAAACTTCTCTACTGTGAGGGTGACAGAGCACTGGAACAGGCTGTCCAGAGAGGTTGTGGAGTCTCCTTCTCTGGAAATATTCAAAACCTGCCTGGACACAGTCCTGTGCACCGTGCTCTAGGTGTACCTGCTCAAGCAGGGGGGTTGGACAAGGTGATCTCCAGAGGTCTCTTCCAACCCCTACCATTCTGTGATTCTGTGATTCTCTGACATAGTAACATTTCCATATCTAGGGTGACCATGATGATACCTTAACCAAAAGCAGAGTTAAATAAGAAGCATGACTGTAAGCCTTACCATGAGAGATCATTTCATCAAGACTTGAGTCTGGTCAACTAGTAGCAACTGCCTCAAAAGCATGAAAATACGTGGAGGCAGAAAAAATGCACTAAAAGAAAAGATGTAGGAGCTAGTGAGAACATGCATTAGTGATTCAGCTGAACAGAAGATTAACTGGGGGACGTGGAGATGCACAGAACCCCTAAAATTGTGTGCATATTTGGAAAATACAGATTACAAGAGATTGCCTAACCTAAATGGAGCATTTCCAGTGTGATATTTATATTAGCAAGGACTGAACAATCAGAGAAGTTCAAGGCAAAAAACCTTACAGGAAAAAACAGGCTGGCACAGTCTGTAAAGAAAAATGATCATGTCCAGAAAGTGCTAAAAAAGATCTTGCAAGTGATTTTCAAACCTACTGCAGCATATTTTATTTGATCTCCACGACAATGCGTTTCCTTATTTCCAGTTGCAGTGTAACTCCTTCATTCTAAAGTTTCAAACAATCCAATCAATCAGCAATTAAAAAAACCCAACAGCACAAAAATTTAACAAAGGAAAGAACCTCCTTGCCCCCATCCCAGGTTTAAGAGACAGAAGAGGACCAAAGAGAGCTTGAAATTTACTCTGTGAGAACCCATGCTGGTGACTGTGTGTGGGAAGTGGTTGGCCAGTCTGACGATGAGTTACAGCAGGCTGGGTATGCAGGCAGACAGGAAGGTATTCAAGGACGAAATTCCACAGTGTATCATTTCAATAGTTTTTGAAGGCTATATTTATTTACCATAGGGTAGGAGAAACAACAGTTTAAGGGAGCCTAGACAACCAAAGCTGCTGCTCTGCCCTAAAGCTCCATTTTGGTGCCATTCAGTTCCTTTGGGCATCACTTGTGAATTGCATGCACTTCTCTGAGGATGTACTCTCTCCCTTAAAATGAAGAGATCAGCCCCTTCCTCTTGCATGGATAACGTTTCAAAAGCTGTCACATGAAATTTTATCCCTCCTGCAATCAGTGGTAAAACTGCTGTCATCTTAAATACAGTGTTTTTAAAAATCCCTCCCCAAAGCATCCTAATTTAATTTGCCCCAGCTATACTGTATGTCTGAAGAAGCCTTTATTCTCTTCTGTATAAAAGTTTCATCTAAGGACATCAGTAGAAAATCCCAACTAGCAAGACCTGCTGAGTATTCAGTGACCAGAAATAAGACAGCAGCAGCACTTAGCTCAAAGCATTTCTGTAAGAAAAAGCACAGACAGCAAAGCTTGCAAAGAAACTTGAAAGCCACAGAGACATTATAAACCAGATAGATGTTAGAAATCTCATTAGCCTCCACACATCTGAATAACAGGAGCAAATATACAGTGCCAAATGCATCTTAAGAGACTAGTCTAATCGAAGAGACAAAATCTTCCTTTCCTAACTGGGAGAAAGGAGCTCTATGATTGACTGTTACAAGAAAACCCAAACAACACTCACTCAATGACCTGTTTAGCTATTGATGAGTTAAGTACTCCCCAGTATCTGTTATGTGACACTGAAGTAAAATAATTTACCTACTTTGTTGATGTGAGAGAGAGGTTTGCCCACTAACCTAATATGTGCAGTAAGGGAGCAGGAAAAGACAGGGAGAAGTGTTTTAGTGTGCTGATAGCTCAGCAAAACCCACAGCAGTGAGGTAAGTACATTGTTAATTTCTTTTCAGAGATGGCTGTATTAAGTTAGGGACACTAAGACTTTCCTCAAACAGCAACAGAACCAATGTCCATGGTGGGACTATCTTAAAGATTTCTGATTTTAAAAGAGGAATTAGAGTATTCAAAATTTTTGTCTTTAGCTGGATGTCAAAAGACAAAGAACCTGATTTTTTTTTAATAAAAACCAGACATGGATGTCAGCAAGAATAGACAACTTTTTTTCTCTCCTTCAGAAAATGAAAGGTTGAGTTGAAAAGAAAACCAATTCTTGTAACATCTGACTTCTTTTATTCTTGACTGTCTTAAAGAAAGTGTTTACATGACCAGAGATCTACTGGTTATCAAAAGAATTCTTGGAAGACTAGCACTAATAGACTAAGCAGCTGGCAGGTTTATTTGTAGACAAAAATCAAAACCTTTGGCAAGAAAAGCTGTACAAACTGCCAGGTATTTTTTGGGAGAGAAAATGTTCAAAGTTTTAATACACTTTGTTTAAACCTTATTTTCAGTATTATCTCCTTCTGCAGAAATCCTTTCTGATCTTTATGCACTACTGAAAATAGCTCCACACACCAGTAACAGAAATTTCCTGGATTTCTCACTGTCAAAGCAATGATGGGGTTTTTTGTTGTGTTTTGGTTTTTTTCTTTTTTTTTTTTCCCTCAGATATGCCCTCTCTCTTTTTTCTCAGCATCAAGTTTACCTGTAAAGATGTTTATTCTTTGTGTAGGTGCATGTCAATTCTGTGCTTTGACTCAAAGCTGCTTTAATTTCTTATACACCTATGATATTTAACATATTTTTCTTCAAAGCTTTTTGCTAAAGTGGAAAATGTGGCATTTTCTACTGAGCCACATGAACATGTGGTTTGAAAAAAAAGGACTGTGTATGAAAAAAAAAAGAGTTTTGGCATTGCTCAGTGAAGCAGTTTCCCAAGAAATACAGATCAGACCTACTCCCAGCCATTTTTTATCAAAGGATGAGCTAAAGAGACCTCATTTTCCATATGAAAATAATTTTCAGTTGGTGAAATGAAATCAGAGCTTTTAGATTTGAAGGTGCAAACAAGTGACATGCATAAATTCGGGGATGACTTTCTGCATGCCATTCACTTCACAGTGACTACCTCCTTGCCTACTCTTCACCTTAAAAAAGACCTTTGGAAGTCTATCCACTCCCTTTACTGAAGTCAGAGGCACCGCTTATTATTTATCACCTACTTAGGAATAAAAGCATACATAAGGACAGTTACTGCTGGACATTATAAACACATCTTGTTATCCTCAGTAACGTGTCTGCAGGTCCTACCATGGTTTGGGTAAAATTTTATATTGTTACATTATGTCCCCATTTTTTTCAGAATAGGAAACAAATCCCGATCCTAACTTGGAAGGTCTGCCAGCACATTTATATATTATTTTTGAAGGGAAAACTACGTTCACAATTTTTAAATCACACTGCCCAAATTCAGGCACATGAGCTGATATTCAGATAGCTGGATATAGTCGGATTCTTTGAGATACTGAAGGAGACAAGCTCGAAATTTTCAATCCTGGGCTGAATGCTAGTGCTTGAAGCCAAAGGGAATTTTATAATTCCTTTAGTAGAAACAGAGTTCGATTTATGGTTCTGAGATTCTACCACGTAAGTCCCTGCAAAACATAAAAGATGTTGGGAAAACAGTATATTTGATCAATATGTTGTTTTCAAAACATTTATTAAATTGCCTGCCACATTAAAAATAAAGCTAGAGATTGATACTATAAGATGTAGTCAAGAGAAGAAAGCACAACTGTTTCCAGACCCATTAATTTTACAGCATCTGGGAGATGGGCTTCCTAAATGAAGACAAATGCAACAGAGAATCTCAAAAAATGTGTGCTTCCAAAACTGACCGTGAGGCAGATCTGTGGTGCCCTGGCATTAAAACTCTTTCCAGTGACTTTCCTAAGGAACTTGTAAAAGTACCAACTAAATGCTTTTAGCAGGATTCATGTGCTCAGGTCAGAAATAATGGAAATAGAGGGGAAACAACTGCTAGCAGGCAATAGCAAGCACTGGAATACTGAGAGGACTGTAGAACTTGTCTCCTCAGAGCTCTTTAAGAATACTTCAGATAAGCATCTATAAGGAACGATGTAGGTAGAGATGACACAATCTTGGAGCGGCCAGGCAATGAGCTTGACCTTCAAATAGATATCCTTTTGAGGGTCATACTAGTTTTCTCCAATTTTACAGCATTAAAGAATTCTGTAAAGCCAGTACAGAGTCTTATCCTTACTACTTGTAAAAAGAATTATATTAACATGCATAAAGTAATCTGTGTTTGCTTAGCCTGCACATAGACATTACCTTTTCCAAATGCTGCACCTAGACTCTACAGAGGAACAGAGTTCAAAGCGCAAAAAGCACCTTGCATTAGGGTTTTGCCCGGAAACCTGTTGCAAGTGGTGGTGCAGAGCCAAGTTCCACTGTTTCTGAACCGGCTAAATCATATTCTTCAGCAAAAACCCCTTTTTTCTTTTTCTTCCATAAAGGAAACATTCATGAGTTACAGGTTGTAGATCTAACTTCTGTAAAGTAAGAAATGTAAAGTAACACTGTGAATAAATAAAATGTCACTCAGGACATGATTTGATGATAAATTAACTCTGTCTGTAAGGCTCTGAATAATATGTTAAAAGCACCACAGCCACATGACACAAAGTACTGATTTACTATAAGCTGACTCTGCCCCTTAAAAAATACCCTTTTTTTGAGGGCTTCACTTTTTATTGAAAGGTTGCACACTGCAACTTGTATTGTCCATCTGCACCCTAATTTGTGCCACAGTAGGTATTGTCTGCTCTCCTACCTCCAGCATAAAGTTGGCCCAAAGGCATTAAGCTGGTATAATTTCAGTATTGTGTGCCTCCCTCAGTGATTCCGACAGTAACACATTCATGTACCCTGCCTCATCCTGAGCAATCTCTACTGCGTGTCTTAACACATGTCAAACCACAGCCTGAGACTATTGCAAAGCAGCACTTTGGCGAACACTTACGTAGTCAAATGCTGTAGCTCCTGTTCCCTGATGTTCTCTTCCTATGGATGAGCCTGTACCAAGCATAGCTCCCTCCAACCCATACACACCTTTAGCACTATTCCAAATAGCTTACATCCTCGACATCTTCCACAGGCTGACATTCCGTTGTGCCATACATACCTTTAATATTGGGTTATAAAATCACATCCCTGGTGAGCTGTGACACCGAGGACGTGACACAATGCTCACAGGAACTTCAGACTGAAAAATCCCACATTTTTGAGTTATGTTTTGGGGCCACAGGGGTGACTTATGGGGTCCAGTGGAGATCAGAATCAACCACTGTACCTATGGATACACAACCATTCTGCTCTAGAAGGGCCCAGGCTTGAGCAGTGTGAACATGAGTCAGTCTATATCACATTGTTTGTAGACCACAGACCAATGCCAAGCAGATGATTTTATTAGTGCAAATCCCACCTCTGACTCAATTCCATAGTTCACACATGTTTTCACACTATATGGCTCAGCAGCACTACGTATCAGAAAGATACACGGCCAAATATCTAAGTGCAAATACAATCTCTGGTAGTTAGGAAGTTCCCAAGTTCAGGTTGCCAAAAAATAGAAAACACAGAGGGTAAATATCACTAAGCACTTGTCTCTGACTATCAAGAAAGACAAAAAGTAACACTGGCATTGAAACAAGTGGCCATGAACATGAGGTAGGCTGATTTTAGGCTTTTTGTAATCATCAGAGAAATCAAGTCCTGAAAGAGTTTTTCATCTTGTTTTGCCTCTTCCATTCCTAAGTTTTCTAATTTGGTACTTCATACTTTTATGAACAGTGGATATGGCACAGTTTCCCTATGGTCACAAGGAGGAGTGGACAAGAACATCATCAAGGTTCCTTCCAGCTGAAAAACAAGGTTTCATCAGTAAATGTGATGATATAGGCCCCAAACAAAACCCCACTAAGTCCAGTTGTTCTAAATAACACAGGGTTAATCCTCAAGTAGCAAACAATACAAAAACGTTAATTATTTCATTTTCAGTGGCTTCCTGACGAGAAATTTCTAAGAATGCTTCTAATGTAGTTATGCAGGAAGGATTAACACTGTGCTCTGTTCTGGAAGTTCTCAGCTATGTGGCAGATTTAATAAAGTACTGCACAACAGCTGGGGAAGGTCATTCTTTGGTACAGAGTCTGGTTTTGTTACAAAATTACTGTTTACTCTGAACTGCATTGAAATTCTCCAGTGAAAACTCTTCCTAAGTTGCACCTTCCCCATTGTCCTGGAGGACACTGTGGACACAGGTGCAGTTCTGCACCTGTCTGTGGTAAGTGAATTGCATACAAAACTATCAATGTCCCCATACTTTGGTCAAAAATGTTCACTACAGCAGCCCTAACCATTTGAACACTCTAAAAACTGCTGTCAGCATAGTGGGTCAAATCTATTGATGACTCTAATATTAAACTGAAATGAAGGACTGCTGAAGGACCAGAAGGAACTAAACACGCGTTTGGAAAAAAAAAAAAAAGTCATAGCTCTTGGAGATACCAAGAGTCTGCAGACCCAAGAAAGCCCTTGTGTTACAGATTTCATAGCACTTCTAAGGAATGAATAAAATCAGAAAGCATCTGGAGAAAGACAAGCTGATGGAGACTAGCTAGTTTGGTATAACATAAAGCATCATATCTGACAAATTTGGCAAAATATTTGAGAAGAGAATAGACAGAAAACAGATAGGCGTGAAGCAACTAACATAGTCTATTCTGGTTAGGTCTAAGACACTTGTGAAACTACTGTAGAGAGCAGGTTAACCTCAGTTTGAGCAAGTAGAAGCAGCGCTCTTCACTGGATAAAATGACCAGGTAAAAGTCTGCAAAGATTAATCTGATTGTGAAATAACCATTCAGACATCTGTTAAATTAATCCTGTAAGTTTCCCAGAGCAACTATTCAAAACCAGCATTCTCCCCTGATACTCCAAACTCTCTTCAGAATTTCTCTTAGTGCCCCAATGACCGCAGTCAATATCTGTAGCTATTTTCAGGGCATTTACCATCTTGATATATGAATGTCAGTGAAATACATATCCGTGGCTATGGTATAATAATGGTAGAATGCTGACTTTTTAAATGGCTTTTGCAGTATACAGTTTCCATTCACTGCCACTACCCCCCCATGAATCACCACTATTGCTCCATAGTTCTGTATCAGATACTGAGGACAAAAAGAAAACATCCAGGTAATGGCAGAATTACGATTCTACATGAAATGCAAAAAATGAAAATAGGAAAAAGAAAACACCAGTAGAGTTTGCTCTGGAAAAGACGATTAAATAGTAATACCACTGAAGCTTTTTTGTTTGAGAGATGATGATAGACATATTTAATTAATTGTCACTTAACCTCAGAATTCTAAGTAAAATGCCTAAAAACAGCAGATGAAAAACAAATGTAAGAAAAATATTCATATGTAGAATATAGCAAAGTTGGCTAATACAGAAGGATATGTAAGTAGTACACATACCAGTATAATGACCATGCAAAAGCTGCCACAGGCAGGTAATTAGAAAAAAATAGTACCACAGTTTATCAGAAGAGACATACAGAAGTCCTGTTGCGACTAATCTACTTTATTTGAATTTGTTAGCCCCTGGGTAACTTCTGTCAAGATGAATCAGCTGTATAGAGTCAGGTCCTTGAGAAATAGAACTGATTTCTGAAGTTTTTATCTTGTACACGTTACCACAGAGCATGCTCTATGAACAGTTAGATGTCACTGTCCCACTGGTGACTGACAAGGTCTTCTGACAAAAAATTTGCTAACTGTTTTCACTTCTTTTGAATTTTATGCAATAAATAATTTTAATTCTTTCAGTATCATTAATTAAAGAAGTGCATAGCTTAGCTGGAAACAGGGGCCCAAAGTCATCCAATCTCATTGTAGCTGTTTAAATTAAGTGCCAAAATTGGGAGCTTAGTTACTGCAATCATCTTCACAGCAGAAAGAAAAAGTTGATACTGTCGTATGGTTTACTCCTTTTCAGATGTGAACTCAGACTCTTAACTTGAGGGTTCCTGCTAATTACGTAATCTTAGGAGGCATAAACTGTGGTCAAAATCTCTTACTGAAATGAGGCAAAGTACTGAAATGAGTGCAAGGTGACAGTATGTGCTGCTTTTGGCTGGGATAGAGTCAATTTTCTTCACAGTAGCTAGTATGGGGCTATGTTTTGGATTTCTGCCAGAAACAGTGTTGACAATACGGGGATGTTTTTGTTACTGCTGAGCAGTTATTACACAGAGTCAAGGCCTTTTCTGCTTCTCATACCCCCCCACCAGCGAGCTGGCTGGGGTTGCACAAGAAGTTGGGAGGGGACACAGCTGGGACAGCCGACCCCAACTGACCAAAGGGATATCCCACACCATAAGGCGTCATGCTCAGCATATAAAGCTGGGGGAAGAAGAAGGAAGGCGGGGATGTTCGGAGTGATGGCATTTGTCTTCCCAAGTAACCATTACACGTGATGGAGCCCTGCTTTCCTGGAGATGGCTGAACACCTGCCTGCTGATGGGAAGTAGTGAATGAATTCCTTGTTTTGCTTTGCTTGCATGTGCCTTACCTATTAAGCTGTCTTTATCTCAACCCACGAGTTTTCTCACTTTTACTCTTCCGATTCCCTCCCCCATCCCACCGAGGGCGGAAGTGAGCGAGTGGCTGTGTGGTGCTTAGTTGCCACCTGGGGTTAAACCACAACACAGTAGTACAGATTTGTTGGAGAAGTAGAGGATAACCTTCTAAAGGAGTTTCTGGATGAGAGTGGAAAATGCTGACTGGAGTATGGGAGAAAGTGTATCTCGACACTTCCCAAGATGACCAGCCACACCTTCCCTGGAGATGGAATAGCATGTCTTCAAAAAGTCTTAAATTCTGTTGAGTATTAAGGAGAACCTCCAAAGCAGCTTATACCATTAAAGAGTCTGTCCACTGAAAATATCTGTAGAGATTTTGGGAAAGATAGCAACTATTTGCATACTGAAACAATTCATAGAACAAAAATGCCCCTGTAGCAAAGAAATCAAGATGTATTTCCCAACACTGTGTCCTAAGTACAGAAAAATACAGAAGTGGTAACTATTCATTAGGTGTGTTAAAAGATTTATTCAGATCACCTGCTAGATGATCTGCAAGATCTAGCTCCCAGTTTGATCACAGCCAAAATTTATGATCAGCATAAAGGATACATAAGGTATTTAATCTTCTTAGATAACACTTTTGGTCTTTCAAGTAATTTCTATTCTCTCTCAGTTGCTGTGAGAAAGGCAGTAACTGGAAGTGAATGGTCTTACAGTTTGTTGAAGAAGTTTTTCAGTAGTTCACAGGGGATCCAAAATATAATACTATTCTTTTAGCTTGTAATCTAGGTCTTTTCCAATACCACTCAGTACGTACTAGATATTGTGTAAGAATTTCTATATGTGGCAATGTCATGACATTGACCCTGGAGTAGAATACAGTAACTACTGAAGGTCCCTAAGAACAGTAGGGAAAAGACACTTAGGAAAAGAAACGTAATATTTAAATATTTGAGTAACAGTAATAAAGTGAGACGTGCACTATTTAATGAAGGAGTATGCCATTACACATTTGCCACAGGGTACTGCAAGGGTAGCAGCATGTATGAAGTCAGTTACCACAGATGAGCTGATGTGCTGGAGAGTCACACCTAAGCTTCCTGCTCTGTGTGTGCTACCCCCTCTAGAGTGACCATCTGTGATCTAGATTTTTCTGGAACAGCATTATTGCCCCTTATTCCCCCGCAGAAGTAGGAAAGCCAAGCTGCAAGCTGGCCCTGTGTTATCAAATCAAAGGTCTTAAATCAAAGATGATTTGGTAAACTGCTCTAATTACAGTAACAGAGGGCATGTTGCATGACTATTGTAGATCGTATTTGTAGTGGGTGGTTTTGCTTATTTCCACCAACTTTATGAAAATGCTGTTTAGGATAGAATAATCAAATCGCAGGAGGCAAGGTAAAAACAATGTGTCCCATGCATTATGCAAGTGTTGAAGGTCAAAGCCTGTAAACTGGTCACATACTGAAGCTCTTGTCTGAAAGTGAAAATCTTCCACTGTGAAAACAATTACCTCTATTACCCAGTAACTGCAGCTTTCATTATGCAGAGCTATATTGTCTTAATGGCACTGACTGATAATTAAAGCGATAGGATCTAATTTTCTTGGTATGGAATGACAGGTTTCTAATTGCCTAACTTCATGCTTTGCCTATTGGCTAAGAGTTTCCTGCTCCTTAGCATGGCTGAAATTAGTCACGCCTTTTGTTTCAGGGCTGTTCACGCTACTGTCACACCTTTAACTCCTCTTTCTATTTTTTCACATTGTTCTCTGTTCCTTGTCAGACTGTGAGTTGTTGAGTAGCTATGCACACAAATAGTTATTGTCTTTGACATAAGCCTTTCTTCAATTCTCATGCAGAGTGCAAACTGGTGGGCTGGGAGGTTGTTTTTGCTTGAAGCAGCTCTTTCTATTTATTTTCCTAGTAAATCCTCATTAAGGAGATGACCTTCGTGTGTATTTGTTTCCCTTTGACCATGGCATTCCTAGCACACATGTGTCCCCTGACTCCTTTACTTAGCCTCTCAAAGTTATCCGACCCTTTGGTTAGCATTCTGCATTAGAGGAAAAAGAAATGTCACTGTAGATAATAGACCTGAGTGTTTTAACTCACGCTTCCCATAGGAATTATAAGGAAACAGTAGCAGCAGTACAAAAGCAAATTTCCTCCTTCGCCTTCACAGACTGTGTATCATCTCAAAATCATGCTGGGAGGCCTTGCTATGCTGGAGCAGAGGCAGCAGAAAGTAAGCATAAGAAGGTCATCTGCGGAAATAGTACTTACACTACATTTAACTCACAATCTGCAGCAGCGGGTGCTGACACACTGCAGACTCTCGAGGGGATGCAGTGCAAAGGCTGCCTCTGCTAGGGGCGACCTCTGGGAGCCCGGGCCCTGCAGAGCCAGTTGCAATGTCTCCAGCACCACATTCCCCAGCAAGCTCCATTCCAGGACTCCTTAAACCCTTATGTTGGAGCAAATAAGCCCTCTTAAGACACAAAGCAGTAGGGAGCAAGGGGCGGGGATATTTAAGTGGTTCAGTAAGAAGCCAACAGCTGTGCTCATGTCAGTGAGCTCTACTGAATTTTCAATTTTTTTCATTATTATGCCTTGCGATCTCCTACTTATCACATGGGAAAACTTGGTAACATAGAATTTAAGACTATGCTACTTGAGATAAATTAAGAAACAGTACATGAAGTTACATGTCAATAATGGATCAATGTGTCTGAGGTGATACAGCTTACAGTAGAAAAAAGCATACCAAGATGCAATTAAAGCTTGCATTTGACCTGCCTCAACTTTCATTTTCTTATACCCTTCAATTAAGACAGCCTTTCTGCCACACTTTGCTCTTCCATCTCTTCAGCTTATGATCAGTGACAGTTTATGGGCCTTTCACCTAACATCAGCAAGTATGATTTTAATTTTTTTTTTTTTTAACATTGCCATCCCTATCACACAAGTACTTATCAGATGGTATATTAGAAGGAAAACTTCAAAATACTTGCTTTCAAAATGAAATCTAACCAAAACATATTGGTTCAGTGTGCAAACCATTCTTTCTGTGTTCCCAGGCGCAGATGGGAATAAGAGATAGGAGGAAGCGCATAGCACAGATGTCAGAAAGGTCATTAAATTTTGTGCAGCATACTATAATGACACGAGTGATTCATGAAACTATATATAGCAGAAAAAGATGGCCACCAGGAAAGATCCACAATTACAAACAAAATTGAGAACAAAAGAAAAAGTAAAGCTTTCTGGAAAGTTGTTTTATTCCACTGTAGAGCCAACTATTTAGCTGCTGAAACTAACACGGAACATCCTGAAATGGCAGGGGAAAGTATGTTTCACTGAATTCTTTCAGCAGCAGTAAAGTTTTCTTTCACTGTCAGTACAAGACAACTGCACTAATCTATTCACATTAGTTTCACCTGATTGCCTGGTTTAATGCAAGACTCAATTACTTTGGGATTAACACAGCAATAAATTAAAATTCTGGAGTGCTGCTCAAACTACTCTAAGTTTCCAAAACCCTAAGACTTCCCACATACCATTTGTTAGTGTAACAGAGCTAATTCAATGGATATTATCTGCACAATTTTTAGTGTCTCTAAACCATTGCTTAAAAAAAAAAAAAAAAAAAGAAAAAGTCTTAATTAACTAGGCAACGAAAACGGCCTCACTAAGAAAAGTGGCAAGCACACAGTAACATCAAATAGCTAAGGGAGTTAACAGGAGCATACCGCCTTTTTTTTTTTTTTTTCCAAATTCAGGCCACTTACTCAGTTGTCTAAAATGAGAAGCATTGTCTTCGTACCCTTTTTTGAAAATTTGTGGATTCAGGTATCTCTGTGTTACTCTTCCAACACAGAAATACAAAGAGCTCACTGTGACCATCAGTGACAGCCAATATTTACATCCCAATCATGCCCTTAGACCCATGTAGTACAAACAGTTGAAGCAGTCAGTGTGTGCTGTGGAGTGCCAGGACACTGGTGCCTCAGCGCTGGGGAATCATAGAATCACAGAACACCAGGTTGGAAGGGACCTCAAGGATCATCTGGTCCAACCTTTCTAGGCAAGAGCACAGTCTAGATGAGATGGCCCAGCACCCTGTCCAGCTGAGTCTTAAAAGTATCCAGCGTAGCGGAGTCGACCACTTCCCTGGGGAGATTATTCCAATGGTTGACTGTTCTCATTGTGAAAAATTTCCCTCTCATGTCCAATCGGAATCTCCCTAAGAGTAACTTATACCCATTACCCCTTGTCCTCTCTGTGTGGCTCCTTGTAAAAAGGGAGTCTCCATCTTCTTGGTAACTTCCCTTCAAGTACTGATACATGGTGATGAGATCACCTCTAAGCCTCCTTTTCTCAAGGCTGAACAAACCCAGTTCCCTCAGCCTATCCTTACATGGCAGGCTTCCCAGTCCTTTGATCATCTTGGTGGCCCTTCTCTGGACCCCCTCCAGCCTGTCCACATCTTTTTTGAATAGCGGGGACCAGAACTGCACACAGTACTCCAGGTGTGGCCTGACAAGCGCTGAGTAGGGTGGGACAATGACTTCTCTATCTCTGCTGGTGATGCCCTTTTTGATGCAACCCAGCATCCTATTGGTCTTCTTGGCTGCAGCAGCACACTGTTCACTCAAATTGAGCTTCCTGTCCACCAGGACCCCCAGGTCCCTTTCCATAGAGCTGCTCTCCAGCCAGGTGGATCCCAGTCTGTGCTGCACTCCTGCATTATGTTTTCCCAGGTACAAGACCTTACACTTGTCCTTGTTAAACTTCATAAGGTTCCTGTTAGCCCACTCTTCCAGACTATCAAGATCTTCCTGCAGGGTGGCTCTCCTTTCCAGAGTGTCTACTTCCCCACTCAGTTTAGTATCGTCGGCGAACTTTATCAGGCTACACTTGATCCCGTTATCCAGATCACTTATGAAGATAATGAATAATGTTGGGCCCAATATCGATCCCTGGGGGACCTCACTTGTGAGGGGTTGCCAGTTTGAAAAGGAGCTATTTACCACCACCCTCTGGGTGCAGCCTGTCAGCCAATTTCCCACCCACCGCACAGACCACTTGTCTAGGCTGTAACGCATCAATTTCTCCAGGAGGAGGCCATGGGGAACCGTATTGAAAGCCTTGGAGAAGTCCAGGTAGAGAACGTCCACCGCTTGCCCCATGTCATGTCTCTGGAAGGGAGACTGGAGCTGCCTTCTGGTCTACATATCACGGTTCCTTCTCCTAGAGAAATCAAGCAGGAATAAAGAAGTAGCAGTGAAGTATCTCTCTGGTATAAGGTCACGACACAGCCAGGGTATACAAAATCACTACCTCAGACATGCATGTCCACCAGTTGAGATACAGCCTTTAAATAAAGCCCATCGGCTTTCCACTGAAAATTCAGTGCCTTACATAATGTATTTAAGACACAGTTGTTTCTAATCTGCCGAAAATTTCACATGAAAGGCTCTTTGCTAATACATTTTCCAGTAAAACTTAATCTACATCACCCACACAACAATGATAAAACAGATGTGACTCCCTCCAGCAACAGCAGGAATTCAGAGAGCTTGAAGAGACTGAAAATGTTCAAGAAACATGCTCCCTGCTAGAGTCTGATCATTTTGGCATTGTGTTCCCTGGAAACCAAGAAATGACCTGTTTTCTCCTTTCCGCATACATCCACAATCCATGCAAACTCACTGACTAACACTGCCTTATGTTAGAGAACCTCCATTTTAAAATGATTCTGCTTGTTTAGATGGAATTGTCATACTAAAGAACAAAACTGAAATAATCTGAAGATGTCTGGCAAATTACACCTCTTCAGTGGAAGGCTCATCAAGACCTCAGGTTTGAAAGGCATGGTCAGTCCTTCTACAGCAAGAATAATTTTGCCACGTGCCACAGAATTTTTGCTAAACTGAGGTAATTGTCACTCACCCTAAAACAACTATCACCCCCAAATTGTTTGGTAACTGCCATATCTCATCTCTATCAGGAAGAAACAGTGAATCACATGTATTTGTCTGCTTTTTATAAACCTTACTGCGTAACTTTTAAGTAAGAAAATCTGTATTTTCAAAGTATAATGTACATGGATATTCAGTTACATATATAGTTAATACAGAGTTATAAACCCTGTTCTGTCAGGCTGCGGGAGCAAGTGATTTACAAAGGATAAACAGTATATTTATCATCAAAGGAAGTCAGCAAATAAGGGCCCATCACTCAGTGTCTGCTCAGGAGAACTCCGTACTGAGGATATCAGCATTTCTAAAACCAGTCGGCTGCTAGCCAGTCATCCTGGGAAATGCCTTAAAAATTGATTTTGTGGTTATGAGGTTTATGAACCCTCAAATAAACTTAAATATAGATGGAGAAAACAGGTATAATGAGGACAGGACTGTCTCCAAATCAAGAAATAACTTTGCAGAGGCAACAACCCAGTATGAGCATCTTCGAGCCCGCCTAATGCAGCAGCACAAATGTTCCGACAGCATTGTATCTGAACAAAACAGAGCCACCTCGTTTTGGAGCTGAGCTAAAGTACACGTAGCAATAAACCATAAGCATTCATTTAAGGGGGAGAAGTGACAAGCATAAGGTGGCATATCCTTGCCAAGCCGTAGAAATAGTGGACCACCACCACACAACACCACAGCCATGGAAACTACAGAACTGGTGACCTACCTGGAAAATTATGTGGCTAATTTTAAAGTTCTTGCTAATATTTCTTATTCAAAAGGCACAGAAATAGGATCAAAATATAAAGTCTACTTTGCAGAATGTGGAGATAGGTCAAGAGCAAAAACTTATTGTTGTCTGTTGTCTGCAAGGTGTTGTTTTACTGTGACTCTGCTTTACTGTGCAATGCAAGATATGCACATCCCATGGACACTGCCAAGGCTGGAAATATTTGTGCCATATAAGCACATTTTGATAAATTGTTTGCCTAGTCTTCTTCATTTCTGTTTCTGCTCATAAGCAACAGTCCTTTCTTGGTGCACCAATTTGAGAATTAAAACACATCATTTTGCTTCTTAGACAAGTCTGTGTAATTCTCTAATAGCAACATGAATTTTCTACGCACTGCATTGCCAAATCTCTCAGTTCTGTCCGTTCAAGATTATATCAATCGTATTTTCTATTTTAAGGTTAAGATATCAGCTAAACTACCGAGCATGTCAGCAGTGGGGGAAGAATGGACCAGAATGTCTGAAACTCTTTTAATTGTTCAATCAGTAAGTTAATAATGATATTAATTGCATATGGAGGATAAGGCATTCAAAAGAGAAGCTTTCTTGAGGAAACGAAAAAGTGGTAACTCAGCCACCTAGGTATCATAAAAGCATGAAAGGCAGCACATGAACAAGGCATCAAAAAAGTCATGACTTGGTGAACAGAATAAAAATCTAGAATTTCTGAGAAAAAAAAAATCATCAAGGAAAAGCTACCTTTACTGCTTTGGATCATGACAAAAGTCCCTAAAACATTGTTTCTCCTTGATGTATCAAGCAAATTTCAGTGAGAGGAAAATTTATCTAAAAGATATCCTGCACAAGCAAGCCTAATGTAAGATGAACAGAGCTTCCCATACTTTCAGACTCACATGATGGCAAAAATTACACATTCTGCTGAAGAGCATAATGGAAAAGGGTGTTTGTGGGTAAAACCCTTGTAGAAAGATGGTCACTATTGTGCTTTATGAAGCTAAGCCTCTACGCAAACTGGCATTCGGAACCTCAAAGGAAAGAGTGGCTGAACAGTGAGTGGTATTAAAGGTGAGCATCAAGAGAAAGGAATATTGTGTCAAAAAATGCTTTTTCGTATTCTGTGAAAACTGAATATATTGTAGATCTGCTTTTTTTCACTACAGGGAGGAAGAACAGGTTTAGAATCATTAAGAAATGTTTAAGAACAGGAAAATGTAAAACCAGGAGTAAAGTCAAACAACACTTAAGAATACAAATGCTAAAACACAGCACAGATATTTACAATGAAAGAAAATACTAACCCATTGACCATGGTAGGTTGGCACTACTTCTTTTCTGTTACCTTTTGTTTAAAGTATCAAAGTGTCAGAACCATAGTTAGAAAAACACAAAGCAAAAGACAAAGACTACTTCTCCTATGCTATGACTGCAGGTCATTCACTTCTCAGCCACATACAAGACTGAGACAAAACTGTCAAGCTAAAAAATAAATAGTATACAGAATCAATCCTAAGGCCCAAAGGAACTGGTGGGATAATTTAATCCAGCATTAAACTAGAAGAATTTAAAACTAATTCATATAGCAAAAAAAGCTGAGATTTTCACCAAGTGTTTCCTGCACCAAGTCCAGTAACTTCTGTATGGGCTCCAGCATGGTTTTAGGAGAGACATCAAATGTATTCACTTCCACTTCCTGGTGATTATTTTTATAGGTAGTGACACTTAATGATACAAAATGTTCATTGTTTCCTAAATACATTTGTCTACATTCAACTTCCAGCCACTGAATTTCATTAGTACTTTTCCTGCCAAATAAAAAGAAACCCCAAAGATAAAACAAAACCCCCAAAGCCTTCTGTTATTAAACTCTTTCTGATGAGCAATTAAACATGGCCTTGTAAGCTGCAACCAGTGAAAACAGTATTGTGCCTTAAGCCTAAACAGGGATTTATTAGTTGACTCCCTTTCAATTTGTTCATTGTATCTCAGGAACAAACCGAACTTGTTTACCTTATTCACACAGCCATGCTTCACTCCTCACAGCGTTCACAACCTTTGTAACTAGAATTATTTCCCAAGAGGAACAACACAATGACGATTGCAAACTGTTCTCACCTGCACAGGGCATATGAACTGTTTTCTTTACTCCTCTGTGCTCACTAAAAACCTGTATAACCTTTTGAAGGTGCCTACATAAAGGTGGTCTAAGCTGTCATGCCTAGGTTTATTTAGGTACCTGCAGTGGGCATAACTGGCAGGCTTTTAGTAGCAGGGGGCATGCCGGAGCAGGGACACCTGTGAAGGGACTGCAGCCCATGGCTAAGCCCATTCTGGAGCAGAGGAGATGATTAAAAAGGAAGGAGCTGCAGCAGAAGAGTAAGAAACAAGGAGCAGCAAAAAAAAAGAAACCACTATGCACCGACCCCAGCTTCCTGCGCCACTCCCTGCCTCACATGCTGCAAAAGCAGAGTGGGGAGTAGGACATGGAGATGAGAGGTGCATGGACTGCAGTTGAGACAGGCAAAGGAGGAAAGGTGTTTTCCATAAGTGTCTCTTTAACTGTTTGTCTTTCTTGCTTCTTAATACCTGAATAAGTTTATGTTAATTGGTAAAACAAATAAGTGAAATTCCCTGAGTGGGGACTCTTTTGCCCATGACAGTGCCCCAGCTGGGATCAGGGCTCTATTGCTCTCTGTCTGCAAGGCCTAGGAAGGAATTCCAGTGAGAAAAACAAAAATCTATCACCATTTTTGAAATGATTTTTCACTGGTTTCTCAATCAATGGACTAATGGGGCATGCTTTAAGTCATTTTGGCTCACATTTAGAAAATATGAGTTTTATCACTAGACAGTCTGAATGGCTTCCCTAATTACATTCCAACACCTTCACACATTAACATTGTTGTCACTTCTCATGTTACCGCATGGTAACTCCACAGGCCGTGGTCATGGATGAAGGCCTCCTTATTAGGCACTTTACATGCAAGTGCCTGAATCAAAGAGCTGCATAAGTGGAATAAGATTAGACCTGTTTATTAAAGTATTTAACACCATGATGCACTTGCTAGGATAAACAGAGTATTAAGACTCAATACGTATATCAAGTGTACATATCATCTGTAGAATCAAAGAGTCTGACCACAAATTTTGGTGAAATCATTACAGAGCCAATGCTTCCTTCATAACAGCTCAATCTCTCAGCCTTTAATGGGTACAATTAAATGGAGGTTCTGACTTAATAAGTACCTCCCCTCATTGCTTTCTATCATCCCAGATATCAACTGACTCAGAGCCAAGGGAGTCAGGCTGTTGTGTTGATGCTGATTTGCATTTCTGGCCATCTATGTCTGTGCAAAATGACACTGGCTTCATTCAGGTGGAGATGACTGTGTGAAAGGGCAGTGGGGGGAGGAAGGAGGCATATGGGAAGCTGAAAACACCCTTGCAATCCTTTTCACTATCAGTTATGTCTCTTACTTTGAACAAATAACCTGCAAATATAATTTTATTTGGTTCATCAACTTGTAATTCACTGTTCCTCATGGACCTGGAAGTGTCAGAGTTGGTAAAGTAGGCAGTTGCCTACTTCTATCAGTCATTATCAGTCATAATCCACCTGCTTCTTTTGCCCATGCCAGGGACATGGAAAGACCAAGTGGCTGCTAATACTGCCACCAAGAGACAAGTGTGTCAGGTGGGTGTGGAGTGACGGACAAATGAAAAGGTCAGCCTCTGCCACCAGTGACAGGCTTTTTTCTTCATCCAGTGGCAGCAGGAATGGCAAGTTGGATTTTCAAGTGTTTTCTTTTATGTTGGTATGTCTTGTTAACATTCAGCCTCCTAAACATTAAAGGTGGTTTTAAGAATTTTTGTGTTAGGCAGTCCATGGAGAAAAATTGGAAATAACTTCAGGGAAGAATGACAAAGAGCAGGTCTTTATAGTACTCCCTCTAGTTACCAGTCTCGTGTGGCTCGCTCTCCTCCAGGGCCAGGAATTCCTGCTGCTGCAGACTCAGAGGGAGGGAGGTGGAAGGGAGTGTGCTCTGCCCTGACCTCTGCACGGGGGTGAGTAGGGCATCCTTCCAGAATGCAAGTGTCTCTGACCGCTGCACTACTATATAAAAGCATGGGTCACTTCTTTCTCTTTAAGAACCTGTGTTAGTCTCCTGCAGCTAAATTCATTATATAGGTGGCCACATAAACAAATGGACTTGTAGCTCTGAATGCTTGCTGCTTCTAGGAGTACCTAATTGGGGATCTGATTTAGGCTGACTTTTCAGCTTTTATGCCAGACTGGTGTGAGCATCCTTCCTCCCTTTTCAGCTGTTTGGCTTTCATGTGTCCATCATACCTCACCACTCAACACACTACTCAGCCACTATGAATTCTAATCCTAGAGACAGGTACCCAACCTCTAGGCAACATTAAACCTCTCATGGAAAATGTACTTAATGGATTGTTGCAGTGAGGCACAAAATCCAGATTCAAGCATACTATCTTAACCTTAATTCCTTCCTTCTGTTCAGAAGGACCTAATGCCACCCCAATCTTCTTCCAGTCTAAGAGCAGCGCCTTCACAATTCAAACTGGTTGCACACTTGAAAGTCTTCTCCCCATCATAAAAGAACTCCTGAGAGAACCAATGTAACTCCCATGTTTGGTAGATAAAATTTCAAATTATGGGTAAACAAAGGGGCTATTTTGATCCCTGTACGAGGGACAAGACAATACCTATAAGTGAATTGAGGAAGCTGACTTTGGCCCCACCATGATGTTTCCTTTAACAAACATTAAATTAGGTTCACTTTTAGTCTAATCATGGCAGACATTTTTCACAGTGGCATATAAAATCTTTTCTTCTAATTACCAATTTAAAAAAGGGCTCTCGTCTGTAGACATGCCAAGAATATTTAAATTCTGGGTCACATTATAATGGAAAAGGCCTTATAATAAAAGTGGGAAATATCTGACACCTAAAGCTCTGTTGCTGTTTTACAGCCCATGAAATAAGATGATTTTGCTGGGTCATTGTGCTATTGAAGTGTGTTCACTTCTGCTGTATGGCAAGTAAGGTTTAATACAGATGCAATTTTTGTATATGTGCTTTGAAGGACTCCTCACCATTGAAATTTCATTATTTGTCTCTAAGATAAAACATGTGTGTATTTATCTCCGATACGTAAACCAGACATTTAATATGGTAGTCTTTGTCAAATACTCTCTGCAGGTATGAGCTGTAATTAGTATCATTTAAAAGGGTACTGGCCCTAGCAAATTACAGATGGGTTGATGATACAGCATAGAATAAGACCTCCTCCTTCTCCTTTCAGAATGATCTTTCATGGCATAAAACTTCTTTCCCTTACTTTGTAGAATATTTTTTAACTTTTAGGTACCTTTCATTCTGGACTTCCTTTTCCTTTTGAGAATATTTGAAGCAATATGTAGCATTGTAAATCACGAAAAAACATTCTCTAGGATTATGTGAAGAGTAAAATCAGTAATGTAGCTGCAAGCGTACATCTGTAGATGATTACAGATGATTGCACCCATGAGGCATGTGGAATGATTACTAGCCAGATGTTACAAAAATCTGAATGCAAAAGGATCTGTACTGCGTGGAAAGTACAGGTAAGGAGGAAAACTGCCCAGGATCCAGCAACAGCTGGGGTTCTGGCACATTTGTGTCTATGTGGCGCCCTTTCCAGCAGCAGCCACATAGACAGCTCTACCAACATCCTTAGTGTGGCCCTGATAGCAATTACTGCCATGTTAAATATTGACTAAAGGTAGGTGTACACTCAGATAAACAGTGACATGGAAGGCAGAAGTACTTGTCATAGTTCTCCAACTGCCAATTGTTATTTAATTTAACAACTATATTCATGCTTTTTAGATATATCAGATGAAAATACTTATGCAAATAGAATCACATGCCTAATGAGTTGCATAATTACTGGGGTTTATTCACAGAACAAAGGTCATTTTTCTCAATATTGAGCTCTGCATTTTTTGCACACTTCATGATACTGTCATCCTATCAGCTACACCCTACGGAATTAAACACAGCTAGGAAAAACACAAAGAAAAAGATAATAACATCAGAAAGAACAAACAGGCCAACTGTGAATGTACCTGATGCTCTCAGTGTGAGACAAGGCTGAAGGCTGTTCTAATATGAAGGAAATATCAACCTTTTTATAGCAGCCTGAATCAAAAACAGCTAAGAAGTCTGAGAAAGAGAAAGCTTGACAGTACCATACAGGTATAGTCAATAGGAAGGCGCTTTGCCACCCACATCCACACAGCCAGCCAAGCCTTTCATTCATATCCTTTCTCTTACTCCCACTCAGCCCCACAGGTAGTATTCAAAAAATCTTTCAAGCATCCTGATGGATAAAAGACTTCATTTAATATGAAGGCTCCCACTGCATAAGAACAACACCTACTTAAGAAGTCACATTCTGGGTCAAACTGTTGGGAAGAGTACTCAGGTTTCTACTGAGTTCATGAGCAACTTACTAGAAGAAAGCAGTAACTTCTTGTAGCCTCCCATCAGCTGGAACCTGAAACATCACCTAGTCAACTCACCTAGGGGGGCAGATTATTCTTTCTCTACTATTCCTTCCTCCCATTTCAGAACTTTACAGAGCAAGGGATTTGAGGTACTGAGGCCTTAGCTAATTGGTTCTCCACTCAATGTTTCATTAATTCTCCAGTTTCTCAAACAGTTCTAAGATAGACCTCTGTGACTTGCTCATAACTTTCCTAGAAGTATAGCCAGACAGAACTGCCCTGGCTTTTAGTAATTTCACTCTCATTAGCAATTACACTGGAAAAGCTGGCAAAACCAACTGGTGTTAATTTCATTCTATATCCAATCCAGAAATATGTACGTTGAAGAAAGGAGGCACCAGCTGTAGATATATGCTGATGTGGCCCATGTTTGAAAGATTACTTTCACAAACATCAGGAGTAAGTATTATATTATTAATCCAGATTGAAAGGGTTCAGGCATTGGAGAACCTATGGCACAAATCTTATTGTATTATTGCTGTACAAATGCAGAATGGAAGCAGGTTTTGTAAAGAGAGAAGCACTCGATGGTCTACATCTTGATTTTAAAAGGCTTTTAACATCGTCTCATCATAACAACATACAGAAATATGGCTAGGTGAAACTACTGTGTGATAGGTGCAAAACCATTTGTTAAGTGTCCTTATGAGCAGTTATTAATAAAACATTGTCAGAAAGACTGTCAAACAGGCTTCCAACAGAGTCTGGTCTTGGTCTGGTTCTATTTATTTTTTCACTCTTGACTAGGTTGATAGAAAATAAATTATACTCATCAAATTTCAGATAAAAGTAAGCTAAGAGGCACTGAAAGTATTCAGGAGGAAAGAAAGTTCCAGAAGAGCTTTGCAAATTGAAGAAATAGTCTGGAAAAAAAACAAGTATGCTATTCAAGAGACACAAATGCAAGGGTCTACATTTAAAAATAAGTAACAGGTAAACAAATAAAGGATGGGAAACAGTGATGGCAGCTCTTTCAAAAGAATACAAGGGCTGTAACAAATCTGAAAAACACATGAATCACCCACAACATGCTGTTCTGAAAATGGAAAACATCTCACCGGGATGTAGAAACTGTAATAAGCCTTAAAAACACATAAAGTAATGGCTTTGCTGGGGTATTCTGCCAATACTGCACTTCAACAAAAAGGTGAATCAGCTGGAGAAAGTCTAGAGAAGGACAATAAGAATAATTTAAGGTATAAAATATAAGTCCTATAGCAAAAGACTGAAACATTTGGAGCTATATGGCCCAGCAGGGCCATAGAGGGTAGAAGAGGCATAATGATAGTCTTGAAAGATGCAGAAAACCTTTTTTTAAAGTTTTCTCTACGTCAATAGTGAATAAGGTGAAAAATTATGATCCTAAATTGCAAAAAAGAAAGATTCAGGTGATACTTTAGGAAAATCTTCCTAAGAGTACAGACAATGAAGCAGTGCAATGGATTGCCTGGAAAGACTGTGAAGTCTGCTTCCCATTGGAAGGGGATGGCCTAGATTATCTTGACAAGATGACTTCAAGTCATATTTATCAGTAGTCTGTAACTACATTCTTCTTTAAACAATACATACATACCTGCTTAGAAGCATACATAAACCAGATAAACAGAACACCTCAAAACTAAAGAAAGAATACTTGTGAAAAAAGTATATTGTCAAGGACCAAAACTTACACTATCATCTTTCCAATTTTCATCCCTTTAAAGCCAAAGCCATTTATAAAAGTGGGAGCAGGGTATGGCCAAAATTAAAGGATTTTCCAAATATGAAAATGCCTACTTGGCATAGCCCTCACAGTATAAAAAACTCTATTAACTTTTATCTGATCAGGACAGTTTGGTCTTCACCCAGTAATAAAATTGTAAAAAACCCTCCCTTTTTCTTTAAAGAGAAGAAAAATAACAGCAATTATCAAATGCAAATATGCATAGCTTATACTTATATACCACATATTAAGTGGTACTAATTATGCAGTAGCTGCCAAACTGCTATGCTTTTGTGATTTTTGTAATGATAGATTTCAGGAACCAAAAGGACAGGCTGCATAATAATATCTGCAAGTAAAATATCAATGAATGTATACAATAAAATAGTATAATTACACAGAAAAGATCTACTGCATTACTTACCTGTTAACTACCTACAAAGGTGCATCACAAAATGGAGATTTATAAAATATTGATAAACTTGCTGGTTATAACCCTATTTATAACATTCTTAATTTGAGGAAGCTTATTTAACATTTTGTGGCAAATCTGCTGTGTCTTACCCAGTATTTTAAAGTTTAGTTATCAGCTTTCAATTGACATTCAACTTCTGGCTGCTGTACTGAGAGGTGTTATATCCTGGTTACCTATTTCTGGACAAAAACAATGTATCAATGACAAGTCTCCTAAGTCTATTAGCAATCTTTGATCTTTAAAATGCAGCACTCAGAACATTTTGATAAAGTACAGGACTGAGACTCAGGAGACCAGAGTTTGAGCCCTGTTTTTTCAATCAGCTTTGCAGGCACCCTTGGACAAACTATTTCACCTGTCTTTGCCAACCTGCCCTCATAATTAAAAACATACTGGCCTCCTTTATTAAGCACTCTGAGCCTCATTCAAATCATCTCCCCACTTAAGCTTGTCTAAGGCATGCAACTACTTTTCCCTGGTGACCAGGTAGGCAGCTAGAATAACAGCCTTCAATGCCACAAATAATTCTGCATGTCAAGATAAAAGGGTGATTTCAATCTGAGGCATAATTCTCCTGGTGATACTCCTATCCCACGCTCCCCTGCCAAACCACCTCAAACTAGAGAACTTGTGTGTGGATGTTTTTAGCTTCTAGTGTGAACTCAGCTCATGTTCACCCAGGCATGGCAGTATGCCACTAACTTAGGAATCTGAAGGTTGCCTGAGAGATCAGACAGGGTTATCCTTTAATCTACTGAAGAAAAAAATCATACAAAAGATAGGTACTATCAGTAGTGCTATTCAGCTAGCAGTACTGGTACAACTGGTATGCTTCTGACTCCCAGAGGAAACAGAATAGAGCTTGGCTGAAATCAGTTTTTTCTCCCTTTCTCATGAGCAAAAAGAAAGGACACAAATGGCAGGTTTTGTTCAGAAGGTATCTGGTATCACAGAGTACTTGTAGCAGGACTCAGCCTATTTCTTGTGACTCTCTGGCTCATTGTGTATATTCAGCAGCCTGGGAACCAACTGAAGTGATTTCAGCTGCAAAGGCTTTCAATATTCAAAAAAACTTTTTGGATTGCAGTCATTCAGTCATTAAACCTTTTTATTACCTTCAAGTTCAGCTGGGGCCAGGATAACAGTTCGGAGCTCAAAGCCAGGAAAAATGAAAAAAACCAAGCTTATCAGAGTCAGAGAGATGCATCAGAAAGAATACGGCCTGCAGGCATGCTTTATCATTTGAAGGGACTTCCCCACCTGTGCTGAAATGAAAATTTACAACTGCAGGCTCCTGTTGGACCTTTGTCTGTTAAATAAATGTGAGATAACCACAATGTTCTGACAGGGTAACTGCATATTTTCCATTTGGATACGGATCTTGCCACAGCTGCCCATGCTCTTGCCACCTTTCCTGAATTATTGCTCTATGCTCGTTTCCCCATGAGGATGACACGACACATTGCAGCTAGCAGAGAATGTATTCTCCTGGTGACTCTGCAGTGTTTTTCACAGAACACGAATTGCACCTGTATTACAAAATCTGCCTGACTCCCAATCATTTTTCTGGGTGATGTTCTGACTTACACAGTTTGGATCGAGATTGCCACAGATACACATGATCTCATTTTCTCTCCCCCCTTCTCTTTAGTACCAAGATGATTATCAAAGTAATTCCGGGTGGGGTTTTTTGCATAGCAATTACTACTAAAATTAGACAAACAGGATGAATTATATACTCTAAAATGAATCATAAATAAAACACAGAAATTAGTCATTACATTTGCATACTGGTGATAATCAACGGTTGACTCTTCTTAAACAAAGACATTGTTTTAAAGTTATTTAAATCCTGGGATCCCAGGCAATGTAAAAATAGATTCATTCCGAAGCAAATAGGAAAGCTTCTCTTTCTGGCATGTGCTCTACTTGAGCAGAATAATGATTGCACTTGATATCTTTTCAGCACAGACATGAGCTATCTGTTCTATTCATTTCATAAACATTTTTAAATGGATACTGAAATGGATGTTACCAGTAGGACAGACCTATCTCATTAAAGCCACTGTAGCCCAGCTCTTGCCTGCTTAGTCCCAGATCTTCAAGGTCCATGCATTTAAATCCAGGTGGGCACTGGTAACCTTCTTCTAGCTCTCTGGAACAGTGGGTGTCTGGGATAGCTAAATTATTCCAGGTTACATTTCTGTGAAAAAGACAAAATTAAGGTGTTATATAAACTCAATCCATACCAAAACTAAATACTTGAAAGTGAGAGGACTAAAGTGAAGAGTACATCAGGTAGTATTTTTGCTATCTGATGTTCTTTGGTATACGTTATTTTCATTAAGCACTTATTGTAAAGGACAAGCTGACCGTCTCCTAAGACTTCAGTCTTATGTAATGATAGTACAAATACTAACAGCAGAAGTTTCATACCAATGCCTAGAGGCCCCATCAAAAATGAAGACTCTCCAAGACACAGAGGAGTTAACATACAGCTGCACCAACTGCTCTTTAATGTACTTTGGACACTTACTGCTTCAGGCTCCTTTGCAAATCCTGAGAGTGTGTTCAACTGCAGTCAATACTGTGACTTTGACTTCCACAGACATCACCTGAGCTAGCTTTGACACTCTTTAAAAGGATCATTGTGCATGACTTGTCAGCTACCTGAGTATGTATTCAGCTTCTTGCACCTTGGTCAGGGCAGGTTTCCACCACAGATGGATAGCCACAGTCACAGGCAAGAAGTCAAATCATTAGATGTTTAGTGCAATTAGTATCTAGGTATTGCTGTGACTGAAACAGATCTGATTCACTTTTAGGTTGGTCCAGTAATGATTTGGTAGAACAGGTGAAAAAACTTGAACTGGTTTGAACTGGTTCGAACTGGTTCAAACTGATTGATGTTGGTAAATGTAACACTGAGAAATAGAAAGATCATGAGACAAGGAGCAGCACTGCAACACAGTTTACTGTTGCCAGAGGCTTGCACCGCTTGTCTTCCCAGCTCCTCTGGCACCTGGGGCTGAGCTGCTGAAGAGCTGCACCACAATGGGAGTTCAGGTAGGTCCAGCGCTAAGGGACTTAGAAGCCAAAAGGAGCGGGAGGACAAGTTTGTAGGTCCCTGTCCTGTTAAATCTGTGTCTGTGGCATGTACACATAAAGATGGGTATCCAAGTACTCCCAAACTTTGGTAAGGAGAATGCCTCAGGATTCCCCCTAAGCATTTACAGCACCAAGTTAATAAACACAATACATACTCCTTTGCAAAAACCAAACACTGGTCACCCATTTCCCAAGAAGTAGTTTTGTTAAGAGGTAACCTTAGCAAACGGCCCCCCTCCATCCTGGGCAGGTCCCTGTTAGGGTCTACAAAGCAACACATCACAGTATCACAGCGCAGAATTGAGGATTCATGTTACTTGCGCTATGAGTCAGCTGGATAAACCAAAGAGAACAAAGGTTGCAATATGACATAGCTCCAACTGTGCTGAACAGGCACACAAGTAAGCAACATCCGTTTTTCTCCTTGCTTGTATTCTCTCATCCAGCAAATGAAAATCCTGATTTTTGGTTCAGTCCTAGAGCAATTTCAAATCAGACTTGAAAAGCTAATCACGGTGAGTTCTGGTCCGAGACAAAAACAGTTGATAGCATTTTTCCATTCATGTTCAGGTTGATTCTGACTTCCTGGTCACAGCACAGACTTTTGATATAGAAACACCCAAAATGAATTGCTGAAAGTTACAACGAAAATCTTGTAGTATTCACCCTGTTACCCTGAGACTTCAGACCAGAGCCTTAAAATTCCTCGTTTTAATTAATCTTCCTTGTCCACAGAAAAGGTGAAACTTTTCAGTCTGCCCTTTAGTGTAATTAATATCTTATTATTCTTCTGAAAGTTGTCTTCTTTTAATCTAACTCACAGATACATTTTGACAACTAAATTGGGTGAACAGAAGCTTTAATTACTTTATTTTTCTTGCTTTTATGCACTGCATGCGATAGTAATAGAATAGTCTAAATCTGTCAGTGTGAAACTAAAGCTTCCTACACAATTTTTCCTAGGTAATCATAAATGCAGAGAAATAACTGTAGTTGCACCCATCCTGTAGTCATTTCTTCATGATACCAGACAGCCACACATATCTGCATGGATGCACACACAGACACGTACACTTCCAGCTGAACTTTTAAAGAACACCCTGAAATTTCGCTGTGTGCGTAACTAGAGAGACAGACACATACACAAGCATACGTGTACTCATTTCACTTTTTGTAAACGTGCTCAGCACATGTCACTCAAGGATTTAAAAATTCATCTGGGCACCTTAATTCCTTTATACTAGAATATGTTAATTCATACCCAGTTGTATGCTTTAAGTACGTTAGATTTATGATACTGCCATCTAAAAGCCATTATAATATATAGGATTATCATAAGACAACATTTTATGAATATTTTCAGAAATGAAAATTAATTCATTGGCTCAAGCAGATTCAGAACCCCAGCTCTGGTAGCTAATGAATTTTACATTATGGTTTGCATTAGAAAATCCCTCAGATCCAAGAGGCTAGCAACATGAGGGCATATTATTAGAAGTATTGCTGGCTCAATCACTGCAATGCAAAGCACTCATTTTAAGTGCTTCATTTAAACCTAGGTCATTTTTATATCACATCAAACCTCCTTCTGAGGAAGAAAAGCTGTCTCCATGCACTGAGTACGATTCAGGCTAAAAAGGAAGAATCTCTGCTTATAGTACCTGTACCTGTAAAGATACAGGCTTTATTTGGATCAATGACACTAGGCAACCTGTGTTCTTCCTCAAGACAGTAAATAAGTACAGACTAGTCTACATGGACTAGACAATATTAGACATCTAGTCTAGAAGGGGCTAGAATATCACCAGATGCTTTCAATATAAGATGATTTAAATTGTTTTATTCCTTCATAGGCCATACTCAACATCAACTAAGTACTGAGATGCTGATTCAGCACATAACTAGTTTCAAGCATCTCAAAAGTTCAATTAGGCAATGTGCTTAAGTATCTTGCTGAATAGGGTGCCTTGATAAAATTATGAATTCTTGCAACATGACCAAAGAAATAATTTATCGCAATAGACCAACTGAATATTTCTATGCAGAGTATTCAATGTGTATGGAGTACAGCATCAACGCAACAGGTGAGCTGAGAAATTACTTCTGCACAGGAATGCAAAGGATGCAGAAGGAGATAATTGACTCCACATTGCTTGGTAAGAATCCTTCAATAATAAGATTGTTGCAAAAGACATAGGAGTGCTACCCTGACATGTTTTTAACTGCCTGAAGAACATTCTGATTACATACATACATATGTACACCACAAGAAGAACCTGAATTGATGTGTCTTGGCAGTACACGTGCCTGTTTTCCATGGCACCTGTAGCAAAACTGGTCTTTCAACCACTATGTGCTCATGTGTTGTGGTTTAACCCCAGCCGGCACTAAACACCACACAGCTGTTCACTCACTCCCCACACCGGTAGGATGAGGGGAAGAGAACTGGAAGGGTAAAAGTCAGAAAACTCATGCAATGAGATAAGAACAGTTTAATAATTTAAATAAATAAAGAAAGAAATACAATAATGATAATAAAAAATTGTAATGAAAAGGAAAATAACAAAGAGAGAGAAATACAACCCAAGAAAGACAAGTGATGCAAATGAAAACAATTGCTCACCACCAACCGACCGATGCCTAGCCAGTCCCTGAGCAGCAGCGCCCCGGCCAACTTTCCCCCCTAGGTTATTGCTGAACATGACATCATATGGTATGGAATATCCCTTTGGTCAGCTGGGGTCAGCTGTCCCAGCTGTGTCCCCTCCCAGCTTTTTGTGCACCCCCTACTCGCTGGCGGGGCAGTATGAGGAGCAGAAAAGGCCTTGACTCCATGTAAGCACTGCTCAGCAATAACTAAAACATCCCTGAATCCCTGTTTCCAGCACAAATCCAAAACATAGCCCCACACTAGCTACTGTGAAGAAAATTAACTCTACCCCAGCCAAAACCAGCATATCATGTGAGCACAATCTCTCCTTGAGCACCATCTCTTTATTAGGGCCGTTCTTGAAAGAGAGGTTTTGACAACTTAAGAGACAAATTACCCGAGGTAGATCCTAAGTTCCTATTTTCTGTTAGCCTGACTTTCTCTGCTGAAAATAGAAATGGAGAAAATATGAGATTTTTTCGTTCTGGTATTCTATTAATTTTCTAAGATATTACCAGAAAACCATTCAAAATTGCCAATCTACTCATGTAGTTCCAGATCCAGAAACTTACAGAAAAAATTAAGGATATTTACTGATAAGGTATTAAAAAAACATTCCAAATGGCCAATTAGGTAAAGAAGTCAATAACTAAAAATGAATTAGCTGGAGCTGAGGGATTTTCTGTCTTAGTTGAAAGGAACCCTATGTCTGTCTCTGCACCAAAACCAGGCACTGCACAGCCGCTGACTAAAGAACTACTGTGTTGGTAAAAATACCATAGCAGACATAAAAAATGGCTGGTGGATCATGAAGCAAGTAAGTAGCAACTGTACAGCTTCCAAACAGGGAGCAATACATTAACTGGGACCTCAGAGGAACTGGCACTGGGTTCTGTGCTATCCATTTTCATTAGCGACCTGCAGGACTGTGTGAACCCTGCTTCATCAAAACCGCACAAAGCATATGCTGAAGGGTGACAAAACCCTTTGAGAACAGAGAGATTATGTAGTTCTGAAGAGCTTAAAGGTTACTCTCAATAACTGTGATTTAATGTCAAATAATGAATTCAGAAAGTGATAGAACCTAAATGCAAAATGGACACTGCTGTATAGAAAGTATTAATATAGAAATAGGCTTGGATCAGATGATTGATGAGAGAGATTTCTCTTTAAGATGTCAAGAATTTATAGTTTCCTCTTCTGCTATATGAATTTAAACATCCAACTCTGAGTACGCAATTTTGATAAAAAATATCCATTCCTATACATTTTTCTAAAAGACGCTTCTGTTTTGCCATACTGCCAGAACACAAGGCAAAAGCTCCAAGCTAGTGAGAATATAGCAATAAACCTAAAATAAATCCAGAAGAGAGCACAGAGCTCCATGCTGCAGAGAAGAAGTTCCTGAAGCTCAAATTAAATTGATTCTGGGCCAGGATCACTCAATAAACATTTTCTGATGAAGTAATACTGTCGTTCTACATTGACTTTAGAGACGTTATCTCATGCGCATTATTAATACTGCTCTCTTACATTATACAGGTGAATGATATGTAATTAATTTGTCTTTATTCTGGAAACCAGGGTGATCTACTTCCGTGAAACACCTTCACTGCACCATTCTAGACAATTATTACAGCCCACGACCACTTTTTTTAAGCTTTAAATTCTATATCAGTATTTTATGAAATGAGATGCAATTTACAAGCTGGATTCATAGTGGGAAAATAAGGTCAGCTGTGTCATAAGCATCCTGATTTTAACAATGTTTTTGGAGCCTTCTTTGAAGCATCAAAATATAAATGCAAGATATGTATAGACTGGCAGATTAATGATAACAGAATCTATTGGGTCACAGACCTGATATAGCAAATACTAATTTCTAGGGTAGCAAATACTACTTTCTTTCTTGCTAATTTCTTACTAATACATTTAATTGTCCAAAAGAACAGATTTTCACATCAAATACACGGTAAGCTCTATTTAGTCACAAACACTTTGCATTCTAGATTTAAAGATCCCTCCTGTAATTGAGTCCATGCAAATACCCAAGACTTGTAACTCAGTTTTATTTTTGTCACACAGACAGCTAGCGCCTTTTGGGATGCCTGATGGTAACCGTCTTAACCTTTAGATGCTGATCTAGGAGATCACAGGTCTCTGTAGGTCCTGTGCCACACCTGAGAGCCCCGTGTCATACTTAAGTGTCTTGGACACGTTAGTTATTTCAAGTAGTACTAAATGCGTACACAAGGATAACTGCATCAGGCCCTTCAAGTCAAAAAAATGATGGTTCCTATGGTCAATAAGCCAAGTCATCAGCCTTCGTTTGCTTTCCCCCTATACCACCATCCAGTTTTAGAGCACAGAACCTTCTTTTCCAATCAAGAGACTTTCCTTAAAGAAGATAATTTACAGAAATGAAAAAGAAAAAAAAAAAAAAAAAAGACAAACCTGGCACATCCATAATTAATGGCTGTAATTTTATACCAATAAAAATCAGGAAATCTGAGATTAAGGTTCCTGTGACAACATTATACCAGTAACATTGTGCATAAGGGAAGTTTTACATAACTTTTCTATTTAGAATATGCCCTCTTAAAAGCTCAGATAACTCATGACAACTACTATACAGCTGCCAATATCACTAGGTAGTTAAAAATATTTCTTTCATATTCCAAGTTACGCTTGGTTTTAGAGACTCTGGGAATTTAAAAGATAGGAAGCCTAGATGGAAAAGCGCTTGCTCTTTATCTGACTCCTTGTAAAAAATAAAAGGGAGAAGGGTTAAAGTTTATTTGTTGCTTGGTGATGGTAAAAGGCATCTTAAGCACCTAGGCAAATTTCCTTTCATTTGTCCTTTTAAATGTGTCTTTTATTCCCAAATCCGTATCTTAATTCTTACTGTGCTAACCCAGTCAAGTCCATTTTCTCCAGTGAGAAGCTCTGAACATACAATTGCTATTAACAGATGGTTCCTAGACTACTTCCTTACACTACTGCTCTTTTTACAGAAAGACCTAACAATAACAGCCTCTCCTGCACAATTGTTAGAACAATAATATTGTGTTATAATAACTATATTTATAAGAACTCTATTATTCTTGTGAAGATTTCTATTGATCATTTTCATAATTATTATCACATTATGACCTCAGCTTAACAAGGAATATATTAATGTATAAATCAGTGATATTGATATTTCTAAAATTTGCAGTAGTAGTTTATTATTGGGCATATTTTTTTCAAAGTGTACTCACTGTCAACTAACTCTCCTGTCACTGAAGTCAGACATATATGTAACCATTAACTTCAGTGAAAGGGAGTCATACTGTAATTGAGTTCTATTGATAGATCTTCTAGTTTGTGCAGAAAGAGATTGCAACTTAGGACAACGCTGCTGCCGCAGCCATTACAGGTTCTAGATAATCCAATAACAGTATCATCCGAAATCACTGGTGATAGTTCAAGAAATTTCAGAGACTACCTCTCCAGCTTAAGGATTACAGGTATGTCTAGGCACAATTATTCCTCTGATATTTTATAATCTTAGCATTCCCAAGGGTCATTTTTAAATGTTATGTTTTACTTTTAGACAAACTTAGGTCTAAAGTCAACATGTACCACACTTACAGAACCAGTTTCCTGTTTTTAATCTGAGAACAGAATCTGTTTTATCTTTTAAATTGCAAGTGTGAAAACTTCATCCATATTTAATGTTTCTCATAATTATATCTGTAATTATAACTATAAAGCTTTCAAACCTTTCTGGTAACAGATTGTCTCTGATATCTATTTATTATTTTTATCACATTAAAAGATAAGATAGGGCATGCTTAAAGGACTTCTGACTTTAGGAACACTACAAACACAAAGCTTAAGCTTTGGCAACATTCCATACTTTACATTTTAACTTGGCAAACACAGATTTCACTGCTCAAGAATTAGTAACTGAGGAGAATATCAGACAGCATCTGCTAGGGATAATTATATTCAAATCAACAGGCCCAAAGAACTGAGGGCATCTCTCATATCTTCTATTAGTTTTTAATAAATCTTGAAATAGCAGGGAAATTCCGGAAGAATGCTAATGTGCCATTAATTTTTAAAGAACAAGCAGCACAACTGGTTAGCCTGACATCAACCAAGACAAAAGACAGAGAGAGCTGATACAAAGTCTAATTGATAAAGAGTAAAGAACATGAATGTAATTAAGGCAGGCAGCATGGATTTAGAGAAAATAATTCTCATTGTACTAACATGATTTTTATAAGATTACAAATTTGTCCAATAAAATTGCCTAGCTTAGACTTTGTAAAGCAAATCATTCAATAACATGACTGATTAAAAAGTTGGCACTATATAATATCAATAAAGCACATGATAAATGGGCTGAAAATTTATTAACTGACATGTCAGAAAAATACTTGCCAGTAAAACAATCATCATGATCTACCGTAATCAATGAGGGAGAAACAGGTATAAAGTCAAGAATAAGTATAGAAACATAAATGACAATGAGGACAGGGCAGTCTGACAAGTTATCAGGATCATTTGGTTACCTGGATCCAATAAAAAAAATGTGCTTTAATACAGCCAAATGCAAAGTTACAGAGGTAGGATCACTGAAAGCAAACCTTATGGCCTATGGAATAAAAGGGGTAAAAGAGGATGGAAATACTATATTATAGAACATAGATGCTACGTGAGAGTTTGAGATGAGGGGATACAATAGGGCATCCTCTCATATTTGTCCCAGTAACATCATGGCAAGGAAGAGCCAGTGCTTTCCCAGACTGTACAAGCAGAACAATAATGAATTAATGTCCTTCTCCATATGGCACTCATACAAATTACGATTAATATTATGTACAGGTTTTTTGTTCATATTTTTTTAAATATTTGAAAAATTGAGGAAATCATACAAAAACATGAAAATGAAAACACTGGAGAACGTGCTTTGCAGTAAGAGACTTGAAGAGCTAAATAATGTTAGTTTATTAAAAAGCATATTGAAAGGTGCCTCAATTGTTGTGTGTAAGTGGATTCACACAGAGAAAATACTGGGAATTCAGGCTCTGTGTAATCTAGCATAAAAAAGTGTAACAAGAATAGAAAGCTAACAGTTAAAGCCAGACAAATTAAGATTATGAATTAGGAACATATTTTTTAACAGTGAAACAGTTTTTGGTATAAACAAAAAGTTCCCTGACTTATGAATTGTTCTTCTGCCAACTAATCGAGAATAGATACGGATCTAGGAGACACACTGGAGTCAGACGCAAGCTATCAGGTTTCATAGAGGGGAAATAAAATGACGTCTGACTAGATGATCCGATTATTTCTTTTGACTCTAAATTCAATATATAGACACTGTAATATTTTACTACTGCTAATATATTGTCTTTCAGTATATTTGCCCCAAGGTACATAGATTTTTATATCTTATCATTCACTTCAGCTCTTTTATTCATTATTTATATGTTCAGTTTCAGGTTTCAGTATTGAGTTTTTTTGACAGTTTTCACAGTCCTCTAGTGTCTAAGCTTGAGCCTTTGTGGACAGAACTTGGAGATTCTTACTTTTTTGGTCACTTTTTCAAGAAGAAAATTGTTTACATGTTTATTCAATAAATTAAGAAAAGTACTGGTCTTACTCCCTTTCTCCTCCCACCCATATTCAGTAATAAGGCATGATTAAATCAGACTGCCTATTACATGAGCCAGTAATACTAGGTAAAGTTTGATTCTGATTGTAGCTTTTTTTCATTTCATACATGAAATATATATATCCACTCAAAAACTGCTACACGTCCACTACTTTCAGCTGAGCTAAAAAACTGCCAAATGCTCCTTATCAGCTCTACTCTATAGATCTAAGCTCATTCCCTTTTCACCTCCTTTAGACTCTCTCCAAATGATGCCTGTGTGTTGTCTGATACTATGATTTGTACATTTTTACAAGAGCACAATTATGTTGATCTCTGTTCCTCCATTATGCTCCCAAATCACTTTATGAAGAACTACCTCCTAAACAGTCATTCACAATGCTGTACTTGTACAGCTCATTTTTCCTAAGTGCAGTACATTGTCCCTGCTGACTTTCATATAATTTTTTCAGAGCATGTCTTCAATTCGTCAAGATCATTTTCATTCTAACCTTGCCTTCCAAAATGTTTGCAGTCCCTCCTAACCTCATGTCATCCTCAATGCAATAAGTATATTCTATCTGCCATCACCCAGGATGTTACTGAAACCTCCAAATAGCACAAGACAGACTTATGTGGATCCCCGCTCTTTCCGTTCTGATAACAAGCCATTAATATCAACTCACTAAGCATGTTTTCCAAGCAGTTTTCCACCTATTCTATGATTATTTTCACCTTAAGTATGTTTCTTCTGGAAGCTTACAAAAGTGTCCTGTGAGACTGTTACAGAGCCTTCCTAAAATAAAGATATATGACATCCACTCTTCTCTCAAATTCACATGGTTGTTACCCTGCTGTAGATAATTATATTGGTTTGACATGGTTTATTCTTGACAAATCCATATTAGCTGCTACTCACTTCCTTCTTATCTTCCAGCTGCTTACAAATTTTTGTTTATTCACTACAGAATTCTTTCAGGGATAGAAGTTAAGCTTACCTGGCTTTTCTTTCCCTGTCTCTAATCCTTTCCTCCTTTTTAAACTTCTGCTGTTTGCCTGCCTTCCAGTTCCTCACCCACCCTCCACAAGTTCTCAGAAATAATAAAATATCTGAGATGATAGCTTCAGTCTGCTCATAAGTATCTCCAGCATTTCCCAGACCTTTTCATCATATCGTATCATAGAATCATAGAATGGTTTGGGTTGGAAGGGACCTTAAAGATCATCTAGTTCCAACCTCCCTGCCACGGGCAGGGACACCATCCACTAGACCATGTTGCTCAAAGCCCCATCCAACCTGGACTTGAACACTTCCAGGGATGGGGCATCCACAACTTCTCTGGGCAGTCTGTTCCAGTGCCTCACCACCCTCACAGTGAAGAATTTCTTCCTTATATCTAATCTAAATCTACCCTCTTTCAGTTTAAAGCCATTACCCCTTGTCCTACCACTACATGCCCTTGTAAAAAGTCTCTCTCCAGCTTTCTCATAGGCCCCCATCAGGTACTGGAAGGTTGCAGTAAGGTCTCCCCAGAGTCTTCACCAGGCTGAACAACCCCAACTCTCTCAGCCTGCCTTCATAGGAGAGGTGCTCCAGCCCTCTGATCATCTTTGTGGCCCTCCTCTGGACTCACTCCAACAAGTCCGTTGGGGGCCCCAGAGCTGAATGCAGTACTCCAGGTGGGGTCTCACGAGAGCGTAGTAGAGGGGCAGAATCACCTCCCTCAACCTGCTGGTCACGCTTCTTTTGATGCAGCCCAGGATACGGTTGGCTTTCTGGGCCGCAAGTGCACATTGCCGGGTCATGTTGAGCTTCTCTAATTGCAGTAATCCAAGGGACTGGGACAGGAATCGAATTTAGACATCGCATTCAGCTTCCAGAAAGCAGTACAAAACCGAAAACAGTCACCTGGTTTTCAAAACAACATATGAGATAGATCACTCACAGAAACAGAGCTGAAATCTCTTTTAGAACTTCTTTCTTACTACTTCTTGTAACTGCTTGCATATCCAGAAGTGACTCTTCCTCATAGTGTTTCCGGGCTAAGGGAGATGTACTGGTCAGTGGTAACTGCAGTCTAACCTGTGAATGTCAGGACATCCACAGACTTCTCCACTGGATGTCTGGCTTCCTCTTGCAATATAAAGAAGAGGACTTTTCCAGCTTCCTTTCTATTCATGAAAGCACCTGATCACCCACCTGGCAGATTCATTGGAGAGCACTCTTACAATTCTGTTCTTCTAGTGATGTCTGGCCTTTGCCTCAATTTTATGATATACTGGAGGATGTGCTGACTTGCAGCATCCTGGCCTCCTACAGGTCCCCTGTGGAAAGTTCAGCACTCCCCAGGCCTTAATTCTGTACAGCGATTGTAAGGTAAAAGTCTTGCAGATAAATATGGAACTTTTTGGAGTTGTGGTAGTTGTAGAGATGTGGCAGTTATGTTATTCAAATTCTTGTATTTATAGTTAGCCAATTTCACCACAGTGTATAAAATTCACTCCAGCTTACTCAAAAGGAGTATTTACTAGTCAGAGAAGGAGAGGAATCCCATAAGGGTTGACAGGCTGAGTAAAAGTTCAATAAACTTTGATGTCTTCACTAGGACAAAGAATTGTGTAAACCTGAATGGCTCCAAATATTAATAAAGCATGTGTCATTACTGAGACACCAAGTGCTGAGGTTATTGGGTTCCAATCCAATATTGTAGATCTTAATTAAAAGGTCACCTTCTCACTCAAAATGGAGCTGGGCAAACAAAAACACTGGAAAGCCTGTGCGAAATGAACCAACAGCCCAATTGCTTTGGATAACTGTCTATATAACTGTTCTAGACAATATCAGGATTTCTGCTCAGAAGTCACATGGCTTCTGAAAGTGAGGAGAGTCCACTCCTGAAAACTGCTTCCCTTGGGCACCAATACTGGTCATCACCTCAGCACTCTCTTCCATCCTTTTGATAGGATCACATTTGAATTGAATTATTTCCCCTTTAGTCCGATGCTGTATTTTTCTTTATTTCAGTTGGGGTCTAAACAACATCAGGCCTGGAAAAGTAAGATTTCTTCTATTTCTCTTCTCCCTCAGGAGTTTATACTAGAGACATATCAGCATTAACAGAAGTTGTGAATAAATCCCAAAGACTGTATTAAAGCAGTGCTGGGTGTTCAACTAGCATCAATAAATTAATGTGCCCTGTTAAAGAAGTCTTGTTACGCTGATTTTTCAATCTTGGTCTTTGATTTCTTCACTTTCTCAGAAATCCAATTACTCATTCATATTTTCCCACTGCTGATGTGAGACAGTATCTTGAATCCCTTTTGTTCTTTTTAATCATATTTATTTCCTCTATTAGATAATGTGGTGAACTTTCAGCTCTAGAGTCTTTGAAGCTGCTTTCTGACATGTTCGGGACCTATCCATAGACAGATTCAAAGATGACCAAGAACCTCTTAGATCTTTCTATTACTCGGTAATTATTTTTCTTATCTATTTTCCTGGGCAGATCCTACTTTAAACAAGAAACCTTGCAAAGAAGCATTTTAAATTGACTGCCATGGTGACAAGGCAGACAGGTCTACAGAAATACTCAATCTATACCCTACTGAAAGCATTAAAAAAAAGCCCTTAAAGAATGACTTTGGGAGAAGAAATAGAGAAGGACTACATTTTATGGCAGTTAGCCATATTAGCCTTCTTCATTTTGATAAGGGAAGGCTTCCTTTCCCCTAGCTCCCATGCAGGCTGAGAATTACAAAAGGAAAATTTACTGTTGTGGAATAAATAGAATCTAATCATGCAGTATGAAAGGATTTTTGTGTAGTCAAACATGTCTTGGTAACAAAAATAAAGAAAATACTCAGTAGCTAGAGTGTGAGGATATATAAAATACTCTAACAGGGCCAAAACAACAGTTTGGAAATAATTTCTCTCTCCTGTCCTGGTGGAAGTACCTTTTGTAAACTGGAGGTCCCCAAGAGTAAATTATAGTACATTAGGGAACACAACCTGTTTTCCCCATATTTGTTCACTTCTTTGAAATTAATCTCAGGTATAACAAAATAACCTGTCAAATTGCTTATAATGTATGGACTTACCTAGATAATTGGATTATAGATACATTACATTCCAACCATACTGTGTGTCTTTCAAGCAACTAAAGAAGATCCATAACAAGGAAACCCATGTAATATACCGCTTATTGGCAGAAAAAAAGGTATATCAGTTGGAGAAATCATCAGCGAAAAGCTGTGACAGCATAATTGTAAAAAGATAAGTAATAATCACAAGGGAATACTGAGTGAGAAAATTGTCTAGGAAGAAGACAGTGTTCCCTGTAGGGAAAAAAAGTCTGGCAAAATAAAGAAGATTATAAGAATGAGACAAAAGAAGATTTATCATCAAACAACAAAAAAAACCTTTTCAGCTTTTGGAAGGAAGTCAGATTTTGCTGATTTCACAGATGGAATGAAAAACTCAGACCACAGTTAGCTCACTTCAGTATTTCTGTTTGTCAGAGTTAACATTAGAAAAGGACTGAGGAGGTGGAAAGACAGGAGGTCAGGCAGTGTGGGCGTCAAGAAGGATGGAAAGATAAAAGGACTTGCAGCAGTCAAAGAGGCAATGAGTGTCTGATGAGGCTACCACGTCCTTTCAAATAAAAAAGGAATAGCAAGATTTTAAGACGCTGTTTTCAAAAGACACTTGTCTCCCTTATAATAATAATTCAGAAAGCAGGAGACTTAAAAAGAGTGATTTCTAAAATTTCTGAAATAGATGAAGTCTTGACCTCAATAATAAGACTTTACCCTTGCCACTTGCCATAGAATTCTGCATAATATGAGGCAAATCACCTAAAATTAAAGTTCTCACAGGTGGCCACAAATTGAGTCCATTTCATTTTCTCATCTTGACTTGGGAGCCTGAGATCTGGTTTGCAGATATACTGAGTATTTACGGCTGTGGCTCATTAAAGACTCTGAAGTTATTTAAGGTCAAGTACAGCCAACTTTGGCCACTCTCCATTGCCTGGAACAGGACCACCTGAGACAGACAGACAGACAGACAGACAGACTCGCTCACTCAACTTCTGAGAGGAATGTTTAATCCTCTTTGTAAAGTTGAGAAATTGAACCTCAAAGACAAAAGTAAAATTTGTCTAGGCAATTTTTGTGCTCTATTACATCTCAGCTAACAAACTCTCCTGGATTCAGAAGTGGCATGTCGCCTTCTTTCTAACTACAGTTTGGACCAATGTCTGCCTCTAAATTGTCCTCTTTTGGCACCAGAACTGTTATTTCTTTCTCTATATTTATTTTCCCTGCCCATGGTGGTTCTTACAAATTCTGCAGCCAGCTCTGGGAAGGTCAGCCCTGACCTACACAAAGAAGGCACAGCCTAACTCCACCCAGAGCTTCTGCACTGCATTCCTCAACAATTAAAAAAGGATCAGATATGTATACGTGGTTGTAACAGACAAGAAGAAGAAATAAGTGTTTTCAGAGTAGGAATGAGCATTATGCCAAAAGGAAGGTATAAGTTGTTCTCTGTGTGAGCGCCATTCACTTGTTGGAATAAATGAGGCAGCACTTCTAGGGAAAAGTGGTTTTCAATGTAACTGTAGTCCTCATACACAACCATAGGAGCCATTTAAATTACAGTTCTGGTTTGGAGATGGCAAAAGTGATTAATTACTTTCTGAAGGTGCCTATCCCAGGTACCTAAAAAGTAACTTCAATTAGATTTCTAATTTTTAAACACCTAAAAATATATATACTTGATGATACTGAAAGAAAACAGGAGTTAAGGCTAGACGTTCAACGAAGTCTAAACTTTCCTTAATTCTGCATGCTGGACTTTTCCAACTTTAACCCATTTTAGACAGCTTTTTATTTTAATTTTATGTACTGGATATTTGACCCTTTTAACCTATTTGTGTAATTCACCTTTTCAACAACCTAAAATTGAGGTGTTTCTGTAAACTAACTTTTTTTTTTTTTTAAATAATGCAGTATTCAGAGAGCAACCCATGCAGAAGAACTTAGACAAAATTTTTATGGGCAACCTTAAAGTTATAAACTTAACTTTCCATATTGCAAACATTATTATGTCCCACTTCATCTTTTGCTGATTTCAGGAAAAAGCTGTATTCAGTGACACAAGCAATTCTATGATGCCCGATTTTCCCTGTGTTGTCTATTGTACTTCTTGTTTTTCCAAACAACACAGGTAAATCACAGAATCACAGATCTTCTCATTACTACAAACAAATTTTTCACAAAGATTTTTTTTTCCCCATGTCTATAGGATACTGTAAAAAAATCTGCGTTATAAAGATTTTCTCTTAAAACAGAGGAAAAGTCAGAATGAAATATCCCATTTCCAGTCTAGGTGAAGATCAGCCCCATATTTTACTATAGTGTTGATTAAATAAATAAGAAAATATCCAAAAGTCAATTTTTTCATTTAACAAAATACCATATAATGTCTAGCATATTCTCAAATAATTTTGTAACCTTTTTTGTACCTGACACTTTTAATAATAACCTCATTTTCTATTTGATAGCTTATAGGCCCTAGTTTAGAAAAATCTTTTAACACAGAGTTTTGCGATAATCAGACTTTTTATTCAGCACAGTGGCAGATTAAGCCGTGTTTTGCTTTCTTATAATGTCTACGCTATTTATTTTATGTTCTGACAAATTCAATACAGGAATAAAAGGATCCAATTTTGACTAAAGCAAAGGCTACAGCTCCAGAGCTAACATTTCCCTATCCAAAGAAACAGGGACAAAATGAAGAAATAGATGTAACAGAATCTCACAGTGTAATGGTGGTCGAGCACACAGTCAAGCCCTCAATTCAACAGGACATGTAAGCGTGTACTTATCTGTGATTTTATAAGCCATCTAAGCGACAAGAGGCTATACTGTACTTCAAGTTAATCTTGTGTTTAAGTATGTGCTGAATCAAAAACATGATGTATACTCGATCACGAGTGCAAAATATTAATCATTAGTATTTTCCAAATGCTGGGTAAAAACGGTCTTTAAATCTGAGCACCAGGTCCCAATGACCTCTTAATGCAGAAAGGGTGTGAGATTCTAGGGGTAGTTCTGCCCTATACTTTAGGTCTGGCCCCACAACCAGACGTTCTGGGAAAAGACAGGAGAATACAGCAAAAGCTGATGAATCATCAGTGACCCAAATCAGCCGCAAGTGGCAATGCTCCTCTTAAAGCCTCCTCTGCTCTCCTGCTCTCTCACCCCTCCATACACATACACAGTCACTCACCCCCTAAATCAAACTGCAGCCCAATGCCATAATTTGTAATCTCTCTGTCGGAGTTAAAATTTGTATTTTTCATAACTGCTAACATTTTTGTTTGCCCAATTTATCTTAGTGTATTTTGGTGGACTAGTTTTAATCTATCAAGTCCAATTTACACCCACCGACGCTAACTACAATTATACATATGCACTGAAAGAACAGCCCCACGTCATGCCTGCACAGGCTAACTCACCCTGGCTGCGTGTCGTCGGTCACGCAGTGGTACGTAAAAGTTCCAAACATCTGAACTCCCAGGATCCCATACAGGAGGAGAAAGAACAGAAGGAAAATTGAAACGCTCCAGATTTGCTCTCCGGAACGCCTGGCAAAAAGATAAATATGACACTGAATGCACAGGCAATGTGAAGCCTCCTCTGAAAAGCTCCAGAATAGAAAATATGCTCACACACAGAAAGTAGTATTTCATCCTACAGAAAATTTGTCCTTAAAACTGATCTCTCACTCCGTGCAGAGATAGAAAAGGGAGCCACGATTTCTTCTAAACCCTTAAGTCAGGGTAATTAAACCAGCTGTAAACTACAAAGGGTGGAAAAAAAAAACCCCAAATAAAATTTATAACATCTAGCTTTTGTAAACTAGTATCTAATGCCTTATACAGACAAGATATGGTGATGTAGTAAAGTTGATACCAAATAAAGACCAAAAAACTCTTTCACATTACCATTACACGGCTTTTGCCGTTACATGCTGTATCAAACATACTTACGTGTGTTTGCTTGCATGTAAGCATCTCTGTACATATACCAACACATGTACACTCATAACTGTAATGGTTAGGGCATGTGTTCATGTATTTTTATTTATGAATATTACCCTACTAAGAGTGTTCACCTGGATTATGAAGTGCCCATATTAATGGAACAGAATTTACTGCCATTGGTTGAAAATTGCTGGCTACAGTTATTAGCAAAATGCTTTAAGATTTATTTAAATATTTGACAGTTTTGATAATTTTCTAGAAAACTTGATGATTACTTAAATACAGAATTTTTTGGCCAGAACTAGAACTCAGGAAGAAAACACCCATTAAGCATGAAGGGTCATTCTCTGAGTTGCGTAGTCAGTCTTCTAAGTCAAAACTGAAATTTTCTCTGTTGTTCTTCAGATAACAGCCTTACTTACTTCAAGATATTTGTTATCCTAGTTCTGGGCAGCTCAAAACGAAAATATATCCGGAATGCTCGAATCATAATGAGTGGTCGTGGAATCCGTAACATGCCCCAAGGTGACATCTGGTCAACTATTTCAGCAATTTCAAACACCTACAAACAAAAGAATCAGGAGTTTTTCTTGATGACCCTGTCCTGTTCCTGTATTCATTTACAGAACTTTTAGAACTATGAACACTATACATTTTTTTTTTCATTTTCAGTCTTCTCTTGGTTTATTTTATAGTTCATTTTAACCATGTTTTTTAAAAGAAAAGTCTTAGTAAATCCTTTAATCCATTTCTAAGTTATCCTAATGAAATTCCAAAAATATACTGCCTATGTCCATAATGCTTGTCTCAAACAACTCAAGAAGACTGTGCAAGCTCCTGTCAGCTGCCTGCTTCTGTGCTAGTCCTACCCCACAAGTTTCCCACAACTTTGTTAAAAGTGAATAATTTACATTTCCAAATATGGAAATCAGTATCTGTTAATGTTGCATGCCACTAAGGCTTTTACCATGATATAAAAGTACATAAACACAGATTGCCTTATGAGTTGCAACATGCTTATAAATTCCCCATTTAATTCCAAGTGCATGAGAAAACTCTACGTTCTTCTCCTAGACTCCACTTACTATGCAAATTTCAGCCAAGCCACAGAACAGGGAACCATTTCCTTAATATATTGACAGTTTAGGCACTCCATAAAGACTATTTAGCTTAATGATTGGGTGAAAATGTCTTGTTTTAATCCTTGTCTCTCACTCTCTGAGACTAACTGCTTAATTTAATATTTGCTCATAATACCAAGAAAATGTAGGGGGAACCTGGCAATGCATAAACTGGGTAATCTACAGTGCTTATCTGTAATGATCAACCTTCCCTCTACATGTGTACATGATGTACCAAAGTTTCCCCTGTGTATAAAGCAGAAAATTACAATCTGTCTTAAATTTGTCGGAAGTGGGTAAGTTATGCCTAACAGCAATCACTATAGAACATTTACAATCCTTATACTATTGCAGGGCCAGTCTCACAGTCTTCAATCTGTTCTTACCCAAAAAACTGGCTATGGTTAAGGACTAAATGGTTTGCAGGACGCAGTATGACCTGTACCTTAACACTCTACACTTTTTTGCAACATGTCCAAGTTCCCTTCTTTATGAAAATTTATCAAATTATTTCAAAATATATTTATTATTATTTTTTCCATTGTACTTTAACTTGAATTTTGGAAAAGGTTTTGTTAGGTGTGGGCCATATTACATGAAAGCCCTCCATTCACCATATCAATATGCCTACAGCATGGCAGACATCTACCACTGCAATCATTCTCCCTTTAGTTGCCTAAGCTAGTCACCATGGCATCCTACCACACTCAGTGGAAGGAGATGAGCACAACTGTCACGTGGAGTAAGAGATAAATGGCTTTCTGAAGATCTTTCTCTTTCCTTTTGACTATGCAGAGGGTTTATGGTAACAAACTTCAGATTAATGTACAACTTCTCAATAAGAAAATTTAAACAACATAAATTCTGCTACTGATGTAGATATACTGCAACGTGCAATTACGGAGCTATTGAATTCAGCAGAGTTTTTTAAAAACAATTTGACCCATGTACAATTATACTTCCACAACTCTTAATTACTGGTTGTGCCATATATTTTTCACAATTAAGGAACTATTCATTGAAAGAGGTAAGTGAAATAATTACCTGTAAAACCAGTGACACCCAAAGACAAAAGACCATGAATCCATCAAACACACACCAACGATCCTTTACATAGGAGCTATCACCCTACAAGAGAGAGAAAAGCTGAGGTAAATTGTTGTTGTTTTACTGTCAGGATTTACAAATAGCATAAACAAAAGTTCTTGGAAAAAAGAAGCGTTCTCTGTACCACTTTTAAAATGCCACTTTTGAAAGACTCCAAAAGCCTAGTATCTGAGCTAGAATATGCTGGAAACATATAAACACATCTTCTGGGTGAATAAATGGTAGCTTCATTCTTGTGTGGTACTTCTCAGCTTGTATCAAAAATAACTTATAAAGAGACCTATTATTTACACTTTGAGGTTGTACTGGGTCTGGCTGAGGGGAGCTGGTTTTCCCCAGGCCAGCCCGCTGCGCTCTGTGTCGGTGGCTGGAGGCGGCACCAGTGTCTGGCTGTGGCCGGGCGGTGCCTGCCCAGCCCCGGGGCTGCCGCTCTCTCTCCAACATTTCCCCCACCACCCCGCTGTGGGCTGGGGCGGCCAGGACAGCCGGTCCGGGCTGGCCGGGGCTATTCCGTACCGTGTGACATCTGCTCAGGGATAAAAGCTGGGAGGAAGGAGGAAGCGGGGGGCATTCCTGGTTTGGGACGTTGGTCTGTGTCCTCGGGAGCAGCCGCGGCACGTGCTGGGCCCTGCTTCCCGGGCGGGGGCTGGGCGTCGCTGTGGTGAGAGGTGGGGAGTGGGGTCCATGTTGTCCTTTCCCTTTTGTTTCCACACGTGGTCTTTGTTTTATTAAACTGCCTTTGTCTTGACCCACGAGGTTTCTTTCCACCTCCTTTTCTCCCCCTGCCCTGCTAAGGAGGGGAGTGATAGAGCGGCTGGGTGGCACCCGGTGTCCAGCCGGGGTCAAACCACCACAGATGTAAATCAAAAAACACACAAAAAATGAACATTGGACTCACTTTTGCACTGTACTGCCCGTTACAAAATACTTGCACAGGAAGGTAAGTGTAAAAAGCTAGCAATCTAGTATTGTGCTGTTCAATTACTTCAATATTGTTCAACAGTTTCAATTAAATCAGTATCATTTTACATGAATTTTTTTGTAAGTTTTCAATGATTTTTCATGCTGTAGAAAAGTCTTGCCACTTCCAAAACACCAGACAGTAACCACCATCTCATCACAGTGTAGGCTTTCGAGTTTCTTTGCTCATTTCCTGAGCAACTCTTTACCATCTCAAAATGACAATTCATTCTTTAGACTTCATTAATAATAGGTATGGTGAACTTTTCAACATTTTTATTATTGGCACTCCATTAATGGTCTAGCACAAGGATTCAGAGCATACCTTTGCACTACTGAATAAAAAAAACTCAGTAAAGAACACAGCACTGGATCCTTGATGACCCATATGCCTTCCTACCTGTTCTCTGGCTCTGCTTTTGACTTCTTCAACTAGCTCTCTAAAATATCACCTGAGCATGGTTTTGGTGATAGTCCAATCCAGAGACCACTCCTAAAAGGCAGCATGGAGAAGACTGCATCCAAGATCAGTTTCCTCCATACTACACTATTCTCAACCACTGCTCCAGTTTGCATGCTTAGATACGCTCATGTCTCACAATGACTTGCAACACAGGCCCTCCACTGCAAGCTACAAAAACACTTCTTTGGTGGGCTGCTAATGCTTCACACTTTACTTCAACCACCAAACTGAAAAAAATTTACGTTTATTAAGTAGATTATGGCTGACAGTTTTGTGTACCACATGGTGTGTAGAGGAAGTTGGGGACCAAATGTATATAGATAGATGCAGCTTGTCGAAAGGGAGACTAGACAAGACTAGACCTAAGGAAAGTGGATATCCCAGTTGCGTGTTGTATAGCAGTAAAAACATATGCAGAGTCATTGGCAGTGTATCTCACCCCTTTGCAAATGAGGTTCCTCCTAAGAGATTGAACATACCTGCCTTATACGTTATCTGGTTCCTTTTCTCTCTTCAGTGTTCTTCCAGATACAAACTACAGTGTTTGACATCCACTTTTCACAGGTATAATTGGGGAAAAAAATATTGTCAGGTCTTGAGAATCTTGAAGACATTACTGGACTTTGGCCTGTCAGGTGATTCCTGACGTGATATACATTCTTATCTCAGTGATAGTTATTTCAGTCAACCTGTACTTGTTTTTAAATGTCTCAGCGTTTTCATTGATTCTAAAAGCACAGACAAGATGTTTTGTTTTAATCTCGTATTTTCAATGACATACACTATCCTAAAAATGATTTATCATTCCTTGCAGTAGGTGACAGCAAGATATATTTTGTAAATAGAGAGAAAATAAGTTTTTCTAAAGAAGTTTTATTTCAGTGGCAAAAATTCTTCAGGGCAGAAGTGAACAAAGTAAGGACATAAGGAAAATACAGTAAGTGATTTTCAAATCAGAAATAAAGGACAGAGAACTTCAATGCTATTTTCAGATGGAGGATTTTCTAATACATAAGGATGTTAAAGTACTCCTCAATCCTAATCAAAGAACTAAGAGGAGGAAGACTGCAAATCAGGGAAGCAACAGAACGGGAACTTTTGCATCACAATTTTAACCTGTCCTTCCTGAAGAGAATAGACTTAGTTCCCTAAGTAAAGTCTGAGCTAATCAGAAACTCTTCACTCAGGGCTGAACAAACTCAGCTGTTTCACTGGTTATGTTCAGTAACTGTGAAGCAGATGATACATGTTTTTTCTCTGCGGAGATCAGCTACCAACATCCTAAATCTCTTACTCTCTCTCCTCTCCCCCTGTTCCCTCCTAGTGAACAAATCTCTGGTGAAATTTGTATCAACATGCAACTTGAGTCCTTCAGTTGTGGCTTTAAACAAAGATGCTGATTGGTCTTTCTCTCCCTTAAGAACTCTTTGAAACTTACTTTTCTTCTCTTAAGCACCCTTTGTCTAAAGCAAAAATTCTTCCCTGAGTTGTGCTGTACAGATCTGAGCATAAACTTGTGCGGGAGTTCCTGTATTCACCCTCCTCTGAATAACGTGTCAAGTACTCACTGAAAGCCAAATCTTTTTTCAGAAATTGCTTTGTCTCTCCACAATACGTGTGGCATGATTGAAGCAGCTCTGCTGTTTTCTCCTTACAAAGGAAGATTTTGTGACCCTTTGCAGTCTTCTCACCAGTCAGGCTGCTCCACCACCTCACTTTTCTCATTGTCACGTCAGGCCAGCTTCCCCCGCTACATCCTCCCTGTCAAGGAGGCTTTCAGTGGATCACCGATAGAAACTTAGGGCACCTGAATTACGTCTGTACAAACTACACATTTTGGTGGAGGTTCTGGCCCCTTCCGCTTTGCATGTAGAGAGGCTTTGGCTAAATCCTTTTCATGTTTGTCATTTGGCTAGCAGTGGATGTGGTGGGAAATCTTTAATGCATTTATACTGTGTATTGGCATATGGGATGTTATTTGGTGTTAGAAGCATTTTTAAGGCAGGACCACATCCTGCTTAATGTGAAAATCAGAATATACTTTTTAGTATGAATGTTGATACTGACTTCTAGTGCTACTTCCATGAAAAATCTAATTCTAACTAAACACAGGCTAGCAATCGCATATTAACAGCAATGAATGGTGAGTTTCATCCACATTTGAAAAAAGCATTGGGCTGAAATTCCACACTCATGGTCAACGGCAGCCTGTTCTCAGACTTGGAAAGGAATACAGATACATAAAATTTAAATACATCTGCCGACATCTTACCTAAAATAGCTGAAGGGTTGCAATGCATTAATCCCTTACCCTGCTTTCATCGTCTGCTGAAATTTGAGAATTATTGATGAGGTTTTAGCATTTTTCTGTGAATGCACTATCCCAGACCATTTACATTATTGTTTATAAGTCTTTGAAACATGATCTAAACATTTGCAAAAGATGAAGGATTAATACTGTAGATGGGATGCCTCATGCTGAGACTAATCCAAACCAGTTAAAGTCATTAAAGTTGCTGACTCCCTACTGCCTACAGTGGACAGTGGATTCTTTAATGTGCACAGCAGGTCCTGAAAACTTCTCCAGCAACATGACTTACAGTCGATCTAGACAACAAAATCATTTGCTTCTGACAGAGCAGTGGATGCCAGTCCACTTACAGAGTCCATGACTGCAGGCTTGGGACAGCCTTTGGAAGGCTTTTGTGCAGTAAACCGTGCCCTCTCTTAATGCCCCTCCCAGGCAAACTAAGGGGTGCCACTCGAATTCGGTGGACTAGCTAACTAACAGCTATTAAACACAAAGCATTTTAAGATACATAAAAAATCTGACGTCCAAAGCAGCAATACTGCTTAGCTGTTAGATGGCTTGATCTTCTTTTTGTTAGACGTCTATTCATTATTTTGTAATACCCTTCCTAGTCTTCCCAAACAGTTTCTCCTAATATGCTTCCATCTTTTCCCTCAGTATTTATTTATGACAGGTCAGCATCACTGTTAGGCTAGTACACAACCATGGAAATGGCTTTCTTGGTAAACCACACATGTGGAATGGATCGAAAGGCTGCCTTTCTCTTCGAGATGCTAATCTAAATTAATCTGAAATTTGATATCCCAAAAGAACAGACAAGCTTGACATAACGGTCTGTAATTAAAATATTCTCTGCCCTATAAGAACTTCACTTAATTTTCTATGGCAATGTTACCATAACTAAGGAAGAATACCTCAAGTTCAGCATAAGATCTTAGTGTTTCTTTACCTATTTGAAAATAGGACCAACAAATAAATCTCCTCCCTTCTCCCTACATTCTCCTTATTTCACCAATTTTTGCCTGATTTTAGCACCATTACATTAACTGAATACAACATATTAGCTCATTTCTTCATTTTTTTATTTTCATGTGCAGTACTAATACCCCAATAACAGCACTGAGATGCCAGAAGATACACTTTCTCAATTGTAACCAGCACATTAAAGATAAAACGCCAACTGCCAGTATTAGGTGCCCTAAACAGTGGGTACACTAGTTCACAGAAAAAAACAATTTTATAAGACCTAACTCATTGGAAATGTGAGCCAATACAAAATACAGACAGAACCACAGACAGAAGTAATAACACCTGTGGTAGTCCCTCCATGAGAGCCATTACAGTTTAATTTACACCAGAAGGGAAGACTGGCCAGACTGTAATTTTTTAATAAAAGTTTATTCCATTATCAACCTTCCTGAAAACAAAATACTCTATGCAATCAACATCCGAATTGCATAAAGCAATATGCTAGAAGACTGATTATGTCTGCTAATTTTGTTAAGCAATTTCAGTATCTCATTGGTAAGGCAGACAGCTTAGAGAGATGACAGCACAGTCATGTCCTAGGTCATTTCTGCCCTGCTTATCTCTTAACATCTCAGGAACATCTCAGGATGAACAGCAAATCCCTGCAAGTGAAAAGCCTCCTCTGCCTCCCTGCTTGCCTTCAGAAATTTCTTCTCTCTCATCCCTGACTACAACCTGTTCTCTGAATCCCTCCCTCCTGCCTCTTCTGAGCCGCCTCTGTGGGAAAGCTAAATAAAATAAGTGATATGACGTTTGCTCTGAGTAATCAGATTTATCATCATCTGCTCTGGAAAGGAGTCCTGTAGTCTTGGGTCTGTCATCAGAAGAACCTTAGTCTCCCACTTTTCCCCACAGCCTCTGACAAACAGGATAGCCGAAGGATGGTACAAACGTGAAGAGACCAGCAAGCTCAGTAACAACCAGCTACTTTGCTATTCTATAATGGTCAGTGGATCCTGCCTGTGGTGGTGGTAAATAAAGCACATCAACAACTCTAGCAAATTCTTCAGATCACCCTGTGGGCTACTTTGTTTAGCACTACAAATAAGCATTAAGGGGTGAAGGCTGACGTTTACGGGCATTTTAGGAGCAGCATAAATGCACAGGAGGAAATAGAAGGAATACAGGGAATCAGAATTCGGGAGTATCATTTTTTCCCCCTCCACTATGCTCATTATAACACAAAAAGGGCAACCTAGAAAAGAGGGCATAGCTGAATTAGGGAAACAAGACTTACCCTCCCTCCCCCATTCCCTTACTCCACACAAAACACACAGGGCACGGAAGCGGGACTGGAACAGAAAATGAAACCAGAGTTCAAGGGAGCACCTTGCCTAACCTCTCTCCCCCCTGCAAATGCAGATGAAGATATACACACAGAGGGTATGTATCTCCTACCTGGTCACATGTACACATACATCCCTTATGTTTTTGGCTCAACTTCAAACTTTCCCTATTTCCTTAAAAACCTGCAGTTTACAGGTCTGTGTAGTAGAATGATGCGGACAATCCAGCCCAGTCCCCAACCTGTCAAATACTTTCAACATTTTCCTCACACAGAAAAGAGAATGAAGAGATACAGTCTAATCAAGAAGGAAGGCTGCCTCTGACTTCTGTTCTCAATTCTCCTCTTCTGTCCCCCCAAAATAAAACTATTTCTCAAATGTGCTCGTGTGTCAAACATTAGCCCCCTCCTTCCTTCTTCAGAGCTTTGCAACTCCTCAGCTGCCCTGGGGACCAACTAACTGAAGCGGGACCTCAGACAGACAACTCTCAGCCACACTACCTACTTGAAGTCCATCTTCTATTCTGCACGACAAAAAAAAATTCAACCTGAAGCATTTTATTATGCAACAACCAGCAAATTATATACTAGCCATCTTTTAATGCAAAGTACTTCTGTAACCATAAAATGATGATTCATGTAGGAAACAAAGGAAATTGTGGATTGCTTAGGTAAGACCATGTTAATAACCAAAGAAAAACTGGCATATTTTAAAATGGGTGGTTACCTCCAAGTTAGCCCTCTGCAACAGTGATAATATCACTTCAAAATGAACTGGTTTTTTTTTTTTAAAGAAGTCTGTATTTCGGAAAAAAGAAACAATAAGGGTGCGGGACACAGCTTCTCATTTCTGTATGTCTTCTTTTTCTCATAAAGAAGTGTCTTCACACGGAAGAAACTTATTCACATAACAGCAATTGATTTGTAACAGCCAATGGAACAAGAATTGCTGCGTGAAGCTTAACTCTAAACTGTTATAGTGGGTGTAATGTCACTTTATTACCACTGAGTTAAGCAAGTTCAATTTGTAACTACTCATGTATTGTACTGAACTGCTCCATTATCAGACGCTTCCAAGTAACACATTACATAGTGCATAATTTATCTTTGTCATAACTTGTAATGTAATATTTATAGTAATCTTGTAGTCTATGCTAGAAAAACATTGGAAAAATCACTTGATGTTACAGCACACAAAACCAAGTTACTCTATTTATAATTAAAAAAATGAGACACAGCTCTTGCTGGTCCTTTGGATTAGAGGGTGATTCCGTGCATGTTACAGACACACAACACGCACAGTTCCAATTCATCATTACAAAAAAGCTATAGTCATTACAGAACCACTACTTCATCATTTGCCATAATTAAAAAAAAATATATTTTTAAGTGAATTTGTTGAGGTTTTCAGACTATTTTAGGAATTACCAATGAAGATGTAAGGCTCTTTCATTCCTTAAAGAACAATCTCAAACGTATTTTTAAGGCACACTAGATTTTCATATTGTAATGGGAGGTTTTTAAACTATAGTATGCACCATCTCGTTTGCTGTTTCTAACAGAAAGAAAAAAAAAACCACCAAAAAGCCTGTAAAGGAAGAAACGATCCCAGCCATGAAGTAAGAATCAAGACTTTCAAACAGACAAACAAGGACCATTTTACTTGCTAAAAATCCCATAACAGTGTTTGCTGTAAAGTAAAGG
>WAAD01031525.1:0-37175 GCA_013389945.1 Fregata magnificens
CTTAATGATTCTGTGATTCTATGATTCTATGATTATAAAGGGTCTTGTTGTCATTGTATTTCTTAATATACATGCTCCTGTAAATTTATGTTTGAGTCAAGAAAAACTAGGTTAGGAGGTTTGCAGAGCTCTTTGTTTCTGCAGATTTTTTTTTCCCCTGAGATATGATCCACATCCAAAGAAAGGTCTGCACAGAGAGGGTTGGTTTTTTTTACAAAGTAACATGTTTAAATACTGTTTTCATTTCAGAAATACAGATATTCTAAGGTCTGACCACCAAGGTCCCTGAAGTTAATATTGAAATGTTGAACATGAAATTAATCAAATACCTTCTGAAGAGGTTTTATAAATATATTTACTTTGGTCATAGGTTTTCACCAGACATTTTAACTGGACAGAAAAAGATCTAAACTCTTCAGCTGATGCATTAAGTTTATTGTTGCCTGATAAGTGTCATATGCCAAGATATAATGTATCTAGTCATGTATGGAAGACTCATCTTCGTTTAGATAAGCATGACTGTTTTCATTGCTTCTCTTTCAGATGTTGCACAAAAGAATACGCCATCTAATTACAATTAAAAGTGCAATTGCCATGTTATACCATTTTAACCCTTTTGGGCCAAACAGAATGAAACTTACCCCAGGCAGCTTCCAGCAAAATGATATGTTTAACTATCTGACAGATAACTGGAAGCAGTCCATGAAATTTGAACTTGTCCTGGTAAGTTAAAAAAGTTGTAACTGTAAAACCAAAGTGAATTTGAACATGCAATGGAATCTTGAGCACTCAAAATTTAATTGTGGCAATTCACTCCAATGCATACACATTTAAAAAAAAAAAAAAAAAAAAGACTGAAATGCATAAAGTTGTGCAGACTGTCAGCAAAACCTTATAAAGGATGAATGAAGAATAGGGAGAACAATATTTGAATAAGGATACAGAGAAGTAGTAGGAGGGAAATTAAGATATTAGAACTACACGTCTTGTAAATATTCACTTTAAAATCAGTTGTAGTAGGATCTGTTATAATTATTAGAAGATATTAGGCTCTTTTAGGTAGTGTGATACATCTCCTCCTAGCGGTGACATCACACACCATGGATGGTGCCTTAAAAGTATCTATTTTCCTCTTCTAACTACTGAAGAAGTGCAGGATGACTTGGTCAAATTGACATAAATACCGTGTAGATACATAAAATTAGACGATGTTAAACCAGTGTGCTTTAACTGGAGAATATATAGCATTATTACACTACATTAAAACAATGAATAAATTTTGAGTTCAATGCTTATATTAAAAATTTCTTTTCTATTAATCTGACAGTTTAGATTCATTTAGTAGATATTTATTTAATAAATATGTAAAGTTCAAATGTTAAAATAGATATGCATTGCCTTCCTACCTAATAATAAATATTTTTAAGAATTTAAACACCATTGTTAAGCTACCAGTCCTACCCAATTGTTATTGTGAGAAGTTATTTAAATGCTACTGTATTTTTTTTACTTCATAAGGTGGTTATATCTATAGTTTTTCACATCAATTAGTGTCTCTTGGGAGAATTTGTGTTCAGGTGAATACTCCTTTTTTTTACCAATAGCCATTAATGATCTAGTGCAAAGCATACAGATGTTTCAAGGAACAGACTGGGACTCTGGTTTTGTCAGTCGCAGATAGGTCAGATTAAAGATCTTTCTGGTCCCATGACCTTTTCTTTCTTCACTCCAGAATGTCTCAGTTCCAAAAGGCATGGTAAAATGGCCTGTGCTGCTGCACGTCCCATGCATTTCTATTTTGTGGTGCTTTAAATTCCATCAGGCTGTGGCAACACTTGGGTGAATGCTCAAAATATTAGACACTTAAGCAAAAAAAAAAAAAAAAAAAGGGGGGGGACAGCCTCTGCTTGTAATTCATAAGCTCTCTGCCTTCAAAAGAAGGCTAGGTGTAATAGGCCATGAGTCCCAATGGATGCCTAAAAGATCCTGAACATGTGCTGTACCGTTCATGGATAGAAAAAAGCAGCTCAGTTAACCAGACTGGCTTCTCACCTGGAGGTTTTCTGTCAATTTTAGTGAAACTTAGGCATTCACTTTGGGAGAAATTAGTTTCTTCCCAGTGCTGAAAACACACAATTCAAGTCAAGCACTGTCTAAAATATGTGGAATGGATCTCACCCTGTAGATTTTTAATTTGTATGTCTTTCTTGCCTATTGCTATCATTGAGACAAGGATTTCACCTTTTAAACTGTCTTGCTGAACAATAGTTCTGGAAAAAAAGTAGAAAGTACTCATAAATTTAATCTGGAGTCCAGGAAGAAAAATTTATTTTATTTTTCCAGGAAAGGAAATTCCAGTTTTATCGTCCCAGGGTTTTAAACCATTGATCCTTCCTGATGGTCTAGATAACCCATGCATTACTCTCTCTATAATAAGATGTCCCTTCTTTCTCCATAGTAGAGGAACTAACTAGGCAGACTTCTGATTCTTCTCTTATCTAGTCTGGGCTAATAAAAGGCGTATGCTAATTAGAAATTACAGCTAAACCAGCTTAATTATATTACTGTGAAGTGTTAATTAAGGAAAATAAAATCCATGTTCCTTCCATCAGCTAGTTTTTGGAAAGAAAAGCACAGCTCAGATCTTAAAAAGTCACTTCAAAGCTCATCACAATCTTTGTTCCAAGTGTAAGGTCATATATTTTACCTTTCTTTCAGTAATCACAAGCAAATAGGAGAGCAGACATTTTTTGTTTTATTCTCATATCACTTTAATGTTTTGGGGGGGACAAAAGATGAGAAAAGTCTGCATATCAAATACCCCTCTCATCAGCTAAAGTGTTTTCAGAGGTGTTTACATCCCAAAGGGAAGGAGCCTGGAAAGAACAGTGCACCTACCACTCACAGTGAGGCAACATGCAGCACTGCAGCAATAGCACAAAGTGCAGCCTTTCTTCGGGAAGATCAAGCATCCTCCTTAACTAGTTCTCTGGTAAGACAACCACATCCTCAAATTTAATTTTGTAAGTATTTGAAGATTTCAGACTTGCTTTTTAACCCAAGTGTGTTAGATAAATGTCATTGGGTATTTCAGTTTTCCCAAGTAAGCCTGTGAAGGTTTGTTCTGCTGATCTGATATCTCCAGCTTATAACCTCTTGCAGCTTTTTTACAAATCATACTGTTTGACAGCTTAGACTACTCCTAGGGTTTGGGTTTTTTTTTTTTTGGTGGGCTTTCATTTCCTTTGAGTTCTGTGTTTCAGATGAGTGGAGATTTGTTTTTAAAGCTAAGGTGACAAGGCAGTTGTTGGCAATATCAGATATTTTGAGAGAATACAAATTAATAATTTGTTGCTGTGGAGTCAGTGTTTGTTTCCCTAATAATGGAAGTCTAGTAGATAGAAAGGCCAAGAAAGCTAATGGTGTTCTGGGCTGCATTAGGCAAAGCATTGCCAGTAGGTTGAGGGAGGTGATCCTTTGCCTTTATTCAGGACTGGTGAGGCAGCATCTGGAGTGTTAGATCCAGTTCTGGACTCCTCAGTACAAGAGAGAAATGCACATACTGGAGAGAGTCCAGCAAAGGGCCACAGAGATGATGAAGGCACTGGAGCACCTCTCCTATGAGGAAAGCCTGAGAGAGCTGGGACTGCCCAGCCTGGAGAAAAGAATGTTCAGGGGATCTCATCAATCAGTTCAAATATATGAAGGAAGGGTCTGCAGACAGATGGAGCCAGGCTCTTTTTAGTGGTACCCAGTGACAGGACCAGAGGTAATGGGCACAAACTGAATAAAATACTGGAGGTTCTGTCTGAACATCAGGAAACACTTTTTTCCTGTGAGGGTGACCAAGCACTGGCACAGCTTGCCCATCTGCCCATTTTGAATATCTCATTTCTTGGAGATATTGAAAAGCTGTCTGAAGATTGTCCTGGGCAACTGGCTCTAGGTGGACCTGCATGAGCAGGGGCATTGGACCACATGACTGTCAGAGGTCCTTTCCAACCTTAACCGTTCCATGATTCTGTGATAATTTTTTTTATTAAAAGCCTAGATTATTTTCCAAAAAGTTTCATATCAACTAAAGTACACAATCATTCTTAGATATTTTTGTTGGCCTCTGGCTGTCATAGTCAACATCACGTAGCTGATGTAAAGCAAATGAAAGATGTCTAGTTTCAGTAAAGAGATACAGATATTTTAATTCCACCAAGCAAGTCTGTTGACTTAGTTGTCTAGAGACAATTAAGATGATGTTCGAGAGAAGGCAGAAAGAGCTTTTTAAAAAATATTTTTAATTTTTGATTATGATTCCATATAAGTCAAGACTGGCATGTCTTTTCACTGATCATACTCTATCTGAGTAAACTGAATGCAGTAGACATTTAATTCCACGTAGGGGACAATCCCAGTCTACAAATCAGCTTCACAGTGCTCCTAGATTTCTTGTGAGTACCACAAGACTAACAGTGTGCCTCCATTCAGCAGCATGATCTGTGTTAAGGTTTATAATATGGCTTTAATGGAGAAGTGTCTTCCAAATTCTCCCACAGCAAGGTACTGTGGACAGTGACTGAACCACAAATTTCCAGAAATACCAAGTGTACTCAGTTCAATTTGTGGTTGGGGACACTGAAAACAATGAATGTAAGACCAGAGAAGAATATGTGATGTTCTAAATTAACCTTGTGCCTCACAGGGATCATGAGGTCTATATACACTCTATCAAATCCAAATACTGGGCAAAACAAAGCTTTTCATTTACTGGCTTACAGAAATGAAGTCAGAAGGAAGGAAAAATAGATAACAAAACATACTGGAGGAGAAAATCTCTTCGATCACAAAAAGCAGATTAGGTGAAGTATGCCAGATGATCCTAGGCAGAGCAGATAAATCCTTTCACCTGCTGCAGAACAGGGTAGAATTCCACAAAAGCTCCAAATGTACCAGCTGGGTCTCATCACAAGTTTGTCATTTATGAGTAAATGGAGATTCCAGGTCCAATATGGGAGGGATCCAGATCACAGACTAAAACACAAATAGAGATGTCTACATGTTTGCTGTGTTTAAATTCCAATTAAATTCAAGAAAGAACAAGGTTACGGATCTTCTTGCCTATGCATAGGTTTTTAATCCCACTTGTAACACTCTTAGGTAACTCAGCCTGTGCACAGCTGCAGATCTCCTGTAGATCTGATGCTATATCTGCCAGCCACATGTGCTGTCTTAGCTACTTTGGAGCATCACAGACATACCTGTGTTTAGAAAATTGAATTAAGTCTCTTACTGTCATACCAAGTCTTGTTTTGTATATCTCACATTTCTCCAGATCTGGAATCATTTTTTGTCCTTCTCTGAAATGCAGTAGTTGTAGCAATTCCACCTCTTGTATGTCTTGAATTCCAAAGTTTGAGATGAACTTAAACTAGTCTTATAAATATTGTGCCCAGAGCCTCAAATTATCTCACACCACGGTCATTACTACCTCTAGCAGTAGTACAGGATGAAGTAATAAGATTCAGTTCAAACAGCTGACTCAAGGAAATAGCTAAAGGTTTTGTTTTCTTCGTTGGTACGATGTTGATATAAGAAAACTCCCCAACATTGTCTTTTGAATACTCTTTACCAAATTGCAGTATTACACTTAAATAGCTGATGTGAGAAAATATTTGCCATCTTTCTATATGCAGAGATTTATACTTATGCATTCATTCAGTGCAATGTGGGTGGATGTCAACTAAGATATGAATTATAGATCACTGATTAATGATTTTAGAAGACTTCTTACTAAGTCAGTGCATGGTGATGGCTTGTTTAGATTTGCTAACGTGCCTCTTCATGTTCTCTCTGGAAAGCTCCTGGACTTTGTCAGATTGTGAACTTTGAGTTTATTCTAAACCTTGGATATTATGACCTACAGTAATGTTGTTATTGTAGTTGAAATAAGTGAACATGATCATTTGCCTGCCTTTGTGTCAGTTTAGAACTAAGACACATTTTTTGTTTATTTATATGTCTCATACTGCAGTTTTATAGGCAAGGTGATTTGTGAAACTATCTGCACATTTTTTACACAAAACTACTGTAAAATTAGTAGAAAACTATTTTGCAGATCATATTCACTGTTAATGAGAAGATGTAAGAAGGCAACACAGGAATGACTTTTGGATTCATTACTATTCATTACATACTTAATATTATAAGGAGCTTCAAATAATTCCCAGCCAGAAAGGACAACAAATAAATTGAAGATTGAGTTATAATTCTAACTACAAGGTACAAGAACAATCATCTATAACAATGCAGGAAGAACAAGACAGACTGAAGAAAAAGCTTGTGGTGGGTGCTATGTATCAGAAGACACTTGAATCAGCAATGTTATGCTGCTGCAGAGAATACGAATGCCATTGTGGAATGTGTAAGAGAGCAACCTAAACACAATCTTCAGCAATAAAACTTCCACTGAGATACTGTGTCACATTTTGGGAAATCTGTTACAGTTTGTGCATTTCTAACATAACATAACATAAGAACATACAGTTCTAGAAATTTTTATTTTTGAGCAGACTGACCAGAGTCACTTTAAATACTCTAACAAACTACAAACTAATGGAACTCTTTGCTAGTTTTCAAATACATGAAACATAGTTTCAAGAAACAATAAAATGAACTGTTTTCCTTTCCACTGTGGGCTTGAAAAGAAATATTGGGTTGCCATTGAAGCAAAGCAGATTAAGTTCTTTCTTAGAGCATACCACAATAGTCTTCAAAATTAAGAGGAAAAGAGTGTTTTGTTGCTTCAAAGAGGAAGGGTGTAACATTTTCTCTGTAACAACACTGAAAAGGACAATAGGTTGGGTGAGGGGAGGCAAAACAATAGAAAATGTTAGGGAAGTGAACCACTGGATAATCTAGAGACTTGTGGCTTCTTTTCCCCCGTATGTCTTCAGGAATGGAATGACAGAAATACTAGGAATGACATAGCACGATGTGCTGGTTTGGGCTGGGATAGAGTTAATTTTCTTCACAGTATGGGGGTATGGGGCTAGGTTTTGGATTTGTGCTGAAAACAGTGTTGATAATACAGGGATGTTTTCGTTATTGCTGAGCAGTGCTTACACAGAGTCAAGGCCTTTTCTGCTTCTCATACCACCCCACCAGCGAGTAGGCTGGGGATGCACAAGATGTTGGGAGAGGATACAGGTGGGACAGCTGACCCCAACTGACCAAAGGGATATCCCATACCATATGATGTCATGCTCAGTGTATAAAGCTGGGGGAAGAAGAAGGAAGGGGGGGACGTTCGGAGTGATGGCGTTTGTCTTCCCAAGTAACCATGATGGAGCCCTGCTTTCCTGGAGATGGCTGAACACCTGGCTGCTGATGGGAAGTAGTGAATGAATTCCTTGTTTTGCTTTGCTCACGTGCGTATCTTTTGCTTTACCTATAAAACTGTCTTCATCTCAACCCACGAGTTTTCTCACTTTTATTCTTCTGATTCTCTCCCCCATCTCACCACGGGGGGAGTGAGCAAGTGGCTGCGTGGTGCTTGGCTGCTGGCTGGGGCAAAACCACGACACACCAAATGCAGGTTTGACAGCCCGTCGTCTAGGGTAGATTATCAGAAAAAAACACCCTGTGCACTTTATGTAGGCTGAAGATGCACACCTTATGTGCAAAGCCAAGGATTTATGGCTAGTGTAATTAAAGTCTTAAAAAGCCAATCAAAGAATTATTATTAGTCCTGTTACAATGTTATAGTCCAAATTATCCAATTATTACAGCTCATTCCCAATAACGATACAGTTAAAACTGATGTACAGTTTTCTCTTTTCTCTGGTGTTACGCTCACCTTTCCTATATTCTTCTGGGTTCAAAGATCGATGAAGAAAGATAGGGGCTTAGAGCAAGTCATTAGCATCCCAAGTTATTTGCCAAAGGAATTTAATGTTGATGTTGATGGTTTCTTACTCCTCAGTCTACAGTCTGCTTAGGGCCATTTTTTTATGTTTTGTAATGTGCATTACACCTTAACCTCCTTCACCGCTCCACTTTAAATTCAAATAGACGATGTATGGTGTGGTTTACTCATGTTGCATATCATTTCCTTGTTCTTTTTGTTATCCTTAAAGCAAATTATACCCAACTCCCAAGGTTGCTTTTTTTTTGAATGACCAGTAACTGACCGTTGGTGGGAGGGCCTGGGACTTCTGGTTTCATCCATTGCCTTGTGCTTTCAAGGCTTTTGCCACCATTTTATGCTTGTACTTTTGGGGAACCCTGATAAATTCCTTTTTTTCCTTAACAGCCCTCAACCTGTGGTTTCCTGTTAATACAGCTAACATTTATTAGAACAGCATTGTCATAAATAAATATTTCATTAATAGTTGGTTAGCAATGATGTAGTGGAAGGCATATATACATACAGACTCTTATATGGGCAGACGCTATGCTCTGGTAACTGCTTGCCACCAATATCTGGTAGTTATAGGAATTATCACTGGTGCATTATCAGAATTATTCTACAACAGTAATTGTAGCTAATTGTAGTAGGAAAAGGATTAAACGTATTCTGAAGGTGTCTTTTAACACTATAATTCTGTTGTATACTCTGTACAACAATGATGGTCTTCTGCCTCAAAGTTAATATTTCAAGAGAAAAAAGGAAATTATGCTTCTTTCTGTGTAGTAATAGGTTAATAATATGGTAGTGCCCACTCCTATTCCAACTCTGATACTATCTAAAATGGGATTTAGCATATGTTGAAACAGCTATGATAGCAGGAAAAAAGCTGTATGAGCACATGTTATGCCATAGCAGGAAGTCAATACTGCCAAAAAAGGATTATGGTCTTCTTGTACACTCTTCAGTGACTAGCTGTGATGAAAAACTTATAAAAATCAGTTTTATTTCCAGCAAAGTGTTCTAAAATTTAATAGAACTTAATTGTAGGACTTTGGAAAAGTTTAAATATTAGCACATACGATCAGTATGCTTTGCCTAACATATTGAAGAGAATTTCTGTCTATTCTCATTGGAATTGTCACTATATTACCATAAATCAATGTCTCCATAATTTTCTGTGAACAGTGGGCACATACTACAAACATTGAGACAGTTTTGCAAAATGACTTATCAGTGCTATCACAGTTAAAAACTGTAGTGTTTTTATGTTGATGTTTATGGGATCTCACATAACGACTTTAATGTGTGAAGATGACATTGACATGCACTGCTCTAAGAGTAACAATAAACCTTATGCCACTTCACAGGAACACACAACACGTGACAATCAGAGACAAAATTCAAAGCTGTACCAGTGTAACCTGATGTGAACTCTTCTGGAAACACTGAGTCATGGTAGGGAGCAACAGTAGATCACCCATTTGAGAGGATTGCAAAGACAACTCAGATGTTCTCTAGAGTGGCTGAATTCTTGTCTGTGTGACATCACTTTTCATCACACACTGTCATGACAGCTGTACGGCACAACTTACCAAAAATATGTATGTATATATATCATTACATTATACTTTGTTGTGTATATTTTAAAGTATTGGTGAGTATGATTTTTGTCTGATTTATACAACATAAAAGATGTTCATTCCATGAAAAAGAATTTTACTGTGAAAGTGCAAAACCAATAAGAAATTAAAATCAATATTTCTATTTATGAACCTTTGCTTATCTTTAATGGATAATTTGGAAGTTAACAGTGGACTTAAATTGGAATTTTACTACCACTTTTTTTGTACAATGTGTTAAATATTAAATAGATGGACAGAATATTTAAAGCTTCAAAGTATCAACAATTAGTTGTCCTAGATATGATTTTCCAGTCACAAGCAAATATAAATCATTAATGATACTCATGGCAAAAGAACAGTGATGAACTGTGTGTAATTTAGCTTCTCTTTCACCCTGTCACTCTGATAAGTCTTGTCTTTATAAAACTGATTATCTATGAGATCCCTGTTGAGTCCCTATCTGTGAGATCCCTATTGTATAAGAGGATTTGATTCACATTGTTCAATCTTTAAGAGGTTATTTCAAGACACAGAGGGAAATCAGTTATCACAAATGAGAAAAAAACCCCAAAGAATTCCAAAAGAAGTATTTCTCTTTACAGTCACAAAAAGTTATAATAATTCTAAAAGGTAAGTCGATTATTCTAATCAGTGGGTCCATGCACAAAAAAAAAAAAAAAAAAAAAAAAAAAATAATTTGAGCTGTACTTATTTAAAAGAAATTCCAAAACCTTTATAATCTTTTTAAAGAAATCTTGGTATTGTTGTGTTGTATAGGCTCAGCTGCCTGAAAATATGGGAAATGTTATATGAAAAATGAAGACATTTGCAACTTGCAATAGTGTGGACTGTTCTCATATTCATAGAATAAATATGAGTGAATGCATTCTATACACTAATGCTTCAAATTGGTAAATAGTTTATATTAATTAGAAGATGCAGATGGCTGAAAAATATTGTTTGCCTTGTCTGTTGTAGGAAAGCAAGTACTAGCAATACAACTCGTATACTTGCAGATTGGGGGAGTATTTGCAAGATACCCAAATACAGCATTCAATGAAAAAAAGTTAATGAAAATGATCAGCGAGAAATCAGTATATAAGGTTTCGAGATTTTAATTTCTTCAGCATGTGAAAAAATGAATCACTTTTTAAAGCACTCAACAGTTACAAAGAAGATTTTGAAAACTTCTGGAAATTTCTGTAACATATAGGGAAATAATTTCTACTGGAATTCATAGGAAACAGAAATTCATCCAGAATTTCTTAACACTTTCTGAAACTCATTGCAAAAACTTCAAATGCTCAATTGTGTTCCAAAATTTGCAAAACTATTGAGCAATCAGGTAGTCATAGATTATAGGGAAACACAAAAAAATGAAGAAAGAAATCAGAATTCAAATGGGCAAACACCTTTTGTACCTCATGAATTTATGAGGTATTTTTAGTTCCTCGTCTGAATGCTTTCAGAGAAGAAAGAGGATTATCTGAGGTCAGAGAATGGGGAGAATGTTAATAATTATGATCTCATATACTGTAAGTGCAAATGATCCCAATGTTAGCACTGGAATCATTAATATGGACGTTCATTTTGTAGCAGCAGCTCATTTACTGCAGCTAGAATCGTCCCTGGTATATATTTAAGGATAAAGTGATGTGAAATGTTTCTTTGCAGAAAGCGTTGGCTATAAAATGTGTGAAACTGGAAAGAGATATTATGAGAGTCTGATGTATACAAAACTGAGGACAGGGTTTCAGGTCAAATAATCAAAGGAAAAATCTGTTTATTGTCAATGTTTTTAGTCAAAAATGAAAAAATAAAAAGTAGATAAACCATACAAAAGTTGAAAAAGACAAATAGTGCCCTTTGTGGCAGGTGCACCTGTCCTTGCAGAGACTGGGGCTTTCCGACTGTTGAAGCAGAGCAGCCACTGCTGCTCTTCACGCCCTTACTTTTGTGCCCTCATTGCCTTGTTGCCGACAGATGGAGCCCTTGGCCAATAGGCAACGGACATGACCATATATGACCACAGGTCAGATTCGACTAGGGTATAAATGGAGCCCTGCCGGGGGGCCTATACAGCCGGTTGTCCTCGGAGCAGCAAGTCTGCAGTCAATGCCTCTCCCCTTGGGTTGGGATGCCGCCTAATGTAACTCCTTGAGGTTGAGAGCCCTCATCTTCTAGGTGAGTGATTGCCCATTTTGGATCCTCATTCCAAAACCCTTAAGAATTCTTAGGTCAGCTGAGTAGTAATAGTTCCCACCTGGCATCCTGAACCTGTAATTAACTAATGTTAGTTGGAGTATCAAAGCACTTTTTGTTGGAATGAATCTTATTTTGGGTTACATCACCTGCCTAATTAGACTTTGTGCACCTCCATGACACCCTTTCATCATATGTTAATCAGATTTGTCTTTTCTACACAGATCAGATTCTTTAGGTATAATCTGCAGAGCTGAAATTAGTAACTAAATATGAGTCTGACAAAGGTTTCCAAAATACTTTTTTGACCTTCAGAATACTGATCTGCAGGAGAAACATACTTGTCCTTTTTCTTTTGATTCCTGGAGTTTTCTGTGGAAAGAGGATTGCTAGAAGGTGTTATCAATCATTTATAGTCATTGATAATGTTTAAATATACAGAATATCATTTTCAATCAGTTAGAATGAAGTTCTTCATAATGAGTTAAAAGATGGAAAAATTGTACCCCTTTTAGACCTTTGTAAAAAAGAAAGGATTTAATACTTCTATAGGATTTTATTTTCTCTCAGACCAATTTTTAAAGTCTCCTCTGCAAATAAAATCTGAACTAGTCCTAATGTATTTTATCACACATGATAGACCCTGTGTCTGGTTTTGTTCTACATTTGTACAGGGGTGGCACTTGCCATGGAGGCAGTGGAGTCCCTTCCCACCAGTCATCTATAACTCTCTGACCATGGGAGTCCCCCTTCCCCACCAGGCTAAGTGTGGATGGGGCACGCGCTGGTGCTGAACACAGTGCCATGACACACCAGGATGGGAAGTATACGATGCTCGCAGAGCAACCACCTCCATCACTTTTAGACCCACCGCTGCATTGAATGAATTAGGGACTGGCTGGAATAACCTACATGTTCCACCCATTGGCATAATGGAATATGGATAATGAGGCAGCACAGAGTCATAATATCTTCTTGTGCTGGTTTTGGCTGGGATAGAGTTAATTTTCTTCATAGTATGGGGGTATGGGTTACGTGTGATGGAGCCCTGCTTTCCTGGAGATGGCTGAACACCTGGCTGCTGATGGAAAGTAGTGAATGAATTCCTTGTTTTGCTTTGCTTGCGTGCATGTCTTTTGCTTTACCTATTAAACTGTCTTTATCTCAACCTATGAGTTTTCTCACTTTTACTCTTCTGATTCCCCCATCCCATCGGTGGGGAGTGAGCGAGTGACTGTGTGGTGCTTAGTTGCTGGCTGGGGTTAAACCACGACACTTCTTACAGGCATAAATCTTATAGGTTTTATTAAGGTGTTCTGTCACAAAGCCTGTATCAGAATATTCTCTCTTCCTTGTTTAGTTTCATGCTACATAATACCACATAGGTGAGAATGTTTTAAAACTTCAGTTCTATCACTAAGCTTTCCTGGTAGGTATATTTGAGATCAAAGTGATTTTATAAACTCATAGCAAGAGTTATCATGCATATCATTGGCAAGATAAATGCCTGTTTATGTGCGGTAAAACAGAACAGAGTTAGGACTCTAACTTACCTATAATGCAATCGTTGTTGCTCAGACAAAATCTTTATTTTTCTCTCTTCAGTTGCTCCTTGTGAAGAAATTCTAATATAAAATATAAAAATATGGTTTTGAACATTTAAGATAAATAAATGAAAGAAGGTATTAGTATATTTTCAGTTCTAAACCAAAGTGAAAGAACAGGCATTTCTGATCCTTTAGTTATAATTTCCTCAAAATGAGCTTTTCTACCCAACATAATTTTCTCTTCCATTCTCCTCCTTCATGCATTCATCTTTATCCTTCTCAATTGTTTCATCACCCCATTTTCTTTCCCAACATGTTCCTATATCCCTTCTCTTCCTCATTCCCTCCCCCCACCTTTTTTTTTTTTCATTTTTCCTCATACATAGCAATAGTACATCTGAGCTCTGGATTTTTAAGTAATCCTGACTTAATTTCAAACATGAAAGAATTATAAAATTAAATTTAAAAAAAAAAGTCTAATTTTCTACAGAATTGGGACTAGGGCCCTTTGTCAAATTACCTTTGGAGAATACAAAAAAAACCACAAAAAAACCCCCCAAAAACCCAAACTGATATGAGGGAATGCAACACTGAAACCAATGCATACAGCACTAAAATTTGGAGATTGGGAAAGGGAGGAAGGGACTTGGGTTCCTTTTCTAACTCCCACCTCTTTCCCCATCTTAAAGGAAAAATGAACAAGACAATTGCTCACACTGTCTGGAAGATTTATGAGCACACATGCTGGGGAGCGTTTCAGATGTGTTTCCCACTGTCATAGAAAAAATATTTTTTTCATGATTCTTTCCTTGGTCATTCACGTTGGCTGTGTCAGCTGTTGGCTGCTGTGCTGGCCTCTATACTCTCCATATAGGACAGTAAAGTAGGTGTCCAGCCTCTGTTTAGGAATTCTGGGAATTAGGCACCAAAACATGACACAGAGCATTAATGAGTCTACAGATCCTTTTGTGGGCACAGACTTTGGTGAAATATCACAGCTTTTGAACATAATGTTTCAAAATGCTTCACGTACAAGCTGAGGGTCTTACCTATGTAAGATAGAAGAGATTCTGAGACTCAGACTGCTGCTTCTGTTAGCCAGGAGAAAGCAAGTTGTTTGTGAACATTAAGTAGCAAGTGATAGAAAAGTTGGGTAAGCTAGAATTCAGACAACTTTTAATGGCCATTTACTGGTGTATTTAATTCTGAAAATCTACTGTAGCTATTTTAACTCCATTTTTACTATAGGCAGTAGTATAAAAGAAGAAACCTATTTTTCAGAACTCAGCCTTGCTGAATTATTGCCTAAACTATGTACAGTGAAGTTCAGCTTTATTTAAATTTTTATATGTACTTTACTGTGAAGGGATTAGTTTCTAGCAGCAACTCCACAGCCTATCTTGTGTAATATATAAGTTAAAAAAAAAGGCTGATTAAAAATAAGTTCCCTGTATACAATTGTAATACTCTGCTGTAGATCTTTAAAATACAGATTTTCCATAATACGAGTTACTGAGTCTAACTTAGCAAGCAGAGAATTTGATTTCTAAGAACATCTATCAAAGGTGGGATCATTAACTAAGTTAATATACCCTTTGACAATTAATGGATAATGCCCTTGTCTCATTAAGACAGAACTTTAGATTAGATTTAGTACATACATGTCACAAATGCCAGAATTTGTACTTGTCTTAGGGTTCCCAAAGTTTGAGTGAGGGGAAAAATAATTAATTATTATTTTTAAATACATCTAAAACTAATAGTCTACTTATTTTTTTCAAATTGATTGTTCTTTGATTTTGTTTAAATTTGCACAATAAAATCTAATCAAATTCCAGCTAAATCTGTCTCAAGTGCAAATAATTTTTTATTTTCAACACACCTATATTTAAAAAATACTTTTGTCTAGTAGAATAATTTGAAAAAAAAATTGAGCTTATTCTAGTAGCTGTATCAGTTGAGTCTATAGAAACAGAATGTTTGTAAATAGTATATTTAACAAAAAATCTGTATAGATTTTAATGGACTTTTTTTGGTTTTTTCTTTCTTAACCTTTTAATTTGAATATTTCCTAATCATTCTCTAAGTTCATCACTTCTCCACTTAATCAAACGTATTTAGAGGATACTGTGTCCTGTTTGTCTAAGCCATCTTGCCTTCCAAACTATCTCTATGGACAGTGGGAGCTAGTGTTCTTTTGAAAAAATATTGCAGAAACACGAAAGTTCTCAGATCCCAGTTAGAGGGAAGGGTCAATCTGATAGGTTCTTAGCAAGAAGGGCAAAGTGTCTTACAACTGCTGCAGGTGCTTCAGTTCAGCAGTTTCTTAGAGGATGTTCAGCAGCCTTTTAGAAAATGTTCGTAATTTGTTCTTTCTTGGGCTTTGACAAGGTTAACATTTGTTCTCCTTTTTATCCACCTTTTTTTCTCTTTGTATATGTGCTTCTTGCTTGTACGCTTTGCTTTTGGGTTTTTTTTAATTTCCTTTTGAATACACACCTTAAGAAAACTTAACAAATGTTCTCTGTTATGTCCTTAAAAGTAATGATTTTCTTTCCTTTTAGGAGGGAAGCTTAAAAATATAACCTTTTCTTGAGAACAAAGATTATTTTTGTCTTTTTTTTCAGAATCAAAATATGCTCCCATCTCTGTGGAATGTGCACTTTTTGAAATGGTTCTAAAAATACATGAAAGGATGTAATATTTTTGTTCTTGGCCTGTCCTATCCACTGTGAAGAACAGAACAGTACAGGGAAACACAGGAGAGCTCTATAATCAAATTGCTCTCACCGAACACAAAATCAAGATATTTCAAGGAGAAAGCTTCTGCAGAAGCAACTTTCATGTGGGTGTTGGAGTGTGAAGAGAGTCACCGAGGGAACTAGACTTCTAACAGAACAGCTAAGGAGTTCAGATCTCAAGGTGAGACTGTGCAGAAGCCCATACTGAAAATCATACTTGCAGGATTTTGGTAAATTGCTAAGTATTACTGACTGCAAGACGGAGTTGAGTATGCAGGTGTGGGATTTAGAATGCAGTGTACGTAGTTTATAGATTTTTTTTTTTTCATCTCTGATCTACTATGTGTGAGGGGTGGTTGAAAGAACTGGATCTCTAGTAGCCCCCAAGTCCCTCCCTTCCTGACATACTCAAGTTTAACCGGCAACTTCCCATAAACACAGGACTACTGAGATAAGGAGTATGCCACTTGTCCCTATTTGGTGGGAGTGCAAATTTTTCAATCTTACTAGTCTTGTTGAATTGTGGAAAGCTGAGCCATAGGAGCTATAGGCTATGCCAGTACCAGAAAAACTCTGGTGGGAAAATAACAGAGGATATGGATTTTCCTGCATTTTCCTTCTCTTTGGGTGGTTGGAAAATAGGCAGATCAAAAATATGTTGGGTGGGGGTGGAGTCATTTTGCCCTTTTAGCATGTAAGGGAGATTAAATTGTTAGGGTTTTTTTCCTCTTTCAGTAACAACAGAATGTGGGATTGCTTTTTTTTAAAGGAAGAGGTCCTCAACTGTGTATACCATCAAATGTATTCACTATATTAGATCTTTTTGTTTCAAAGACTGCTACTTTTAAGAATAAACATGAGAAAAAACTTTTAAAACCTTTAATTTATCCTTTTGAATTTATTCAAGTAATTACTTGAAGAGAAAAACAGTACTGCTGTATTTCTTGGCCACCTGCGACTTAGATATATATAAAATAAAGTCATTTTTTCTGGTGCCTAAGAAAAGAGGTACAAGCAGGGGTATGGTATACTTGTTCAGACCTTTCATATTTACTTTGCACATTAGTCTTCAATGATATAGGTAAAGTAAAAGTTATCAAAGTGTCATGGAATGTAATATAGTTGGAGTGTCCAAATGAACAGTGACTTTTTGACTTGATGGATTTTTAGAACATGTTGGGTTCTATCACATCTTAGCACATTACAATTGCTGCTGAGCTGGTATGACAACAAGCAAATTTATGTTTTACCCTGTGGTGTGATATGACATTACCTGATGAGATCTCAGAACACTTAAAATAATACTTGCTAGGATTTATAACCTCTCTTACTGAGTGACATTTCATTTCAGCAGGTGATTTCACCTAATATATCTTCTTGAAACGTGTTTGTGAAATTAGAGACATACTGATGGTTAATTAATGGTATTTGTAGGGCAAACAAATAATGTTAGCCTTAAATACAAGTTTGGTAAATAACTTTTCATTTACAAATGTATCTGTGTCAAATGCTTTATCTGCAAATGGCTCTCTTCCTAAAACTCCTCTAATCTTAATGATTTTTCTGCCACCTACATCTCTACTGGTGCAGCGTAGGATCCTAGGATCTCTGGGAAAGTCATAGAGTGAGTCCCCCTATAACACATTTCTGGGCACAGGAAGGAGAGGAAATTGATCAGGAATAGTCACCATGTATTTACTAAGGGTAAATCATACATGGTTAACTTGATTGCCTTCTGTGGGTTGGGTGGGTTTGACCTTGGCTGGCTGCCAGACCCAGCTGCTGCTCTCTCACCCCGCCTCCTCAACATGATGGAGGGAGGAAATAAGATGGAAAAGCTCATGGGCTGAGATAAAGACAGGGAGGTCACTCACCAATTACTGTCATGGGCAGAACAGGCTCGACTTGGGGAAGATTAATTTAATTTACTGCCAATTAATAACAGAGTAGGATAGCGAGGAAAAAAAGGCAAACCTAAAAATACCTTCTCCATATCCCCGCCTTCTCCCCAAGCTCAACTTCATTCCTTCACTCTTCTACCTCCTCCCGCTCCAATCAGTGCAAGAGGATGGGGAATGGGGTTGCAGTCAGTTCATAACACTTCATCTCTGCTGCTCCTTCCTCCTCATGCTGTTCCCTTGCTCGGGCACGAGGTCCCTCCCACAGGATATAGTCCTTCATTAACTACTCTAGCATGGATCCTTCCTATGGGCTGTAGTTCTTCAAGGACTGCTCCAGCGTGAATCCTTCCCATGGAGTACAGTCCACCAGAAACAGATTGTTTCAGTGTGGGTCCCCCACAGGCCACAGTTTGTGCCAGAAAACCTGCTCCTGTGTGGGCTCCTCTGAACAGGACACAGTTTCTGCCAGGAGCCTGGTTGTGCATGGGCTCTCCCCGGGCTGCAGCTTCCTTCAGGGCATATCCACCTGCTGCAGTGTGGATATCTGCTCCACTGTGGTTGTCTGTGGGCTGCAGAGAGACAACCTGCATCACCATGGTCTTCTCCAATGGCTGCAGGGGAATCTCTGCTCCAGGCAGGCCAGTCCCTCCACAGCAGTGCATGGGAAGACAAGAGGCATAACTGAAACACGAGATATTCAGACTTACTATAAGGAAATTTTTTTTTCATCTTGAAGACAGTCAAGCATTGGAACAGGTTGTCTAGTGAGGTCATTTAGTCTCTGGCCTTAGACGTTGTTAAGACTGGCTTGGATGAAGCCCTGAGCAACCTGGTCTTATTTCAATACCGATACTGTTTGAATAGGCATTTGGACCGTAGACCTCCTGAGGTCCCTTCGAGCCTGAATTATTCTATGATTCTGTGGTAGATATAGTGACTCTGTGATAGGTATAGATCTACCTATCTCTTTATATAACTAACATGTTAGATTTAAATATATGTATATGTTATATATATATATGTATGTAGGTATGGAGGAAGATAGATACCTGCCATATATATGATACCTGGTCCCCTGTATATATGATAGATGAAACTGTCTATCTATCTATCTGGGATATATCTTGTATCTATTTAGCTGCATACCTACATCTTCTAGGTTCTAACTGTACACTAGTGAAGGTTTGTAGAGATCTATTGATATTAGGGTGGGGAAAAACTTACATCGTGAGACATACTGAATATTTTCCTTCCTTTCCCTAAAACACTACTGCATAATCTGGTACACATGCATCTCTAAATTCTCTCTCTTGCACAGGATGCACCAAGATTCCCAGAATCAGTCCGAAAGGGATGGTTAATTTTATTGTATACTGCTGCCCTTGACCTATGAGTTGGTGGTTTAACAAATAAGCTGCAAGCTGCTTAGCTATTATTGTAAACTAACTCTTCCAAACCATTTATCAGTTCTGCTATTGCTCCCTCAGTCCTTTCTAGTGAGCCATTAGCCTGGCACTAGAAAAAGAAAGACAGAAAATCAGCAATGTGCACTCTACTGTTGCTAAGTAACATTACAGAGAGCTGTGTAGCTAGAAATAGCCTGGCACATGCTATCCTTGGTCTTTCATTCTGTGCCACTGTAGAACAAATTACCTTCATTCCACCACTCCTTCAGAAATAACACTTTTTTCCATACATGCTCATCACACTTTGTTCATAGAGGAATTGAAGAGAGTGGAGAAGAGTTGGGGTTTTTTTCTCTTCCTGTTTTCATATCTAGACATCTCTTGAAAGACAGTGGGAGATTTTTTTTCCCCTGGTAGCCCAGAGAAACGACCATCATTGACTATGGGTTTGGTATCAGTGTAGTTCAGATTAAGGACACTTTGATGTATTATGGCTTTTCAATATATAAAGGGGGGTTATAAGAAAGTCAGAAAAATACTTTTTACCAAGGCCTGTAGTGATAGGATAAGGGGCAATGATTTTAAATTGAAAGAGGGTAGACTTATATTGGACATAAGGAAGAAATTTTTTACGATGAGGGTGGTGAGACACCAGAACAGGTTGCCCAGAGAAGTTGTGGTTGCCCCACCTTTGGCAGTCTTCAAGGTCAGGCTGCATGGGGCAACCTGGTCTAGTGAAAGATGTTGCTGCCCTGGCAGGGGGGGGTGGACTAGATGATACATCTTCCAGCCCAAACCATTCTATGATTCCATGATTCTATGAATGTTGCATCATCAGAACCTTCTAGAAAACAGGATTATAAGCTTCAATGTTTTATGATGCGGGTTCCATGCATATGCAGAAAAAAATGAATTTTTGCTTGTAATGTGTGACGAGAGTTCTCAGATACTGCACTGTTCATTTTCTGTGCACCTTTTAAAAATGTAGCTGTCATCCAAGCAGGTTTTTTACCTAGTAGATACATATTTCTGAGGGCAGAGAAGGGTTGGCCACATTTCCATCTGTTTCATTATATTTGCTGTTTATGATTTCTTTACAAACCTTTTACCCTCTTTCTCTGTCCTCCTCAATTTTATTACCCTGTGCAAATTTATTTAATGTTCATTGTCTTTCCACTAATGTGCTTATCCTGCTTTCCAGACAATTAAGATAGCAAATAAACTTGGAACAAAGAATGGCCTTGATATTACTAGATATTTATGGACATTCAACAGTTCTTAATGCAGACTCAGCAGTCTTAAACACATTCTGGTTGCTTCAGATGTGTTTTCAAACACAAAGGAGTGAAGAATGCTGTACATTGGAAGTGATGTTTGAACATTCTCTGTATTCCCTGTCTGCTATTAGTTAGAAGTTTCAAAAGGAAACATGTCTGAGAATGATCTAATGGTAGTATTTGAAATCCTGGTGCCACTGAAGTCACTGCTAAGTCATTCCCATGTACAGCTAAGAGATCAATAGAAGGACACTTTCACAAAACCACCTTTCTAATATTTGGGAGATGTAGCCTCTGTTTCTATCTTATAAGCCAATGCCTCAGTGGAAAAGAGGATAATGGAACTTATTTATCTGTATAAAGCTTTGAGAAATGCCACACTACTATCTGTATGAAATTTTAGAGTTATAACACACCTTAACAATCCAGCAGATAGACTACTTCTTTGAAACTTATTGCCAGTTTAATTTAAGCTGACAGTTATTAAAATTCAAGTTGCTAGATATACTTTTCTCCTTGAAAACCTAAACACCATGTCATTATGTTGTCTTTTATGCCTTACAGCTGAAGCTAAAGCATAAATACCTTGATTTGTGTGATTAAGATTTACATCGACAATGAAACATTAGATGTCTGTAACGAGCTATGGCTTGATCCAAAGACCTCTGAAGTCAGTTGGATTCTTTCTGTTGACTTCATTGACATTAGATTAGACCTTTTATGTACTTATACTGTTCTCTTAAAATAGAGATGTAGTATGTAAAGGCCCTGACAGGCAGACAAATATATTTGAATAAATCAGTGTGTGAGAACATAATCCATTATGTTTCAAGACAATTTGGTAAGATTGCATCATTTCACAGAACAAGTCTAATATTTCAGAGGATGAAGGAAGAAATTGTGCACTAAAAAAGCAGGAAATAATTTCTGAGGAGTATTAAATATTCCTGCTATGTACTTCACGCTGTTTTCTTTCTAAAAACTAATAGCTAATTAAAAAAATGAATGCTATATTAATACTAAGTGGGGAAAAATGTCATTGTTCAAAAAGCCATAGCAAATTCAAAGACAAATATAGTTGCTAATGACAATATTGTCCAGGAATACCTGAATCGGTATCTAGAAATAAGTCATTTAAAGGATCTGTCCCAGGTTTCAGATTACTTATTTCTCACTATCAAGTGAGATCTCTCAGAAGTCAGAAGCCTCAAAAATTGTGCCAAACTTTAGGAAAGAAACTTTAGACTTAATTTAAAGAAATCTGTCTCCTTTTCCAGGTCATATAAACCAGTAATTTAAGTTCTCGTGTCATTGCATAGGTTAAAAAAAAAAATTCTTTTTATTATTTGTAAATTTCTATTCATCCTAATGGAATCAGGAGGCAATTTTCTAGCAAAATAGGATTAAATTATCTAATCATAAATTGCACATTTCAAAGAGGATGATGCCTATGTAAAATGTCAGAGATAGGAAGGACAGCAAAACTGTGTAAGAAGTCTGGATTAGGGACCAGAGAAAGAAAATGGAAGGAGGTGGGAAGTGAGCTGAGATAGTTCTTGGCTACAAGACAGACACTGGAATACAGGAAGAACACATGCATATTCAGTCAGACTCTGCATAAAGAAAAGAAAATATTACTATTTTAGGCACAGTCTCTTATTGTCTACTTAGACCAAGACCGGAAAGGTGCAACATTACTGCTGGGTAATTAATTAAGTTTACTTATTATGTGAAAGGATTTGGGATTTTGATTTTCTATGCTTTTATTCCTTTTACCGTTTGCTTTTTGCCCAATGTGTGTGACTAAGATATGGTTATACACAGCTTTGTGAAACACATTTCATGTCTTTACCAGAAGTTCTTTTACTACGTAAAAAATTAACTATTTTTAAGTGGATGCAATATTTTCAGCCCGTTGGAGAAGAAATGGCTGAGTTTAAGTTGTTAGCTTAGGAACCTGTGTTCAATTCTCTGTTAAAATCCAACGTCTTAGGTGACTTTCTTCAAATCACTTAAGTTTTCAGTGTTTCATCCCCATCTGCAATTGAAGGATAATAGCATTTCCTATTTCTTATCCTTTTCTGAGAATTTTGACTGCACTATCTCTCTTTACTGGACAGGCCTACTACTGTTCAGCATTTATCTAATTTACGGACTCTTGGCACTTTTCATTGTGGTTAATTCCTCGGAGTAGAAACTCATGATCGCAAACTGGGGTGAGGTGAGAAAATCTTAGATGATGGATCAGGCCTAGCTAATACAAAAAATATTGCACCTTCCACAGCATCATTAACTGAAGTGGTCTGCTATTCTTACTGCTGATACTAAAGCAGTAATGGAGGCTTTTCTCATGCAAGGTTATATTTCTGATCAGAAAGACCCACACATTCCCTCATCATGAGAAACCATTGCTGCTAATTTGCAGATAAGTGTTCCAAAGTGAGAGCTGCTAAGTAACACATAGGCATGTGAGTTTTTAAGGTGTTCTTCACACAGTTTCATAAGCAATCATAGTTTTTTTCACATTGTGCTTTGCTGCTGTTGTGGTTTAACCCAGCAGGCAGCTGAACACCACACAGCCACTCGCTCACCCCCCCACCCCCTAGGAGCGTGGGGGAGAGAATCGAAAGGGCAAAAGTAAGAAAACTTGTGGGTTGAGATAAGAACAGTTTAATAACTAAAATATTATAATAATAATAATATTGATAATGATAATATTGTAATGAAAAGGAAAACAACAAGACAGAGAGAGGGAAAGAAAACAAAAAAAAACCCAGGTGATGCATCCTCTCACCACCCACTGACCAATGCCCAGCCGGTCCCCAAGCAGTGATCGCTCCCCCCGGCCAGCTCCCTACCATTAATACACTGAACATGACGTCATATGGTATGGAATAGCCCTTTGGCCACTTTGGATCAACTGTTTCAGCTGTGTCCCCTCCCCTTCCAGCTTCTTGTGTACCTGGCAGAACATGGGAGGCTGGAAAAGTCCTTGACTAGTGTAAGCACTACTTAGCAACAACTAAAACATCAGTGTGTTATCAACATTATTCTCATACTAAATCCAAAATACAGCACTATACCAGCTACTAGAAAGAAAATTAACTCTATCCCAGCTGAAACCAGGACAGCTGCAAAGAAATAGTAGTAAATTAATTGCTCATCTCTATAAAATAAATGCATACCTATTTGAAAAAAACATTTCTAGTTGAACGTGAACTCTATATGTTCCTATCTGCTGTATTGTGACATTTTGCCATTGGTTAGCTTAAATCGGAGAAAGGTAAAAAGGTATGTCCTGGAGAACCTCCTCAGCTGATAGATGAGCCTTTTGTGTATGTCTACATCTATCATAGTTCACTTGCTTTTATACCTTCAATGGCTTTTTATAACTTCAGTTAGAAATAGAACTTGATTCATGTAATGTTTGCATTTGGTGTTTAAGTCTTCGAAGACCGTGATAATCAACTCAGAAAGAAAATGAAAGTTCAGTTCTGACAATGAGTATGTAAGGCAGTCTCTGTACAAGTACAGTACATTTACAGTCTTTGTCCAAAACTGATTGACGTATTTACTTTATTTTCCTCGTACTAATAGCTAGCCCAAAGCTGACATCAGAACAACAAATTCAGTTGCTGAAGATCGTTCTCAGAGCTGGTCACCACGGCATAGTCATAGAATCATAGAACGGTTTGGGTTGGAAGGGACCTTTGAAGATCATCTAGTTGCAACCCCCCTGCCATGGGCAGGGACGTATTTCACTAAATCAAGTTGTTTGAGGCCCCATCCAACCTGGCCTTGAACACTTCCAGGGAGGGTGCAACCAAAACTCCTCTGGACAACCTGTTCCCATGTCTCACCACCCTCACAGTAAAGAATTCCTTCCTAATATCTAATCTAAACCTACCCTCTTTCAGTTTAAAACCGTTACCCCTTGTCCTGTCACTATACTCCCTGATGAAGAGTCCCTCTCCATCTTTCTTGTAAGCCCCCTTCAAGTACTGGAAGGCTGCTATAAGGTCTCCCTGGAGCCTTCTCTTCTCTAGGCTGAATAACACCAGATCTCTGTCCTCATAGGGGAGGTACTCCAGTCCCCTGATCATTTTTGTGGCCCTCCTCTGGACCTGCTCTAATAGCTCCTCGTCTTTCTTGTGCTGGGGACCCCAGAGCTGAACACAGTACTCCAGATCTGGTCTCGAGAGTGGAGTAGGGGGGAGAATCACCTCCCTTGACCTGCTCGCCACACTTCTTTTGATGCAGCCCAGGATGCGATTGGCTTTCTGGGCTGCAGGCACACATTGACGGCTCATATTCAGTTTTTCATCCACCAATACCCACAAGTCCCTCTCCGCAAGGCTGCTCTCAATCCACTCATCACCCAGGCTGTACTGATATTAGGGATTGCCTTGACCCTCGTGTAGGACCTTGCACTTGGCCTTATTGAACTCCATGAGGTTCACACAGGCCCACTCCTCAAGCCTGTCAAGGTCCCTCTGGATGGCATCCCTTCCTTCTAGAGTATCAACCACACCACTCAGCTTGGTGTCATCCGCAAACTTGCTGAGAGTGCACTCAATCCCACTGTCCTTGTCCCCAGCAAAGATGTTAAATAATACTGGTCCCAATACAGACCCCTGAGGGACATCGCTCATCACTGATTTCCATCCGGACATTGAGCTGTTGACTGCAGCTCTTTGAGTGTGACCGTCCAGCCAATTCTTTATGCACTGAGTGGTCCACCCATCAAATCCATGTCTCTCCATTTTAGAGACAAGGCTGTTGTGCAGGACAGTATCAAATGCTTTGCACAAGTCCACGTAGATTATATCAGTTGCTTTTCCCTTATCCACTAATGCTCTAACCCTGTCATAGAAGGCCACCAAGTTTGTCAGGGATTTGCCCTTAGTGAAGCCATGTTGGCTGTCACCAATCACCTCTCTGTTTTCCATGTGCCTTAGCATAGTTTCTAGGAGGATTTTCACCATGATCTTGCCGGACACAGAGGTGAGACTGACTGGCTTGTAGTTCCCTGGGTCTTCCCTTTTTCCCTTTTTAAAAATGGGAGTTATGCTTCCCCTTTTCCAGTCAGTGGGAACTTCACCAGACTGCCATGACTTCTCAAATATGATGGGTAGTGCCTTAGCAATTTCATCAGCCAGTTCCCTCAGGACCAGCAGATGCATCTCATCAGGTCCCATGGACTTGTGCACCGTCAGGTTCCTTAGTCTCAAACCTGATCTTCTCCTACAGTGGGCAGTTCTTCATTCTCCCAGTCCCTGCCTTTGCCTTCTGCAACTTGGGTGGTGTGGCTAAAGCACTTTCCAGTGAAGACTGAGGCAAAAAAGTCATTGAGTACCTCAGCCTTCTCCATGTCGGTTGTAGCCGGGTCTCCCATTTTGCTCATCGGGAGGGTACAGTCAATAGTATACAAGTACACTTGCCCATTTGGCATTTGCTTTGGTGTCCTATATTGGCTTACAGAGGTCAAACTAACCACCAACAGCTTGAAAATAAATCCTGGCATGACCTTTAAATCTAAAGTCACTTTGTCTAGTATCAATGCAGAAAATATTACTAAAAATGTCTTTATCATGAAGATATATACTTATTTGATCTGGTCATCACAGTGAAGAAACTGAACTGAACTTTGCTGACTTTTAGTCTTCCACATGTTCCAGCATAAAACTGTCTTAAAGTCCTCTATATCAAGAACTTCCTGAAAAAAGTTAGTAATTAAACCACTGAGCTGTGTAATATCACCTTCCTCCTCACTGTTTATGCAAAATCTCACAGGTTTGGCTTTGTCTATGCTGATTTTGTGGACCACAAAAGAGAGGATGTTGACCCCTAAGCCAATTAACATAAACTGACACATGTTCTCTCAGCATAAAGCAAGTCCTGTTTGGAGTGGACTACTTGTATCTACACTGAATAACACTTAGCACATTTTTTTCTGTCGGCTCATGCTTTGTTCTATCAGCCTCAACAGATAACTCCATGTATGTAATTTGCATTTCAAAGTACCTGAAATAATACTCTCAGATCAAAAATTGCAAAAATATTTTGTGGTATGTTGCCATTTTGCATGTCCTGAGGTGTAGAATGAAAGCACATGGAAGAAAAAGGCTTCCTGGGACAGTGTTGGAGAATTGTCCCTAGGAGCCACACCTAGCACAACACATATCCTTAATGTATTTCTGAATTGGATCCCAAGGCAAAGTACTCATTCAGTCTTTTTTAGGACAGCAAAGGTTTACTTTTGGAGGAAGGCAGNAGGATGCGATTGGCTTTCTGGGCTGCAGGCACACATTGACGGCTCATATTCAGTTTTTCATCCACCAATACCCACAAGTCCCTCTCCGCAAGGCTGCTCTCAATCCACTCGTCACCCAGGCTGTACTGATATTAGGGATTGCCTTGACCCTCGTGTAGGACCTTGCACTTGGCCTTATTGAACTCCATGAGGTTCACACAGGCCCACTCCTCAAGCCTGTCAAGGTCCCTCTGGATGGCATCCCTTCCTTCTAGAGTATCAACCACACCACTCAGCTTGGTGTCATCCGCAAACTTGCTGAGAGTGCACTCAATCCCACTGTCCTTGTCCCCAGCAAAGATGTTAAATAATACTGGTCCCAATACAGACCCCTGAGGGACATCGCTCATCACTGATTTCCATCCGGACATTGAGCTGTTGACTGCAGCTCTTTGAGTGTGACCGTCCAGCCAATTCTTTATGCACTGAGTGGTCCACCCATCAAATCCATGTCTCTCCATTTTAGAGACAAGGCTGTTGTGCAGGACAGTATCAAATGCTTTGCACAAGTCCACGTAGATTATATCAGTTGCTTTTCCCTTATCCACTAATGCTCTAACCCTGTCATAGAAGGCCACCAAGTTTGTCAGGGATTTGCCCTTAGTGAAGCCATGTTGGCTGTCACCAATCACCTCTCTGTTTTCCATGTGCCTTAGCATAGTTTCTAGGAGGATTTTCACCATGATCTTGCCGGACACAGAGGTGAGACTGACTGGCTTGTAGTTCCCTGGGTCTTCCCTTTTTCCCTTTTTAAAAATGGGAGTTATGCTTCCCCTTTTCCAGTCAGTGGGAACTTCACCAGACTGCCATGACTTCTCAAATATGATGGGTAGTGCCTTAGCAATTTCATCAGCCAGTTCCCTCAGGACCAGCAGATGCATCTCATCAGGTCCCATGGACTTGTGCACCGTCAGGTTCCTTAGTCTCAAACCTGATCTTCTCCTACAGTGGGCAGTTCTTCATTCTCCCAGTCCCTGCCTTTGCCTTCTGCAACTTGGGTGGTGTGGCTAAAGCACTTTCCAGTGAAGACTGAGGCAAAAAAGTCATTGAGTACCTCAGCCTTCTCCATGTCGGTTGTAGCCGGGTCTCCCATTTTGCTCATCGGGAGGGTACAGTCAATAGTATACAAGTACACTTGCCCATTTGGCATTTGCTTTGGTGTCCTATATTGGCTTACAGAGGTCAAACTAACCACCAACAGCTTGAAAATAAATCCTGGCATGACCTTTAAATCTAAAGTCACTTTGTCTAGTATCAATGCAGAAAATATTACTAAAAATGTCTTTATCATGAAGATATATACTTATTTGATCTGGTCATCACAGTGAAGAAACTGAACTGAACTTTGCTGACTTTTAGTCTTCCACATGTTCCAGCATAAAACTGTCTTAAAGTCCTCTATATCAAGAACTTCCTGAAAAAAGTTAGTAATTAAACCACTGAGCTGTGTAATATCACCTTCCTCCTCACTGTTTATGCAAAATCTCACAGGTTTGGCTTTGTCTATGCTGATTTTGTGGACCACAAAAGAGAGGATGTTGACCCCTAAGCCAATTAACATAAACTGACACATGTTCTCTCAGCATAAAGCAAGTCCTGTTTGGAGTGGACTACTTGTATCTACACTGAATAACACTTAGCACATTTTTTTCTGTCGGCTCATGCTTTGTTCTATCAGCCTCAACAGATAACTCCATGTATGTAATTTGCATTTCAAAGTACCTGAAATAATACTCTCAGATCAAAAATTGCAAAAATATTTTGTGGTATGTTGCCATTTTGCATGTCCTGAGGTGTAGAATGAAAGCACATGGAAGAAAAAGGCTTCCTGGGACAGTGTTGGAGAATTGTCCCTAGGAGCCACACCTAGCACAACACATATCCTTAATGTATTTCTGAATTGGATCCCAAGGCAAAGTACTCATTCAGTCTTTTTTAGGACAGCAAAGGTTTACTTTTGGAGGAAGGCAGTCAATGAGGGAGCAAACCAACATGTGCACAGCACTGGACAGGCAATGGTCCAAGATCCTGGAACAAACTGGTGAGAAATTTCATAGGAAAAACAAAGCCTACCCAGTCTTTCCCCTTCCCTCTATTTCAGATTAGGCAGATGACTGCCCTATCCAGATAGCTGAATGCAAACATCCATTATGCAGATTAGACCTTTTTTGTGAAAATAGGGATTCTATATAGAAAACAATGACTTCCTTTGAAATTTTAAATATAGGAAAATCTTAAAAGAAAAACTTCCTTCATAAGAAAATTCTTCCCAAGCTCAACTTCCCTCCTAGCTCTTCTACCTCCTCCCCCTGAGTGGTGCAGGGGAATGGGGAATGTGTGTTGCGGTCAGTTCATAACACTTTGTCTCTGCTACTCCTTTCTCTTCATGTGCTTCCCTTGCTCCAGTGTACAGTGCATCCCATGGGATACAGTCCTTCACAAACTTCTCCCACATGAGTCCTTCCCACAGGTTACAGTTCTTCAAGAACTGCTTCAGCATGGGTCTTTTCCATGGGGTGCAGTCCTCTAAGAACAGAGTGCATCAGTGTGGGTCTCCCACGAGCCACAGTTCCTGCCAGGAACCTGGTTGTGCATGGGCTCTCCACAGGCTGCAGCTTCCTTCACAGCATGGGGTTGTGGCATGGGGTCCTCCCTGGGCTGCAGGATGAATATCTGCTCCACTGTGGACCTCCACAGGCTGCAGGGGAATCTCTGCTCAGGTGCCTGGAGCTCTTCCTCCGCCTACTCCCCTCCTTCTTCACTGACCTTGGTGTCTGCAGAGTTGTTTCTCTCACATATTCTCACTCCTCTCTCCCAGTTGCTGTGCACAGCTTTTTCTACCCTTTCTTAAATATGTTATCACAGGGGCACTACCAATGTCACTCATTGGCTCAGCTTTGGCCAGTGGTGGGTCTGTCTAGGAGCCAGCAGGAATTGGCTCTGTCCGACATGTGGGAAGCTTCTGTCATCTTCTCACAGAAGCCACCCCTGCAGCCACTCCTGCTGCCAAAACCTTGGCACGTAAACTCAATAGACAGGATGGCACATCTATTTACTTGCCTTTTGAATTAAATAATTGAAAATATCTTATATATACAATGTATACCAAAGTTAGACTTTTTAATCTGAAAAATAGTGATCTCTTACCTATGAAATTCACAGATGTTATGGACAGAGGAACAGCTGATCTGTGTACTTGTACTCAAGATGCTATAGTTGTTTATGTTTACGGGTGAATCCAAATAGGTTTCAAACAGTTTGCACCAGTCATGCTGATTTAACACAGTTTTGTTGATCAGACTTCAGGTTTGGGAAACTGCCCCCAGGGACAAAGAAGCTGAACAGAGCTGGGAGCTATTTAAGGACATTTTTCATAGAGTGCAAGAGCTCTTGATTGCCACATGTAAGAAATTAGGCAAAGAAGGCAGGACACCAACATGGTTCAGTAAGGACCTCCTGGTCAAACATAGACAATGGGATTGAGTGCACCCTTGAGGAGTGGGCCTGTGTGAACCTCATGGAGTTCAATAAGGCCAAGTGCAAGGTCCTACACGAGGGTCAAGGCAATCCCTAATATCAGTACAGCCTGGGTGATGAGTGGATTGAGAGCAGCCTTGCGGAGAGGGACTTGTGGGTATTGGTGGATGAAAAACTGAATATGAGCCGTCAATGTGTGCCTGCAGCCCAGAAAGCCAATCGCATCCTGGGCTGCATCAAAAGAAGTGTGGCGAGCAGGTCAAGGGAGGTGATTCTCCCCCTCTAGTATGTTCCTGTGAGACTGCACCTGTAGTTCTGTGTTCAGCTCTGGGGTCCCCAGCACAAGAAAGACGAGGAGCTATTAGAGCAGGTCCAGAGGAGGGCCACAGAAATGGTCAGAGGGCTGGAACACCTCTCCTCTGAGGAAAGACTGAGAGACTTGGCGTTGTTCAGCCTTGAGAAGAGAAGGTTCTGGGGAGGTTTTAATGCAGCCTTTCAGTATGTTAAGGGGGCTTACAAGAAAGACAGAGGAAGACTTCTTACCGAGGCCTGTAGTGACAGAACAAGGAACAATGGTTTTAAACTGAAAGAGGGTAGATTTAGATTGGATATAAGGAAGAAACTTTTCATGGTGAAGAAGGAGAGACATTGGAACAGGTTGCCCAGATAAATTGTGGATCCCCCATCATTGGCAGTGTTCAAGGTCAGGCTGGATGGGACTTTGGGCAACCTCACTTAGTGAATGATGTCCCTGCCCTGGCAAGGGGGTTGGAACTAGATAATCTTCAAAGGTCCCTTCCAAACCATTCTATGATTCTGTAATTCTATGATTCAAGTCTATTAATTTTCTTTAGTATTCGCCTTTAAGATAATTGCTATATAAGCGCTCTTTTTTGTATACATAATAAGTTTGTACAAATGTAATATTTGCAGAATTGGGCCCTACACAGACCTAAATATTTGCATGATAAAACAATGGTATGTCAGTCAGTAAGATAAAAGTGTTTATTGTGAAACATAAATATTTCAATTTTACTTCATACCTATTTTATATCTATCCATAGTTTCAACTGTAAGTTGTTTAGGCCATTTGACATTTTTATTAGGAATGAATGGTAAAGTAGATTCATAGATTTGTTAAATATGATCACATTGTAAATGATTATATATTTACCACGTCTAGCACATTCTGCATGTACTACAGAACAGATATGGGTAGCTTAAAATTCTAACAGAGATAGCTTTTTTTTGCTCTTCTTCTCCCTTTCAGACTTTACAAAAAATTAGATTTCATATGGTAAGATCTCAGTTGTTTGAGTGAAGTCCTAGCTTAGCATATCTCACTGTTTCATATTTAAGTACTGATTATTTGGTATTTCAAAGCATAGAATATCAACTACTTTTTGTTATAACCTACATTTTTGGTTTGCTTATGTTCAAAATTTGTGTCCTGATTCTGACAAAAGACATAATTTATTCCAAACTTTTAACAATATAAAGTGCCCTAGCAGGAAAATTGTTTTCTATTTTATTCTTTTGACATCTGCTTGTAATTCTAAACACTATTGGTTTTGTCAGATTACGGTTTGTACTTAAACCTCATTGAGATTCTAACAATAAAGTTTTCATATATTTGCATATCTGAAATGGCTTTTAAAAATATGGTCATTAAATTAAAATGGATGACACTGATAAGAATGGGTAAGAATTAAGCATTTTAAGTTGCTTTTGTTATACTCTTGAAATCAGGTATCTGAAGTATATTAGTAATTTCAGGAATTATTGCTGTGTCAATGACTTTCTCTGTAATTAAAATTGGGGAACAATACCAAGAACAGTAATATTGCTAAGAACAGAGAGAAGAGGGGATTTGGCAATCTTTTCACCCTCTCTTTTCCTGTATTCCAGACCCTGTCTCTCTCATCAGTGGCCATCCATTTACAGAGGTTTACTTTCGGTACAACTATTTTTAGTGACTAAACTGCAAGCTCCTGAGCAAAGAAACATGTATGGCAAAGTCATGAAGTGAGGGTTTCTGAATGTAAGATAAGGAATACCTCCTAGAGCATTGTCTAAGTGAGCACTAGATAGTAGACACTGGAAGATTTAACACAATTGAACATACTTGAACATTAGAGAGAGCTTTTAAATTACTTGTTCATCTGGCAGCCTCTTCCTAAAAGAAACCACCTAACTGCATTACAAAAACACATTATTTGTAATCAAAAGTTTAATTGTGTGTGGTATTCAGGACCAACAGGAATGCTCCAGTGAGTGCGTAGGGTTTAAAAGCAATTTAGACTAACATTAGGAAAAATGTGATTTGACTGTGATATGAATTAGTTTGGGAACTGGAATTAGAATATAGGCCTTTTTTATAACTGCCTCATTATTCTTAGTATGAACTAGGTCTGGAGTTAAAGCTGTTATTTTTTAAAATTTTTCAGGATAATCAGGAAACCTGATGGTTCATTTTCTGGAGGCTTGAAGTGATAGCCTTTTGGCTTCTTACCTACAAGATGTTTGAAAGGATAAATAATGGAAATTATTATTAAATGTACCAGGTAAAGACTTTGGAAAATTGGTCTTAGATACTTAATGTCAGCTACCCAAAATTAGAGTTCATTTTATCCTTTTGTATCAAAATTCCCCATGTGTAAACACTCATGTATCATATCATTATTTCACCAGGTTTGTGTGAATATACTGCAGTAATCACCAAGAGCCAAAGGCTTACAGGAAAATAAAATATTTATTTCCATAGAATGGTTTGAATACCAGTACATTAAATGGGGCCTGGACAGTCTTGAACAGTGATGGTAAAAGAAAGTATTTTAATAACATCTGATTAATTAGGTGCTCTAAATTCTGTGCAATAAGTTCAAAATGAAACACTGTACCTAGAAACATTTCATAGTGCAGTTGCACAAGTTTATTCCAACACTGGGTACAGCAGTCCTGGTCACTACAGGAAAGAAATATTGGGAGCTGAGTAGGACCAGTTTTAGGTAAACAGAGAACATACATCCAACATATGTAAACATCCCCTATTTGATGAAAATACAGAGGTCTAAAAGGAAGACTGCACCCCTATAAGAAGAGAAACGAAGGGAAAGCAGAGAGAGCAGCTGCTGCAGCAGTGTCTCCTCCGGTTAAGGATGCTGTGCCTGATAGGTGCTGCTGTTTTCCCTCAGCAAAGCCTCCCTTCCTTTTTGGTAGAGAAGGGAGTACTGCTTTTTGATTTGCCATTCACTACATTTTGCTATTGCAGCCCATCAATCATAGTAAAGAATTTCTCTTTACTACATCTTTGGTTTAAGCAAATTAAAATTTTAGGGAACAGTATGTGTGTATGTGTGCTCTTTCTGCTCCACTCTTCCCACGCAACAAGCTGACTGATAGTACAGCACTGGATGAGACTAAACCCACACACCACACCAACACCTGCTTGTTGATAGAGAGTAATAGCAACGTGATCCTGGTCTGGTTTCAGCAACAGATGATGTGAAGAAATTTTAGATTTTCTCATGAAACTGAACGGAGAGGTGAGAAGTAGACACCCTAGTGAAACATCCAGGAAACCCCACTGTCTTAGAAATTGCTTGCCCATAAACTGAATAGATGTATTTCCCAGTACAGCCCTCAAATGTAAAATTAGTAAGCATATGGAGAGATTTAAGAAGTTCCTGTTGTCATCACTTGCCATCACTTCTGTGTGGATCCTGCCTAACACCCAAAAGTGCCAACTCAGTGATTTGGTTATTATTTCCATTATTAGCTAAAGTTTCCAGAAAGCTCTTGTATTGAAGGTATTAGGACAATGTCTTGCCCTCAGAGCATCTGGCTGATGCTGACTCGAGGTGAGTTCACAAATATATGAACAGGATGCAAAGAGGTAATAACACCAAATTATTATCAGTTCTTATATAGCAGTCACAAAATTCAGAAAGTAGTAGGAGGAAACAAGATCAATCCATAAATCTCCTGGGTTTTCTATTTCTTATTCATTGGTTATCTTAATAAGACAAATCAGATGTTCTTAATTCCCAACTAAAAATTCTTTAAAACCATTGTAAAATCATCACTTTTTGACTTTTTCATATTAGGGCTAGGGAAAAATGGAATATGAAATGAGAGGATTTTTATCCTTTGTCATTCTGTAAACCAAATCAGCTACAGGATAGTCATTGCAGAGTTTACATAATAGTGATTAGTAAATATCTTCAGTGCTTCAACAGCTATTTAAGCAATTGAGATGGAATTCTGCTAGGCAAGGTTTTTATATGTAAAAGTGTATCTTCTGTAAGAATTTTCAAGGAAGCTGTCTAAGTAAAAGGGTGTTAGTGACACAGACTTGCATTCTGGATTTTAAGCATTTCTGCAGTATTTAGTATTTCTGGCGCAGTTTTAAGATGCCTTATAAATATTGAAGAGAGTTCTTTCTAGACAAGTTTTAAATATTAATCACTTTATTAATTTTTTCCCAGCTTCAGAGCACTTCTTAGGCTTAGTGATGTGGTGCTTATTTTGATCTTTCTATGTTATGAAAAAAGGACTTGTATACCAGGTGCATCAGTTGCCCTATTTTTCCTTAAGAATTGCAGATAAATTGATACTGGGTAGTCATGCCTCTGATATCAAGACAAGAAGGTATCTTTTTCTTCCTTTTGGCTGTGCTGAATGTCAGCTTACAGAGTAGTGTGTGTGCATTCAGACTTTCACAATCCCTTGAAATGGAAAGTGCTGTGCCAGTATAAAATATGTAGCATTAAATATTACTTTCATGATAAAACTATGGTTTTCTTGTCCTGCAGCAATTTTGAGTTATAAAGTACCATTCTTTCTGCCCCCAAGAATTTTAGAGTCAACAAAGTTTAAGTAAAAATCTAGGTTTTGAGTACTTCAGCTGCCTGAAATATCAAAAAACATTTATTTCCATCCCAGGAGCAGAATTAATAACCAAAGGTTAAATAAAAATGTTATTCTCCTGTCCTCAAGTCAGTTTAGATCTTGTTTTGGATATTTATTCCATTGATATGTGAACATTTTCATGTATATGATAATGTGCAACAATCCCCTGGATGTGTATAGCTCTAAATAAACACTCTGTGCTGTCACCTCCCCCCAGAAACACATAGCTGGGAAATATGACTCAGACTAATGGTAGGGAGTTTGATCCAAGGAATAAAATTTTATCAGATTTTATGAAATGCCTCATGCACCAGAATTCTTCTGATCATTGGGATTTCAGAGCACCCGGGAACCATCATAAAAAAAGGGAAATTTTAAGTCTGAAGAAAGAATAGCTTGAGGGTCAGCTATCAGAATGCAATATGGTTAACCTGTACACCCTTCACAGCCCACACCTATAGACATCTAACAGGCCAAAAAATCAATTTAGTCAGTCTTTCAGTTGAAATCCTTTACAACCTACTATGCACTATTGTAAATCTCTGATTCTGCAGAGGTCTTCTACAGCAATCAGTAGTGATTTCCACAAGGCTACAAACTTAGACTAGTTAAATTTATTTCAAACCTGTGATCAGTGCAAATGTCTAAATATAATATTCAGCTTGTCACAGTTTTCAGTATTTCTGGTAAGTTTTGACTGGCTATATTTCAGTGTTCATTTGGTATTTTTACAGGTCCAAAGATCTTTGGAAATTATTAATCTCTTCCTTAGTCCTTCATATGTGTTCTGTTCAAGTGAAGTGATAGAAAAATTAAAAAAACTGGAAATAAGTTAAACTTTTTGTTCTGTTTTCAGAGTTACTCAGGACACAGTGTTCATGCCTAAGAGTATGGGACATAGAGCTTCTCTGGAGAAAATTACAATCCAAGATGAGGCAGTATTTTCAGTTTTCCAGAATTCTTTGTGCTAGTCCAGTTAGATTCAATGTCTACTTCTATGTGTTAAATTAATAGCCAGATTATTCCTAAGTCTATCTAGGACTGGAGACTAATTTATTAAGGAATATCAATCTATAATTAGTTAGTAAAAATGTTTGTAGGATTCTGTGTCTAATACTTCAGATTTACTGATGTCCAGGGTATGCTTGACCTTAGCCTAAAGTCTATCTGATAAGAAAAAAGAAGCCATTCACAGAGCAAGGAAGTTAGGAATCACAACAGTGACATTTTTAAAGTGCCACTAAGGATTTATCTCTTCTTTAGGTGCCACACTTCATAAAAGTATGGCCTTTCATCTTCTCCTTAACATTTTTTCCTGGACTTTAAAACTGCCTTTTCCAAAGACAACTGTGTTATAGCACAAGTTGAAAGTTCATCTTTATGTTGTTCTTCTGAAGTCTATACTGCAAACTTTCTTAAAAATGCTTAGAATGAGGGCATATTAAGTGTCAGTCCCTTTGAAGGCATAATCCAATTAATTAACTAGAGCATGAGAACTCTCCTTTGTTATACACTGTGTACAAGTTAACTTACCACATCTGACAAAGTTGTTGATCTGTGCTACTTCAGAAAGTCTTATGAATAAGATTATCCTAAGCTGCATAGCTGGGACAGCAACTACAGTAGTACATTTACTTTCTTTGCTTTAGTCATATGAAAACTAAATCTAGGCTAAGTTATGTTTACTTTAATTGATAGCAATGGATATATCATATTCACCTATGATAGTGAGTTGCCTAGCAATTAGCCAAGAGAAAAATAATAAAAACACAGCTTTTTTTTTTTTTTTTGGTTTCTGTGTTCCATTTCAAAGTGTAATTCACTTTGGAAAACTACCAATAGTGCAAACTTGATAGGGGGGGGGGGTTTATTTTA
>WAAD01031525.1:37184-65113 GCA_013389945.1 Fregata magnificens
ACTTTTTGTCCTAAAAAAAAAAAAAAAAGATGAAACCGGAGAACCCTCACTGAAAACTTTTGACATATGATTAGGAAAAAAACCTTTTTCTTCTCCAGGAAAGCAAACTCCTCTTGCAACACTGGTGTCACAGGTGAAGAGGAAGATTTCTTTAGAAGCTATGATGTCAGAAATATTAAAGCAAGGCAGAATAGGACCAACGGTGTTTAGAACTTTTAAGGAAGAAATTAAAAAAGTTTATTCTGAGCCAAAAATATATCTTTTGACCCAAGGCAAAAAGAAGTTATTATTTTTCTTCATAAATAAATACTTTTTTCACTTAAAAATAACACAGTTTTAAAATGGAAAGTATCATATCAAGAGCAAGAGAAAATTGTTATTAAAAACAGTCAAAATAAAACATTCTATATTTTACAAATGTAGTTAATTTTAACTACATAGTATTTTTATTTGTAACATAAAATATTACAAAGGAGGTTGTAGTGAAGTGGGTGTTGGACTCTTCTCCCAAGAAACTAGTGATAGGACAAAAGGAAATGGCCTCAAGGTGCATCAGGGGAGGTTTAGATTGGATATCAGGAAAAATTTCTTTACCGAAAGAGTGGTTAAACATTGGAACAGGCTGCCCAGAGAGGTGGTGGAGTCACCATCCCTGGAGGTGTTCAAAAAACGTGTAGACGTGGCACTCCAGGGCCTGGTTTAGGAGTCATGGTGGTGTTAGTTGACGGTTGGACTTGATGATCTTAGAGGTCTTTTCCAACCTTAATGATTCTATGATTCTATGATTCTATATTGTTCATCTCTCTCTGACAGTTCATTTTATTTTTCATTGTTATTATTAACACATTAGAAAGCAACTTCATCCATAAATAGAAGCATCTCTGATTAGAAACCATCTCAAGAATTAAACCCAAAGCTGGGAGACCCCAGAGAAAATACTCTGTGCTATTGTGTTACATGATTTTGACATACATATGTGTAGAAGGAGCCAGGAGAGTGAGAAGTTGCCATTGGTTAGACAGACATTTTGTTGAACCCTCCCTCTATCTTTGGATCAAGGACAGAGCTATCACTGATACCTGTCCTTTAAACTCACTTTCTGCTCAAACTAGTGTTCTCTTGTAGTGAAGAACCAGTTTAAATACAAGGAGTATGACTGTTCTCTATAGCTATTTTTTCCCCCATAAGCTGGAGTAGTAATGTGATTAAGGCTTTTCATCTATTTATACTAAAGACAAAGTAATTATTTTACATTAATAACAAAATATGAAAACATATTTCTTTAATATGATATCTTTGCTTTACATCTGAGAAATTTGTCCATAGGATCCTTTTAAGAGACCCTTTAAAAGACTGGTTTTTTTCAGGTTTCAGTTGACTTATTTTTAAAACTGTCTTAACATTTCTTTTTTGATAGCTCTGCATATTTTTCTTTCTCAGGTGCATAGTACAGACAGAGGAGGAAAGATGAGTGATGCTAGGGAGCATCAGCTATTTTACCTTTGACTTTGGTTCACTTTGTAGCCCTATAGGCATCATTTATCTTCTATAACCCACATGTAAAAGTAAAATTACACAAACATAGAAATACCTTAGTTTGGTACTGGTGCTGTTAAAATTATTGGGGATGCTTTGTTTTGGATATCTATTGGACTTCGGCAAAGGTTAACCCATACCTTTTTATTTCTAATTAGTAGAGAAGCATAAGATCTGTACCCAGAAAGGCATAATTTGAAGAATATGCTTCTAAAATTAAATGTTTTCTATTACGATTTTGACTTTGATCTAAGAAATTGCAATTAAGGAAGCAAATTATTCTCTAGTTACAATACTGACTTTTCTATATTTTTATATTCTACTGCTTTAGAACATTTCAGTATCGGTAACCTCATTTCTTTGGAGTGTCAGTGATATATTCCTCCATAAAACAATGGAGTCATAAATTAGTCATAGAAATAACACAACCTTCCTCTCTAAAAAGTCAGGAGATGATTACCTCTAGTCATGAGTATTGTCTACTTTTGATCCAGTGGAAAAGAAACATAAAGATTGATTCAATTACAGTCTGTTGATAGAATTCTCCCAGGATATGGAGTGACTGTGTGCCATACAGTTCACTGTACTTCATGTTTTATTTTTACTTTTGCTATTCACTGCACTCTGACATCTAGACCACTTTTGTAAGAGTATGTTAGCCTTTCTAATATTGTATATTTATATTGCAATAATATGCAGAGATATAAGTGGAGTTTGGGACTCCACTTTAGTAATTTCCTTACAAATATAATCAAAGACATAGCTCCCAAAATGACAACCTGGCAGAAGTTCATAAATTACAGGGCCAACACAGGAATAAATGAATGAAATTCAGTGAACTGTAATAGACATATGAGGACAGATTAGATGATTGAATAGTCCTTCTGGTTTTAAACTGTCTGAATCGCTGAAGTTGCAGAGCGAGAAGGATTTGCCCTACTATTTCTGTTTTCCAAATACTTACAGTAACTTTGTTATCCATGACCTAACCTTCATTATTAGATGGCTGATATCTTATAATCTTCTTACACTAACCATGTATGTTTTGTTATAAGTGATAAAGCACTTCTATCAAAGGAATCCCTATCTGAATATTAATTAGAACATCTGTTGAGGTTTTCTTTCTTATCTCTGAATTAATGAACTTTATGAGCATTTTCTTTAAAGAAACAGGCTTGCATTAGCATATAAGTACCATCTACCAATAGACATTTGGAAGCACTCAGCCAGAAATGTGGACAGCAGAGAAATGAACTTAAATATTAGGCAGTAAAATTTAAAATGTATATTTATTACAGCATGGGATGTTTTGCTCATAGAGACCCAATGTCATTTCAAAGTGAAATAAAAGGCAAGTCTTGTTTTCTAAAGCAATGATATAAATCATATGTAATGCAGTAGAAAGGGAAATCTAGAACACAGCCCAAAATCTAACTTTAAGTCTGATATTTTCTTTAGTTCAAGTCATAGTTTCCTGGGCCCCACGATATTGCTCTGTCCCTAACTGCCCTCTGTACAAATGCAAGAATAAACCTGTTTAGTGTCATTTTCTACCATTTCGTACAAGAGTGACCTATTTTCTACCTGAGAGTGAAAAACTACTAGTTTCTGTTTTGAACACGAATACATGTGACATGGCTGTGGGAAAATTTCTAGGCCTAGATGAAAAAGGAGTTATTAGAATAACAAGGTATTACATTTGTGAAACCTACAAAGCAAAAATATTTTCCATATATTTTCATGCTCTCAGATGTTAAAAATACAAACCAATGTATGTGGCAGATTCTGAGAAATGAGGTAAAAGCCAGGATAAAACCAGGCACCAAATAATTTATTAAATTTCCGTTAAGGAGAAGATATGTAATCAGCAAAAAAATTGTAAAGTATTAAGTCTAGAATTGCACACTGTTGGTCTTTTTCCAGGTAAAAGGAATAAGCAATACAAAATCACTCTCCATGGGAATGGTCCTAAAAATTAGATTAAAATAAAAAGGAAGAGTTAGTCCATGTTTTCTGTGCCAGATTAAGCTGCATTGATTTTGGTTTGGGAAAAGCAAATACATACAAAAGAAGAATTCCTGTGATATTATTTGTTAATAATCATACTGTAATTTCTCTCTATATATATCTATGAAGAAGATTTCTATTACAGTTTCAATCAAATCTAAGTTAAACCAAATCAAGCTGGGATGTACATTTACTGATTTAGGCATAATCCAGACAGAATCTGGAATGTTGTTTGTAAATAAAAAGACACTGAAGATCCTTTTGGGACTTGGGGGGAGTCATTATCTTCAGATTGACTGGATATTTACTATTTCAAAATGGAATGTCAATAAATCTATCAGTACTTCTTTCAGAAGAAAAATATTTTGGACAAAATTAGGATACAAAAATGTCATATTGTTTATGCCATGATGTCCATTTTGCATTCTTCTTCTATACATCTCCTTCTATAGACTTTGCTTTCTTTATCTGTCATCTCACACAAGAAATGGCAACAAATTTACTGTACATGTAAAATAAGATGGCAGTCATTACTGGTTGATTTCTGCTTGGACAGTATTTGTCTGTCAGTAAGTCTTATTCAAATGTTGTCCAAAGATAATCCAGAGAACACTTGTATTTATTGCAATAAATTTTGGATTGGGCCCCAAAGTACATAAATTCACTCTGTCAGATACACTGCTTAATAACCACTGCTTCTCATTCTATCTTTCATTATAATAATATGCTTCAGAGTTGGTAATTACAGGAGCTAATACAGCAAAACGTGCCTAAGATCTAACAAATGTAACAGTTTTCTGTAGTAATTTGTAACACCCTTTCTGTCATTTGTTATGACTAATTATAATTAGAAGGGTAAAGGTTAGTGATGTCTCAGATGTTGTATTTGTTGCTACTGAGGAGAATGTAGCTTCTGAAGAAGCCAGGTTCTCTTTTAGTGACTACTGAATCATTACTGAGCTAATTAATTTTGGAGGAAAAGACAGACGTCTGTGAACAAGTATCAGAAAGAGGAAAAGATGCAACTTCCCACAATAGATCTTTCAAGTCTGTATCTTGCAATGAGAAGATCTTTGTAAAAGACATTCATTTCCAGTAAATGTAAACTTGTACATAATTTACAATTTTCATGTCTCATTATTAAACCCATAACAGCCATAATTTTGGCACACTTTATCCACAGGGAAGTAATTAGGGGTTTCTGGGAGCATCAGGGCAGTTCTGTCACCTCTTTCTTAGGCTCATATTTAACCATTTATCAATGACTCTAACAAGCAAAGAAAAAGGAAAAGCACCAGAACAGTGTTACTGAACATGGTTTCTTCTTCCACTCATGCAGGCTCCTGAAAGTGGTAACTTTTCCTGCCTTTAATCTTTCTGTACTGTAATGGAGACCCATCAGGATTAGGCAAATGAGTAAAATAGGGAACATTAAACTCTAACCAATAAAGAAAGCTTTCAAGTATGTGTGTTTTGCTATAAAATGATGCAGTAACTGATTATAGAAACAAAGTTGTCTGATTTCAGAGCATACCATAGTCACATATATTCCCTTAGTGTACTTTGGAGGGTCAGATTCACAGAGTAGTGGTGGAGTAAAGCACTTAAAATCAGTAAATATGTCCCAAAGGGGTTATTTATGATTGCAATTCAATAGACTGTAACATTTTGACAATGACTGACAGTCTCAATATTTATGTGACAACCATTCCAGAAAAGACACCACAGAATTCCGTATCAGAAATATATTCATTCCTCAGCTTTGAGTTATTTCTTTTTTCTCATTCATGTGCATATATACTTAAACAGGTGGATTATTTTTCAAATATGCAGCTAAGTTCAGCAAGGAAGGAAAAAAACCCACCACAACAGTTGGTTTGTCATGCCAAAACAGAAAACGCCATACAGTACTAGTATCACCATCAACCAACTAAACCTTATCTTAATATGACCAGAACGAGGTAAATGTATAGGTTTCCAATTTTTAATAGAAAATAGGCCTATTTTTAGCACAAAAATCACAGATTCAGTCTTAAACTCCACATGCTTAAAAATGCTGTATTTTTGCAGTGTAAAATATATTGATATTTGGAATAGAATTGGGGCACTGTTGAGGGAGGGATGTGAGTAGCAGCATATTAGCACAGTATCTACAAAATAAATCTTGTTTCAGTTTTGAAAACTGAAATTACTATAACTCCTTGTTAACTCATTAGCAATTTATAAAGGTTCAGTTGGACCACACTACTACCAAAATACTGCTTAGCTGGCTTGCTCATTCCTACGGTAATTCCATGGAGTGCAGTTACATGAGTGATGAATTTGCTGTACAGTAGCAGAGGTAGGTGGCTGTATTTTTATAAGGTGCTGACCTACTTCTCCACTATGTCCCAAGGGTTTATTTAGTATTGAACACGGCAAGAATGAACCAAGTAGTCAGAAAATATTCTGAAGGATATTTCTTTCATATCAAAACTCTGTAGGCCATACCTTTGTTAGTCATGTTTATTATCTTCAGGTAGAGCTGTAACCTCAGATGCTGTCAACTTGTCTGTGAAATGGCTGAAATGACCAGGCTGATGTTTTCCACCTGTAGGTAGAGAAAATGTTGCAAACATTTATCCTGTATCCAGTCAGTAGTTCTGCAGTCTTTAATTGGACTTAATGTACTCAGCCTGAGACTACAGCTACAAGCAAACCACAGAAAAATGCCATTAATTCATGGTAAGTCAAATTACTTTTTCACAGTGTCAAGGTCAGTGACTAAGGTGCACGGAGGTTTTACTTTATCTCACAGGGGTGCATTTTGCAGTTACTTGAAATGCTAACCCAGATTTCTGAATAGCAGAGTCGTGTTTATTAAGCACGTATGGGCAACCTGCATGAGAACGTAGAAGCCTGGCAAGATGCTTCCCTCAAGGACTTTAAAAACACTGTGTACTTAGGGGGACTTTTAACAGCTCCTTTGCAAATTAGTAATGATTTATCATAATGTAGCCAGCAAAGAGCAAATCATCAAAACATTAGGGTGTCAGCTTAACCTCCTTTTTGTCTGGAGGTTGGGGCAGACCCACCCAGCCCAGTATTTCCAACCTGGATCTGTAGGGCAAATGGGTCTCCTGCACTTTCTCTGTACACTGGGGTCCTTTTGCAATCATATCTCTTAATCACAGCTGATAATTAATTTATCATCTTGTGAAAGCAGGAGTGTTAACGAGGTTACTAGATTTTACAACCTACATGTGGAAAAATTTCCTAGTCTGGCTAACAAAATAACATACACATTTCTTTGTTTATATCTTTGCATTTTGTTGATTCTAAAGTATGTTGTCTTTTGTTCGTCTTACCTTATCAATAGTTTTTTTCCACATAATTTCATGTAGTTAGGCATACAGCTATGCTCATGAGACTGAGGAAAATTTAACTTCTTTAATGCCAGTCTCACAAGACCGTTCACATGGTTGGCGCACAACTTTTACTTTCTTTATTAAACTATCATTATCTTGACCTAAGAGTCTTCTCACCTACCTTCTATTTTCTCCCTGTCCCACAGGAAAGGGGAGTTGGTGAGAGCCTGGGTGGGTGTTGTCTGGGGTCAACCCACCACACCTACAAAACCCAAAATTTGAGAAGGAAGTTAAGGACAAAAGTGGACATTGCTGTGCATGACATGACATGTTTATGACAGGTTTCTTTGTTAAAGGAATTTTGCAATTGTTGGATACAATGAGATGGAAAACTGTTAGTGTTCATTTGTCAATGAATCAGAAAACACCGATTCTTTTTCCAAATCTGCATCTTAGTACACAGCTTTTTAAAAGACCTAGATTTTCCTATTAAAAAATTCTAGTCGCATTCAGATAGTAAAATCACATTCATTTCACCAAAAATCATCCTCAGGAAGTGAGTGAAGACAGTTGAAGCTTCTTAAAAAAATCAGCTGTCCAAATAACTTAATCCTACCTGAGATAAGGGTTTAACTTTATACATCAAACTATCATGGAATCATAGAATTATAGAATGCTTTGGGTTGGAAGGGACCTTTAGAGGTCACCTAGTCCAACCCCGCTGCAGTGAGCAGGGACACCTTTAACTAGATCAGGTTGCTCAGAGCCCCATCCAACCTGACCTTGAACGTTTCTAGGGATGGGGCCTCCACTACTTCTCTGGGCAGCCCATTCCAGCGCTTCACCACCCTCACTGTAAAAAATTTCTTCCTTTTGTCTAGTTTAAATCTACCCTCTTTTAGTTTAAAACCATTACCCCTTGTCCTGTCACAACAGGCCTTGCTAAAAAGATTCTCCCCATCTTTCCTATAGGCCCCCTTTAAGTACTGAAAGGCTGCAATAAGGTCTCCACACAGCCTTCTCTTCTCCAGGCTAAACAACCCCAGCTCTCTCAGCCTTTCCTTGTAAGATAGGTGCTCCATCCCTCTGATCATTTTTGTGGCCTTCCTCTGGACCCACTCCAACAGGTCCATGTCATTCTTGTGTTGAGGGCTCCAGAGCTGGACGCAGTACTCCAGGTGAGGTCTCACCAGAGCAGAGTGGCAGAATCACCTCCCTCGACCTGCTGGCCACGCTTCTTTTGATGCGGCCCAGGATACAGTTGGCCATCTGGGCTGCAAGTGCACATCACCAGTACCCCCAAGTCCTTCTCCGCAGGGCTGCTCCAATCCCTTCATCCCCCAGCCTGTTTTGATACCGGGGGTTGCCCCGACCCAGGTGCAGGACCTTGCACTTGACCTTGTTGAACCCCATGAGGTTCACACAGGCCTACCACTCAGCTTGCCCAGCTCTCTTTGGATGACATCCCGTCCTCAGGCGTGTCAACTGCACCACTCAGCTTGGTGTCATCTGCAAACTTGCTGAGGGTGCACACGATCCCGCTGTCTGTGTCATTGATGAAAATATTAAACAGCACTGGTCCTAGTACGGACCCCTGAGGGACACCACTTGTCACCAGTCTCCATTTGGACATCGAGACATTGACCACTACCCTCTGGATGCAACCATCCAACCAATTCCTTATCCACTGAACAGTCCACCCATCAAATCCATATCTCCCCAATTTAGAGAGAAGGATGTTGTGCGGGATTGTGTCAAAGGCTTTACAGAAGTCCAGATAGATGACATCTGTTGCTTTTCCCTTGTCTACTCATGCGGTCACTCCACCACAGAAAGCCAGTAGGTTGGTCAAGCAGGACTTGCCCTTGGTGAAGCCATGCTGGCTGTCTCAAATCACCCCCCTGTCCTCCAAGTACTTTAGCATAGCTTCTAGGAGGATCTGTTCCATGATCTTCCCAGGCACAGAGGTGAGGCTGACGGTAGTTCCCAGGGTCCTCCTTTCTACCCTTTTTAAAGATGGGCACAATGTTTCCCTTCTTTCAGTCCCCAGGGATGTCACTTGACTGCCATGACTTTTCAAATATCATGGAGAGTGGCTTGGCAACTACATCAGCCAATTCCCTCAGGACTCTGGGATGCATCTCATCAGGTCTCATAGACTTGTGTATGTTCAGGATCCTCAGGTGGTCACGAACCTGATCTTCCCTTACAGTGGGAGGGCTTTACCCACCTGGTCCCCATCTTGTGGTCCATCAACTCAGGAGGGGTGAGGAGAGAGGTTACCAGTGAAGACTGAGGCAAAGAAGTTGTTGAGTACCTCAGCCTTCTCCTCGTCTGTTAATACTAGGTCACCGTTCTTGTTCATCAGAGGGGGTACGCTTTCCTTAACCCTCCTTTTCTGGCTGACATACCTGTAGAAGCCCTTCCTATTATTCTTTGCATCCCTTGCCAAATTCAGCTCTAGCTGCACCTTGGCCCTCCTGACCCCATCCCTACACAACCGGGCAGCCTCCCTATACTCTTCTCAGGACACCTGTCCCTGCTTCCACTGCCTGTGCAGTTCCCTCTTGCTCTTCAGTTTGACCAGCATGTCTCGACTCAGCCATGCTGGTATCTTCCCTTCCTTGCCTGATTTCTTACACCTAGCAACTGAGAGCTCTTGCGCTCTATGGAATGCATCCTTAAAGACCTGCCAGCTCTGTTCTGTTCCCTTGTCCCTGAGGACCGTTTCTCAGGTGGTCCTTCTGACTAACTCCTTGAAGACCTGGAATTTTGCTTTCCTAAAATTTAGGGTCCTGAGTATACTCCTCATTTTTCCCATATCCCTCAGAAGTGTAAACTCCACCAATGTGTGATCACTGCAGCCCAGGCTGCCTCCAATCTTGACGTCACTGATGAGCTCACTTGCATTGGTGAGTATTGCATCCCCTCGGGTAGGGGTGTCTATTAGCTGACTTAAGAAGTTATCCTCAACGCATTCTAGGAATCTCCTGGATTGCCTACAGCTCGCCGTGCTGCTTTTCCAGCAGATGTTGGGGTGGTTGAAGTCCCCCAGTAGGATGAGAGCCTGCGACCACAAAGCCTCCTGGAGCTGGAGTAAGAAGGTTTTGTCAATAGGCTCCCCTTGATCAGGCAGCCTGTAGTAGACACCAACCACAAGGTTGCCTTTCTTGCCTCTGTCTCTGATTCTTACCCATAAGCTTTCGACCTGCTCGTAAGTCGTTGTTGCAGAAAGAGTGAGAGTGCACTTCAATCGTAAGAGAGAAGCAAAATATGTTTTATTGATATAAAGTAGTGAGTTAACAAGGTTCTATAGTAAATGTAAATGCGACAGTGGTTTAACAAGATTAGATGGCAAGGTACACTTGGTTATTTACTGCATAGAGGACAGGGTCAGACAAAACTGTCCGGGAGACCCTCCCATTGAGTCATGAGGTTCAGAAAGGATCCCCTTGCTTTCTAAACTCCTTCTCAGAGAGGAGTCTAGGGGCGGCTAGATCCAATCCTAGTCCCAGACTTGGTCAACGGTTTATGTCTAAAGGATTATATATATGCACAAGCAATCCTTTATATCACTTAGCTAAGATTTCAAAGTTTAGCATGTTGGTAGTCATTTACTGAGGATCTGTTACAGCAAGGAATCTCTCAACCTCAAAGAGTAATCTTGAGAGGCACCCCTGCTCAAGGGGGGATCCTGGCGTGCAGCCCGCTGCCATGCAGGAGAGCTCCAAGGGCTCTTGGGCTGTTCACTATTTATGGGTGGGTAAGATGATTGACTCATAGTCATTTTTGCATACCAACCGCAGATCCCAGCCTCTTCACTGTGGTTAGGTGGGCGTGCTACACAATAGCCCTTGACTATTGTGTTGGTATGTGTCTCCCGAACCCACTTTGAAATGACGCAGCCATCACAACCAGACACATCTATTACCACTGTCACTGATGGTTATCGCTGGAGTAGGTTTATGGGAGATAAGGGTCAGTTTCGGGGCAGGGCCGGGGGGAGCACACCGTCACAGTCGTCCCTTTGAAGCCAATGTTTGCTAGATCCAAGCATTTATGATGTTATTCATGATAGGCATAATAACGCAACCTCACTTGCTACTCACTCCGCTAGTTTTCCTAAAAGGTCACAAGTGCTCTTTCAAATGGTATAGCTATTTCTGAAAATACACAGCATTTTACAGGGCAGGATTCAGTTAATGGTGAGCAAAATTAGTAGACTATGACAATCAAGGTATTTTAAACTACAGACAGTGCAACAAGGAGTTGCTTGGTTTGCTACATTCTTAGGAATAAAACAGTTTTCCCTGTTCATTCCAGAAAAAAGAATGAACTTATACTGTGTAGTGACATATTTTCACATTTCAGGGAATCTCAGTGGTATTCCAGAGTTAATATTTTCTTTGCCAGAAAAAATACCTTCCCGGCATACATCAGACTATAAACAGACCATGCCACTAAGAAAGAATATTAACGCATGTTTAAAAGGAGTAAGTCCTTAAGACAGGGCTATTCTGTTCATAAGGAATAATACACACTTTCTCATGTGAGGGTCACATACTATTGCAAGCTGAAAGTCTCCATGATGTTCTTCATCACAAGCCAGTGCACGAGTCAATAACCCGTTACTGAAATGTACAGCTTTGTTGCAATCAATTCCAACTTGTATCTTACACCATTTTCTTGACAACCTAAGGCTCTTTTCTTGACATTGTCACAGTAATTATAGCTTTATTTTTAAAATATCATCAAATGACATTTTTCAAGTTCATATACACTGTATAGACTCTTTACCACTTATTATTTGACAGTATAATCAATCAATTTGTCTCATTCCTTATTACAAACAAGTTTCATAGTCTCATACATTTATATTTTGGATACCTGGAGAAGCTGGAAAAGTATGGTCAGATTAGTTTTCTTGTAAATAATGAATCAAGAGGTGCTAAGATGGATTGAAATATTAGGTTTTGGTTCTATCAATGCTCACAGGGAAAATCTTTCAGAAAATCAATCAAAAAGAATGATACTTATTTTAGAACTATTCAACACATTTGTCAGAGCAGAAAATATTTAAAGGATTCAAGAGAAATAAAAATAAAATCTTATGTGTGTTCCATAGTTCCTTTTTAACATGAAGTATAACAACATGATGCTTCCCCCTCATGGAATCTAGTCAAATTTGCCAGTAATTAGTCAATAGCCAATAACGAAATTGAATGCAACTGCCTTTTCATCTCCCTTTCCCCTGAAATCTCAGTTTCAGACTTCAGTGTAGTTAAACAGAGAATTAGATTTTTTGACAATTTTATTGGGTTTGGGTGGCAAGGTTTTGCTAGCGGGAGGCTACAGGGGTGGCTTCTGTGAGAAGCTGCTAGAAGCCTCCCCCATGACTGATAGAGCCAATGCCAGCTGGCTCCAAGACGGACCTACCGCTGGCCAAGGCCAAGGCAGTCAGTGACGGTGGTAGCACCTCTGGAATAACATATTTAAGAAGGGGGAAAAAAAAAACCTGTGCAGTTGCAGCTGGAGAGAGGAGTGAAAATATGTGAGAGGAACAACTCTGCAGACACCGAGGTCAGTGAAGAAGGAGGGGGAGGAGGTGCTCCAGGCACCTAAGCAGAGATTCCCCTCCAGCCCGTGGTGAAGACTATGGTGAGACAGGCTGTCCCCCTGCAGCCCTTAGAGGTCCATGATGGAGCAGATATCCACCTGCAGCCCATGGAGGACCCCACGCCGGAGCAGGTGGATGCCCGAAGGAGTCTGTGACCCCGTGGGAAGCCCATGCTGGAGCAGGCTCCTGGAAGGAGCTTGCAGACCCGTGGAGAGAAAAGCCCATGCTGGAGCAGGTTTTCTGGCAGGACTTTTGACCCCGGGGTGGACCCATGCTGGAGCATTCTGTTCCTGAAGGACTGCACCCTGTGGAGAGGACCCAATGCTGGAGCAGTTCGTGAAGAACTGTAGCCCATGGGAAAGACCCACGTTGGAGAAGTTCATGGAGGACTGTCTCCCATGGGAGGGACCCCACACTGGAGCAGGGGAAGAGTGTGAGGAGTCCTCCCCCTGAGGAGGAAGGAGTGGCAGAAACAATCTGTGATGAGCTGACTGCAACCCCCACTCCCTGTCCCCCTGTGCCACTCTGGGCACACTTCACTCGGGAGTGAAGTTAAGCCTGGAAAGAAGGGATGGGTGGGGGGAAGGTGTTTTAAGACTTGGTTTTATTTCTGATTACCCTACTCTGATTGGATTGTTAATAAATTAAGCTAATTTCCCCAGGTTGAGTCTGTTCTGCCCATGATGGTAACTGCTGAGTGATCTCTCCCTGTCCTTATCTAGACCCATTAGCCTTTTGTTGTATTTTCTCTCCCCCGTCCAGCTGAGGAGGGGAGTGATAGAGCAGCTTTGGTGGGCATCTGGCATTCTGACAGGGTCAACCCACCACAACAATGTCCTAGTCTTCTATAAACAAGTGTGAATTTCCTCTTGAGAACAAGCAAGTGATGGGTTTATTGGTATAAAGTCTTTTCTTACCTCAAGGAAATTTGTACACTGGAAAGAGTTTCTCTTAATTATTTCTCATCCAAATATTCTATATAAGTAGTTAAGACGTCATGGAAGTTATCATGGTAGACACACTTTAGTCAAAGAACAGGTTTCATCAATCCCAAATTACTAAGCTGAATATGGGCTAGCTTAGGGTACTGTAATGATTTTACACACGCAGAAGGTCAGAGTAGATGATCCTTAATCATTTCTTATGGTCTTGAACCCTAAAATGAATAACAGTGCACAAAGGTCTGATATCATCAGACTAATGGGGAGTCAGTTTAGACAGGAGTAATGAGCTGTGTGCCATTTTACAATCTATGCATACTCTAGTTCTTTGCCCAACCGTAGCAAACCCTTACTATTTATTATAGACATATAAAGCCTAATGAGAAACAGTAAGTGCATAAATGAAAGCTGCACATGGGCTACTTTTCTGTCGGGTTGTGCTGACATTTTTCCACTGCCATTCAGACATACCTGCATTTCAAATTCCCAGTTTAGTTCTGACTATTCTTTCACTCATAACATTTTTTCCTGCTATTTCCCAGCTTTACTGTGAGGGCTTTTACTGTGATCAGTTAAAGGAGCTAGGAAGAGTATGAAGAAAATGAGACAAAGCAAGAAAAAGATTTTTTTTTTATGTTTGTTCTACAACATGTCAGTTATTCCATAGAACAGTAGGTTTATTGTAGCATTTGCATAAAATATCTAAGTCTCAAATCTACCTAAATCCTATTGTCAGAAATGGCTGCTGTTAGATTTTCAAAGATATCTGGATTCCTAACAGTGCACAGCAGAAGTTACAAAAAGTTAACAACTGAGATCCAAGAAGTGACAAGTGGACTAAGTATGATAGAACGATGAGAAAAGAATCGCACATAAAAAGAATAGTGAAGAGACATCTATTTTAGAGATACAATTGGATACAGTAGCTCTAACACAACTGTGAGAATAAAGGTCCTATAGCACACCAGAAGCCTTAAATGGCTAAAACCAAACAAAGCAAAAGAGAAGAAAATAAAAGGAAAGCAGGCATATTCAATGAAAATAAACTAACTATAACAAAATAGGAAGTCATTCTTGATAAAATTATAATGCTGAATATGTTTCACATCATGCAAAATGCTCAGAGAGCATAAGTCTGTGCTACTGTTAGAGGAAGTAAATTCTTTCTGTCTGCTTACACTGAACTGTCCCCAGAGAGTTATAAAGTTTTGACAGCAACTGTCTGAGTAATGGAATGACAAAAAGAAATACAGTTGTTTCAGACACCAACAGTAGGAAGGTAAATTTCTTTTTCATGAACTACTGTTCTTGCAGTCAAATTCTGCTGTCAGATACAAATGTGACCTTTCATGTGATGGCAGCATTCAGGCCAAAAAGAAAGTGAAAGGAAAGTTTACCATAAAATAAAATACAATATATGAAACTGCAGCACAATAAATATCATAGAAGGATGCAACAAAAGAATTGTGATCTTTCTGCTACTCTTGGAAGCACACTTCCACCAGAAGTACATCATATTTTGGTACAAGAGACAAATGAATATACTTGAACATATATACTTTAAGTATACATGTTAGAAGAAATGTCAGTAATAAAATTTGGTGAGGATACTGCATATATATAAGCTAGTATCTCCACTCACAAAGTCTGTGCATTTTTTTAAATATATTTTTTTAATATCTTGTATTAGATTATTATCTGAACAGAACTGCTCTTTTTATGGACATAATGACAATTTCTTTTAGTCAGAAAAAGGAAATCAGTAAAAATACACTGAGATTATTATAACAATGATTTTCCATTACTTGGAATGCTATATTCAGTTCTTGCCATCCTCCTTAACAATATATATAGTAGGAAAGAGCAGATTTCAAGGCCAATGATAAGAAAGATTAAAAATGTCGAAAGATTTCACTATGAAAAAAATCTGAAAAGAACGGTTAATTTAAAAATGATAAAGAGAAAGACTATAACAAAAATATCGAAAAAAATGTTGAATAGTGTGATTCAAAGGATTAAACATTCTGTTTATACCTTCTGATAACACAAACCAAAAGGTGTTTAATGAACTTAATAGCTAAACTTTAGAACTAATTGTTTCAAGATATATCTGAGATCAAGAACTTAAGATGGCTCAAAAAAGCACAATTTAAATATATATAATAATTTAATAATAAATAATAATAAAAATAATTTTTGTAGTAGTAGTACAGATAGAAGTGACTAAATGTAACTTTGGTCATATATACTACAATGATTGTATATTAGGGAGTTCATAGTGTTACGGAATAATTCAGACCAAAAGTAGAATGGAGGGGAAATTGTATTCCTTTCCTGACAATACATTTCATTTAAAATATTGCTGCACTCTAACCAGGCAAAAGTTGTAAATACTTTATTTTGAAGACTGGTTGAAGTGTTTCTTTTTTTGTTTTGCTTGAGAGGGAAGTGACAGAAGAATCAGAGACAATCATCAGTATATTTAGTAGCTGAGGTACTCTTTTAATGTGGGAGATGGACCCAGATCGTGTTCCCCTGAAAAAAGTGGAATAGATTAGGCCAGAGAGGCAGAGAAAGGAAGACTCCAGCAGCTTTCAGCATGGTAACGCAGGCAGATGGCACTAAGATGGCTTCTAGTCACTGAGCTCCTCCTTAGTTTTGGCTTTGCCATAAATGCCAGCCTAGGGAACATTTCAGAAACATTTCAGTAGGCTTATGCAATTTTGCAAAAGTTCAAATTTTCGCATAAAAAACAACTTCATAAAAATAATTACAAAATAGTTCTGATTCTAACTGCGTCCAGAGAAGCCTTGCATGTTTTCACAGTTTGTTCAGGCATAAGACATACAGCTCAGATAACCAGATTATTTATTTATATCTTGAAACAAAGAATTCACTTTTTTTTGTTGTTGTAGAGAAGCTGAGAAAACACTTGTTTCAACAGAAAATTATTGGACTTGCTGTCTGTGGTTGTGTACCTTCTTTCTTCCAAGTTAAACTTGTTCATGATCAGAGTCAAGATACTAGGATGTATGTAGCATTATTTTGCCTTTCTATAGTAACCTTGTGATACTACATCACTTGCATTCTAAGTTAGACACTACTGGCAGCTATACAAGATACAAAAGCTGGGGCTTTTTGCATTTAGAAATGCCATCAGCAGACAAAAAAGTGGACAGTGCTGTTGTACACAAATATAAATTATAGAGTTCAATTCCAACAAAAGAACCAAAACATTGCAACTCAATACCATGCTTCTGAGTTTTTCCTTTTAAATACCTGCCTTGTGGGAGCAAGCAACTGCCATTTCTGGATTAATCCTCTTCAAGAAACAAAGTAGGGTAAGCTTTATCCACTTATTATTTAGTTAGAAGAGAATTCATTTTGTTTCAAAACTTTTGACATGCCTCCAAAAATCAATCTCAATAAATGTCAAGGAACGTGGAGATAGAGGCTTTTTGTCTGTGATCAATTTTTATGAGACAAAATAGTGAAATGGTGAGAAATGATTTTCTTTAGTAACACAAGTCATTCTGAGAGAGAGATAGATGTTCTAGATATTCTGTGTCTGTATGAAATTGCATTATTTGTTTAGTGAAAAAGAGAGAGTAGTGGCAATTATTACTTTTCTGTCATACTTGTGGAATATATATGCTTGGTTTTTCATTGTCCTCTTTTACACATAGTCTTTTCCCAAGGGTTTTTCCAATTTTTAAGCTGATTTGCAAGTACTCAAACCGTCACAGTGTGTGTCTGAATTACTTTAATATGTAAAATGGAAAGGTTGAAGACATAGTGTTATTTTCGCCTTGGTGTTTCTTTCCATATACTTCTCCACGTTTGACACCTCGCTAGTTTTGGATCAGAACTGATATAAACTTATAAACCATAGAGCAAGAAGGATATTCACAATACAATCTATTGATATTCAGTAAGTATTACGAGAAAGAAGAAAAGTAAGTAAAATGAGTTGATACATTTATTTGATAATTTTTTTTATCTTTGGTTCTCAGAATCAGGGATTTTTTAATATGAAATACCCGCTAGACATCCCTTTTCATGTATAATTTCCCTGTAACGGAATCTTCAATATTTTTCTCCTTAAGCTGCAGTAGTTTTCTCTTTAAGTTGCAATATTTTTATTATCATTGATGATATATTATTGCCATTATTTGTTATTTATTATATATGTTATTATTTGTTATTTGTTATTTCTCTAATAAATTTGCCAGGAGTTTGGAATCAGAAAAGGCTTCCCATTTTTTTCATACATGGTGTTTTGCAATGAGAAAATTTTGGGGTGTCTGATAATTTTATTCTTCATCTTGTTGAAACTATATATTCTAGAAAATAAGAAAAGGTAGGCCTTATCCTAACAAGATGTTTCATATAAGTCAAATGCATTGTGTCCTGGAATGCAATCTGTTTTTCTTCATTAACTAATTCAGATTAAGTTAGTTTAAAGTCAGGCTAGCTGAATCCCACCATTCCTCACTGGGCAGAGGTAAACATTTTTAGCCAAGTTCTGTGAAACAGAAAAAAATGTTGAAATCAGCTACTAGAAGCAGTTTTTCAAGGATTACTCATTTTAAACAACATTTTTCCTTTATAAACCTACTGGTTCTCTCTCCTTAAAGAGTAATCTTGAGAAAAGTCAATACCAATTGTGCACCATAATTTCAGATTAAATCCTAAGGTTTTTTTCATTTAGAGAAGCTAACAAAAGTCTTTACTCTAGAAAAATACTAAGGTTAAAAGGAAAAACAACTAGCAGTTTCCAACAACACATCTCTAACACCTTTAAATCATTTCAAGCAAACATTAAATATAGTCCCTTAGCAGTACTCCCTCTCATGCTGGATGTGGAAATTTCAATTATATCATCATGTAGCAGATTCAATACCAGCCTGTGAATTGCTGTTTTTTTCAGACTGTTGTCCACTCTTCTTGTCTTATGATGTAACTGGTGGTTCTGGGAGTGACTTATTACTTCAGAAAGATTTATACCTTGCTATTTGTCTTGCAGGGAGTGGAAGATGTACATCTTTCCAGATGTTCCCTGGATCCAAATAGTACCCCCGATGTATTCTCATTGGCTCCATAGTTACATGAAATGGTTTGGGGGAATCTTTGTTTCATGAATGGACCATTCCTTAATGCTTATTTAGGAGACTGTGTTAATTCTTTTCCAGCTTTGTGGCTATACTACTTTTGTAACGTGAATAGATTTTCAGAGTTTAAAGGGAATGTTTTTTCTCTCTCCCATTCTTGTATCATGTTGTGATTTGGTTTAGCTTCAGGGATGAATACCAGTGGAAATTCTGCTTCCCTTTACTATATAAAAATCTAGCTTTGAAAGCATTATCTTTAAAAGGATACATTTAGGATGCTTTGATCAGTGTTTCTTATTTTCCTAAGTTTATTAAAGTTGCTTAAACAATGTTAGAAAACACTACATTTCTCAGGGACTATAAATAATTGAATATTCAAATGACTTTTTAGGTTAGTAGAAAGTTATAACATGGCCCTTTGGTTCATCTAACAGTAATTTTAAGTAAAGATATCACGAGTTTGCATTAGAAACAAGAAATGAGGACATGCCCTGCTCTTCAGGGATGTGCTCAGGTTGGCTGTTTGGCATTAACCAAAAAATTTTCATTATTACAATGCTATTAAAAATGTTCCTTAGTGAAGTCTTGAAGGAGCACTCTTTTAAAACAGGGGGAAAGTCTGAAGAAAGCAAGACTTACCCTCAGTGGAGGAGGATCTGGTTAGGGAACGTTTAAACAAACTGAACATGCACAAGTCCATGAGGCCTGATGGGATGCACCCGCAAGTGCTGAAGGAGCTGGCTGATGTCATTTGGGGCCACTCTCAATTATCTTCAAAATGTCATGGTGACTGGGGAAAGCTCCTGAAGACTGGAAGAAAGCAAATACCAGCCCTACCTTCAAGAAGGGGAAGAAAGAGAATCTGGGGAACTACAAGCCGCATGTCAATCCCTGAGAAGGTGATACAGCAACTAATCCTGGAAACCGTTTCCAGACACGTCAAGGAAAAGAAGGTGATTGGGAGTAGTCAGCATGGATTTATTAAGGGGGAATAATGCTTGACCAACCTGACAGCCTTCTACAATGAGATGACTAGCTTCATGGATGAGAGTGAATGAGAGCAGTGGTTTTCTTGACTTTAGTATGGCTTTTGACATTGTCTCCCATAACATCCTCATAGACAAACTGATAAAATACAGGCTAGACAAGTGGACAATGACGTGGATTGAAAACTGGCTAAACAGCCAGGCCCAGAGGATTGTAACCAATGACACACAGTCCAGCTGGAGGCCAGTCACTAGTAGAGCAGTACCCCAGGGGTAAATATTGGGGCAACATTGTTTAACATCTTCATTAATGGCCTGGAGTGTGGCACAAAAGTGTACCCTCCGCAAGTTTGCAGGCAATACAAAACTGGAAAAAGTGACTGACACACTAAATGTTTGTCCTGCCATTCAGAGCAACCTTGACAGCCAGGAGAAACAGCCAATGGGAACTTCTCAAAGTTCAACAGAGGGAAATGCAAACTCCTGCACCGGGAGAGGAATAGCCTTAAGCACAAGTACGCACTGGGTGCTGACTGGCTGGAAATCAGCTTTAAAGAAAAGGCCCTGAGGGCCCTGGTGAACACCAAGTTGAACATGAGCCAGAAATGTGCCTTTGAAAAAAAGGCCAACAGCCTCCTGAGCTGCGTTAGGAAGAGAAGGCTCAGTGGGGGTCTTCTCATGGTGTACCTAGTAAAGTGAAGTAAAGAAGTGAAGAAAATGCAGCCAGAATAATCGTGGTGGTATCCAGTGAAAATACAAGAGGCAATGAGTACAAACTGATATACAGGAATTTCTACTTAACCTATCTACTGTGAGCATGATCAGACACTGGAACAGGTTGTTCTCTGGTCCAGGTTATCCATCCTTAGATTCAAAACCTGACTGGACACAGCCCTGAGCAATCTGCTCTAGCTGATCTGCTTTAAAAAGGGTGTTGAACCAGATGATCTCCACAGGTCACTTCCAACCTCAACTATTCTGTGCCACTTTTGTCTTATCTTCTTCATTCTATTGCAATACATCCATTTTTCCTTCTCTTCCCTTTTATTCCTCCACATTCTTTTAAAACCCTTTCTGATTTCCTATGGTTTGTCTCCCACATTGTGTGCATCTTTTACAAGGTTCAGATTTGCCCACTATATGTGTGTGAGGTCTTGCTGTTGTATACACGCCTTCCAACGAAGCATGAAGAAAGCTTTCTGGCAGAACACAGCTCCATAATGTGCTGCCTGTGCCCAATGATGTAGTGCACCATCAAGCTGTGAATAGCCAACGAAGCCTACAGCAGCCTCAGTGCCCCAGTTAATTGTTTGTTCAAGTTCCAAAACAGAGCTGACACCTGTGAAAACTTGGCTTCTGTTTCTTTGTCAACACATATGCATCATCCATAACTGCCTTGTTGATGCTTAATAGAAGAGATTCATCCATGAAATATCTGTTACATACTTGCCTCTATTAGATGTTTTAAAAATAAAGAGAGATTGCAGCACAAGAAGGTATCATTCCTTATGAATTACAGTATGTCTGCTTTATGACAAAGAGCCATAAAATTGGTATTGGTGATTGATCAGTGTTATTTTAGCTGCCTAAGACTTATACTACACAGCTTGAGCAGCAAGAAAGAGAATTATCTGATTGGTCTAGGCTGTAAAATCATCTTCCATAGTGTTAGCTCCCAGTGCATTCTAATAGTTTAATAAACTTGTTTACCTAGGAACTTTTCATTACTTAACTCATTTATTACTGTGTCAATAATTACTTCATTATTCTGAGCTCCACAAGTATCTGTTTGTTTTAGATATATTAAGGTTAAGGAAAACAATTTAAAACTGAGATTTTTGAGATGCAGAAAAGATAAGAGAATAAATATTTTTCTCAGCAAACCCAATGACAGGTCAAAAAAGCTTTTTTCTGTAACTGTCTGTCTAAAGAAATAGAGTGAGCCTGTGAACACTTACTGAATAAAGAGGAGGAGATTCTGAGTAGGGTTGAAAGACAAGAATTTTTGAGTTATTCTTCTGCCACTAATGAGACATTAATGTTTTTCTATTGGCATGCACAGTGCTTAAAAATTTTTGGATGAGATCCACGAGATCTTATAGGTTGTCTGTATGGGGCCCAGCAGTGAAAATTTTCAAAAATAAACTGCCAGGTAGGCCTAGGATAGGTTTCAGCCAAAACAAATGTGAAGAGGACTTGGGAGAAGAGAAGGCAGAGCTTGAAAGACCTAATCCATTGCCTTTCTGGAGTAGTTTCGCCCAAAAAGTATAACTCAAAATTTGGTTTTAGTTGAGAAAACCTGCAGCTCTCTGGAAGACCTCGGTGCTGTGGTTGCACTATTATGCAAGTTCTTACTTGAAGACAACCCTCTTTTTTTTTCAGCATGGTTCTTAAAGTTAATTAAACTACATTATTTAGTCCTTGCACTTCTGTACAGGTAACAGTAGTTGCCTTTCTGAATACGGGTATATGTGCTTAATTTCTAAATAGATTTTATTCATTTTTTTTACATTTTACTCATTTAAATGTGGTAAAAATGAGGATCTGATAGAGAGAATAATTTATCAGCGATCACAAGATGGATTCATTTCAAAGCCAGGATTTGATGTGAAGTCTAGGTCAATGTTTAATTCATATATAACGATGTTATTTAGACTCATCATTTTTCCTCTTATCTTAATTTTTTTTTACTTACAACTTTCATATTATTTGTATTAAAGTGAAAGGAGTGGATCAGTTGCTCTTGTCTTTAGCCATTTTATATTTCCACTGAAGTAAATGTATTGCTCTCAACATTCTGTAACAACCCCTCAAGGCCAGGCTGGTGTACGGTTTAAGGGTTATAACACATTTTTTTTCCTCCTTTTCTTACTTTATTCTTTCTTCATCTTTTTTTTTGGTGTTTCAAACTCTCCTACTGCCAGGAAACCTCAGAATTGTGAAACGAAATGTAAACCAATGCAATGATGCAGTCTGAGACCAAAAATAGCCTGAAACAAAATTTTATAAGCCATTAACCACTCCATTCATCTCAGTCAGGGATGTGGAATTAGGCATTTTTCCATGATGGAACATAATGGAATTTTCTATTATGACATTCGTGATTTTCTTTAGCCCAATACTCAACATGAATTAGTTACAGTAGTTCTACAGGGAACAATATGATCCTGTTCTCCCTTTTTGTCTTTCCTTTTCTGTGTAGCTGCAGCAAGCAACCCAGATTTCCTATTTGGCAGACAGCAAAAATGTATTTTTGAAATTCAGATGATGGAAGGCACTGTATATTCTCAGATGAAACTTGTAATAACTAGTAATAACTGCAGGCTCTTCAGTCATCCAATGAAAGGAGGAAGTGTTGAATCATGTGAGGTCTAAGAATCTTGCCTTATAGAAGAAATACCAATTTTTTTAAGAAATTGTTTTAAAATTAGAAGCAAATATTCAGATCATGAAGGTTTTCTCTTATCTGGCATCCCTACAGATCGTAAAAAATGGTTCAACATAATTGGAAAGGCACTGATTATGCTATATAGGATGATTACAAGAATAGCCTCATCTTTTGTTACCCCCCTTATTTTTCTGATAATTGTAGATTGCAATNAAGGTTTTCTCTTATCTGGCATCCCTACAGATCGTAAAAAATGGTTCAACATAATTGGAAAGGCACTGATTATGCTATATAGGATGATTACAAGAATAGCCTCATCTTTTGTTACCCCCCTTTTTTTTCTGATAATTGTAGATTGCAATTTCCATTCTTGCTTTTCTCCTGAGGGAAAATAAAAAAAAAAAAAAAAAAAAATATCCCTTCTACTTTGGATCTCAGACTTCAGAATATTTTCTAGCATACCTGCCTATTCTTTCCTGCCTATTACCAGCTGTTCTTCACCCATATTATAAGCGTGAATCTCATTTCAGAGAAAACCGCTAGACCAAGCATAGAAATGAGAAGCATAAAATGCATAAGGTATTAGATTAATTTCTTTTTTTTTTTTTGTACACAGCCAATTAAGCTAAACTTCTAAGCTGCCCTAGATCGTCAAAAATGAGTGTTTCAGAACTTAGGTTCATATATGTGATTCTCTTTTTGGAATAGGTATAGGGAGTATACCAGGTATAGGTAGTACAGGAAAGAGGTAGGTATAGGGTAGCTTAGGAACTATCTCAGGAGAGTAAATCTTTCCATCACATACGTGAAGCACCTTGAAGGTGCTTCTTCCGTACAGGCAGTGTAAGTGATTAAGATCCTAACTTCAACACTTCCATTTTGAGGCCTAAAATAAATGGAATGAAATAGACCTTCACATTTATATGTGACGGGAAGCCAGCCCCACAGCCTTTATATCTTTAATCCCTAGCAGTATAAATGTTACGTTAGGATCCGCTGCTTGTAATCAAATAAAAGTAATTTATTTCTTTAGTGACACAGTCAACTTAAAAATCCATGGTATTGCTATACTAATTTGCGGCCAGTTGCCTAGTAGATTTTTGGAAAGCTGGTACTTCTTAAGACAACCAAATGAAATTATATTTGTCCAGAATGAATCCCTACATAGGAAATGTCAGGCTGTTTCACAGTTCACTGACTCAGTGTGCAGAGGGGAAAACCAGAAAAAAACCTTTGAATTATTTCAATAGCTATTTCTCTCCACTGGAATGAGCTTGTGTTATCATTCTTCTTGTGTTGATGGTTCATGTAATATCATAATGAAAAAACACTAGGCTTTAGACAAGGGTCCAACCTACTACACTCACAGTCATTTTAACATTGTTTACTTTCATGGGAATCTGTGAGTACATAATATGGCAGTAGAACAGCACAAAGTAGCTGATAAGGCAATGAAACTTTTTTTTTAACAGTTTCTTCGATGGTACTCTTCTCTAGTTTAGATAATGATATAGGCATTCACCACCAGACCTCCTTGTCCACTAAAAAGCTGTTAACTGACTTCTTGCAGTTAGAAACACTGTTTGAGCTTAGAGAAGAGGTTATGTTTCCTTATTGCATGTGGCCTGTTCTTAAAGAACACTTCACTGCCCAGCAGCATGGGTTTTTTCAGAGATTCTTTTCATGGGCCAAATATAAAAGGTCCTCAGCCCTTCCCAATACCCCCATTTTGCCCCAAATTTGCAGAAGAGTTATCAGGGAGCAGTTTCACACAGGAAAGGTTGAAAGCCACTGTATTAATTGTAGTCTTTCTTTATGTAATACTGTAGAACTGAATGATTTGGGTTTTTTCCTCCTGTCTAATTGATAGAGAAGCAGTTGAAAGTGGAGTGCTTTGCTAAGTGAATGAACTGTGCAGTGTATATAGAAAATGTGATGCTGCTTAAGTGGCTGCTGACAAGAATAAGAACATCTATAGCTACTAATCCCTAAGGAATGTATAAAATGGCAAAGTGCCGAAAAAATTACAATATAAATAGACTGACAGGAAAATATGAAAAGATTCTGCAGAGCTGTAATGTGAACTAGAATGCATTTGGTGTTTGAATAGGGCAATTATTTGGCAAATTAAACATAAAATCATTCAGTTTCTGCAGTTTGACATGATTCTCAAGCATGGAAGACAGCTAGATAGGAACGTATTTTACCTCATGGTGATGTTTTCTCCATATATTATTTAGCACTTAATTTAACTTATTATTGATCTTCTGCTTTTCTTCCCAGTAGCTTCCAGTCATTTCTTGTTACGTCATATTTTGTCTAATGGCCATGCCATGGTAGTACTGTGCTAGCACGGTGCATGCAATGTCTCACCAACGGCAACTTGAATGTAGGGTGGCAGTGTCAAATCAGATGTAAAAAACAAAATAATAGCAAGCAGTAGTAAATAATCTGGAAATATCCTTTCCCTTTAAAAACAACAACAGAAAAAATCCACAAATAATAGTTTTGAAAATATTAAAAGCAAGCGTGGAAGACAGTAATTATATTTAAAACAGTACAATTAGCACATCCGAGTGTTGAGCTAAACATGATGCTTGTAGGCAAATGGAGTTTCAGACTATGTCATTTGAAATAGCTTTTCTGAACATGTTGCAATTGGTATAGCTTCAGATATTATGTCCTTCACTCTCTTTTTTCCCCATTTTATTCCATTGCTTTGCAGGTTGATCTATCACTGCCTCCTGTGTTCTTCTCTTCTCTCTTGGTTTATAGCCTTGTCAATTTGCCTCACACAGAACAGGCTTCCTTTGTCACTCTATTTCTACAGGTTTTTCTTTAGTTCAGTCTAAGAGAGAAACTTCTTCCTCATTCTTTTTTCTTCCTGTGATTACATTCATGTATGTTTGTAAGTTCTTTTAACTTCCAAGAGTATTGATAGGCGACATTGCATTTCCGGCTTATGTTTATTGATACTTAAATGAAACCACATAGATTCATACTAACTCAGGTCTTGGTCCGTGGGTTTTACAAAAGACACATTATCTATTTTTGTGTTCTCAGTCAGGGTACTGTTACCTAATACTGACTTGGACAGTACTGACTCACTGTCTACTTCCCTCAAGAGATTACTTTTATTCAATGTAAAATAAATACAAGTCAGATATTTTGTGATAGATTACGATATAACATAAATTTAGACCTGATCATTTTATACTGATTATTTTACTTTTCTTTTTATATTTAAGATACTTATATTAACAATACTAAGAAAATTTGTAAGACAGGGGTTTTTTTACCATAAGTAACAAAGCAGTACTATAGAGAGAGAGACTCTGGAAAAAAAAAATTCTCCAAATATTAATGACTGTAAAATTTTGTTTTGAAGGTCTGGCACCAAAATTTGGGATGAGAGAGTAATATTAGAGAAAGTTTAGGATCTGGTCTGTAGTTAGTAAAAGCAGAACCTAAAAAAAGTACCAGTTGCCTGATTGAAAGATCTTCTACTGCAGACAGGACGACTATGTTCCAAGGAGTGGAAAATAACCAAATTTCTGTCCTCATCTAAAATTTCACGCTGCTGCCATGGGGTAGGAAAAATTGTAATTTTCTTGGAAACTTCTTTTCCCCTGCCTTCCTCTTGGAATAGTGCAGTCTAAAAAAAGAACTAACTTGGGAGCAGACAATGGTGAGAGGGACCATTTAATCAGGAAAGTCAGTGAGAAGAAAAAGGTTGAAAAAGTTCTTTGAAGTCCTGTATGGAGATACTCCCCAGAGTGAAGGAGATGAAGACGAAGGAATTTTTATAGCTTCTTGGACAGTTTGGAAAGAATCCTTTTAGAGGGAAGGTTACTATGAATTTTTACAAAGACTCAGTTAAAACTGTAAGATCAAATCTGAACTGGGTTAAGAATTTCTGTAAAACTCAGGCTACACTGTATAACATATACATGTATCAATGCTCGATTCTAGCACATTTAGATTTCATTTAAGTATGAAATTACACCATTTGCAGCAGACATACAACCAGTACATACATGCTAGAAAAAACAAAATACTGCAAACCTTACAAATGTAAAACATCTAACTATATACTACAGAAAACAATATTTGTATGTTATACACATTTCACTTTTCAAAACAGCAGCATACATAAATCTGAAATTAAAACACATTAATCATTGAAAAAAACATAGGAAAATACCATACCAAATTAAATGAAATGAATCAATGAATACCTTGTAAGATCATCTTATTTTATTTTATTATTTTTGTACAAGTAAATTTTACTTCAGCGGATGAAGTGTATATCCCCGTGTTATTCACTGTTTTCCTTGAATTGTTTGAAGTTCAGAAATTACAGGAAGGTGTACCTTCACTTAAATTTAACTAATAGTCAAGCATTTTCTGTGGAGATGAGTGAGTTTAACTATAACTGAGTGAATTCAAACACTGAAATGTTTGCTGAACCATGCACTGAATTGGTTACCATTTACATAGCATACTGATTATGAACATTTTGGTAGAAAACTGTAATCTGAAATAGTGACCTATTATTTAAAGAATTCAATCCAGTAATGAGCAATTCCAAGTCTTTCAGAATATTAGAATTTTGAGATAATTGCATATGAAACACGGCAGTAGGTTCTACAAAATATAAGAAAAAAAAAATCCTTAAAAATTAACTATGAGTTTTCTTTGATTCCCTCCCCCACCTCATGAATGTAAGGACTACCCTATGGGTATGAAGGCAGAACCATATATGTGAACCTCCTGAAGTTTTCTTGGGTACAGTATTCTGAGATGTTACTTGTGGCAAATTCTGATTCACAATATATAGGTAGAAAAACAGGCTAACTAGCAGAAAAGAAGAATAATTTTATGAGGAAAAAAAAAGATTCTTGTCTGGAAGTTCTTGGAACTTCTTGCCTGTTTCTGCCAGGATATTAGCATAAACTGACGCTAATCATAGAATCATAGAATCATAGAATCATTA
>WAAD01031526.1:333-17780 GCA_013389945.1 Fregata magnificens
GTATTGGGCTTTAACTGTTTCTGACTTAGCTGTTACAGGGTTTGTACTATAAATGTCCTTGGAAAGTGAAAAGGACCTGATCTTCCCATGAGTCTGCCTTGGTAGCTGCTTTTTCTCTGAGACTTCTAGCACAGATCAGTGGTTTAACTTAATCTTACCAGGTTATGCAGGTAGATGCCTCTTCAGGAATATAACTATAAAAATGATCATCTAGAGGCTGATTTTAGTTTTAATTTGCTTTTTGGATGCATAGCCTGAGAAGTCGAAGATAAAGGAAAAAGCACCCCAATCTCCCAAATTTGTGTTAACGTTCATAGTTTTGCTTGACTGTGTTCTTAATCTCGTCTGACTTTCACGCTTAAAATTCATCTTGTACAATTGCTGCTGGAAGGAAGGATATTAGTAAACATGGAAACTCCTCCAACTAATCAGAATACTAAAGATGCAGAAATGCTACGTCTGTTACAGAATACTTAAAGCCCAATACATAACTCTAAAAGAATTGTGGATTCTCATTAAAAGATTTAAAACATACCATACAGTCTTTGGAAAAGATATGACAGTGGTCTCACCTTTCTTTTCCAGATATTCTAGTAGTTGTTATCCCAGTTTAGAACTAGCCAGGGCTTTTAAGGATAAATCACAATGAGGGCAAAACTGTAAACGGAAATAATGTCTGAATTAAACTTCAAGGGTGAGTATGGTGTAGGTTGTGGTATTAAAAATTAAGTCAAACCAAAGAATGCTTTATGGTTTTTAGCACTATTTAGTTCTAGCATTCCGTTAATTTTTATTGTAGGTATCTATTATCCCACGTGGTAAAGGACTGGGTTATGCTCAGTATTTACCCAAAGAACAGTATCTTTATACCAAAGAGCAGTTACTTGACAGAATGTGCATGACTCTGGGAGGACGTGTATCTGAGCAAATCTTCTTTGGAAGAATTACAACTGGTGCCCAAGATGACTTGAAGAAGGTGACCCAGAGTGCATATGCTCAGGTATGTGCCTAAGTGAGACTTTTTTTATCCTTACAGTTTTCTTTATCTAACAGTAATATTTTGAAAGGATGCAATTTGATCAGGTATGTCCCTCAAAAGCCTAGTTTAAAAAAAAAATATGATATGAATAAACATTGTGCTGCTGTTGTCATCTGTCATGTTGTTGCTGATGCCGATGACTCAAGTATTTTATTATAGTCTTACAACAGGAGTCCATGCATTAGGCTTTAATTACTATCCTACATCTGCCCGCAGGAACATATATGCGGCAGTTGGATTCAAATACATGTGGAAATTGTATACTTTTAAAATGGAATTTAGTGCACAGATTTGATCATCTGATCCTACTTTTACAATTGCCCAGTTTGAAGACCCAATTTGGATTCACGTGTGTGACTAAATCCAGAAAACCTTGTATTTAGCCACTATTTGCTGTCAATTAAGGCTGCTGAAATTAAGACATTAGTTTGTGCTTGTATCATTAACTAGCGTAGATGGGTAATTTGAAATCTTATCAATGTAATGACTCACCTAAGTGTAGCTATGCACTACACACAGGTGCTTTATTCCATTTCCTGCATCAACACAAAAGATGTCATTTTATAAGACACTCATAAGGTGAGCAAGAGAGACATTTTAGAGGACGCTTCTGTTCCTCTGCACAACACTTACCCCCTACCCCCAAACCACACTCACTTCCTGGTCTCTGGTGTGCCTCCCGTTGCCCCAGTTCTGGATGTAAATGTGTAATGAAATCCTGTTAATTTTATGGGATCTTCAGTGACTCTTGTTCAATTTTAAATTTAAAAAATGTTTAAGCAGAGACTTCTGTTCACATTAACCAGACATACTGTCTCCAGAGAGAACTGGGGGCTTAAATAAAAGTATTGAACTTTTCTTAAGGAAGCAGGTTAAGATGCTTGGTTCTAATGCTAAGATCTCTCTGAATATTCTTTGTCATAGCTATATTCATCTTGCAAGCCCAAGCAGAGAACTGCCACTTTAGTAACCATCAAACTGATAGTGGCCCTGGACTTGAATACATAAATAGCAGTTTGAACTTATTTCTGCCTCTGCTGGAATAAAATGCAACTTAAAACATCCATATTTGGCAACCAGAGGAGTCAATATTCAGTAATGAGTCAAGCAAGATAAGAATCATTTTCACTTTTGTAGGGGACTGTCTTGGGATGAAGTATAGCATATGATTTTTGCATGTGATAAGACAAAATCTTCAAGACCCTTTGCTTTAATCCTTAAGTCAAGTTAACTTACCTATATGGGTGAGTGGAATATGCTAGACTTTGGAAGCATTTTGAATTGGAAAAAAAAATCTGTGGTAAAGGAAAAGAGTTTTACTGCTCAGTGAAGGCTGAAGTGTTTTTCTGTAATATCTTAGTATTTAAACAGCAAAGCATCATGTACATCATGAGTAACTACCTTTAAATGGTGGTATTTGTGTCCTTCAGTTTAATCATTAAAAAGAAACAAGTTAAAGTCAACTAAGGTACTTTAGCTTAGGTAGACTTGAGTTTTCAGGGGAGGGTTGGTTTTAGAGGAAAAGATTGGGTCATAGCAAAATGAGTTCCTCCTTTGAGTTTTGTTTACCATATTTTACATCAACATACCCTAGAATCTTACTATCTCTCCTTTGTTTTGTTTTGGGGTTTTTTCTTTTTCTTTTTTTCTTTTTTTCTTTTTTTCTTCAGATTGTTCAGTTTGGTATGAATGAAAAAGTAGGGCAGATTTCCTTTGATCTCCCTCGTCAAGGAGATATGGTATTGGAGAAACCTTACAGTGAGGCAACTGCCAGATTGATAGATGAAGAAGTACGATCACTAATTAACATTGCTTATGACAGGACATTAAGTCTTCTGACTGAGAAGAAAGCAGAAGTGGAGAAGGTGAGCATGACAGTATTTTTAGCTACCAAGTTCCAGCTGGTAAGCCAGAATCTGAATTGAACTGAATAGATTAAAAATAGTGACTGTGTAAGTATATGAGGAAGTTTGCTCAAAAACTATTTGATGTAATCTTGAGAGTGTGTCACAAGACTTAAATAAGTAAACAGAAATCTCCTTTTGTGTTGGAACGCCTCTGAGGTTCTCGTGAACGTGATTTAACATCCTTCCCCCCCTTGTATGGTTGATATTCATTTGGAAAGTTGGAGGGAAGAGTCTGTCCACTAAAGTAGGCTTTAGTAGACATACTAGACAAGTATGAAACTTAAACCCAAACACGAAATACCAGGATTCCAATTCATTAGGCTAAAAGAAGCTCTCTGAGAAGGGAAGTACATATAACTTCCTTTCTCTGAATTCCTTTTGAACATTAAATAAAAAGAATCTTTCTGCCATCTTCCTTCCCTGCCCCCTGGCTGTTTGTGATCTGCCTCACTGCAGCTGAGATTACCTATGTGCATATTCTCTTCCTCCACACGAGAAAGCCTGATACAGCGAAAGGATGATTTTCCAGGATAGGCACCTGGTAGGCTTACTGACACGAAGGCAAGTTTGTATGGATTCAGTAAATGGTGGTGTAGTAGGTCACCATCCCAAAAAAGATCACCAAGTGTGGCTTGTGCTGAACAACGTGCTCACTGACCCAAGAAGATTACAAACTTGCAGTATTGTACACATTGTAATTTTTTTGTGCTCTTTAGTTTGTAACATAACAGCAGCGCTATTGAACCATCTGGTTTGGTGGGAAAGGAATGCTTGTTTTCATCTATAGCTTACTGTCTTGCATCAGGAGCCTTTTGGCAGCAGCAAAAGACTGCTGTTCTGATGCCCATAGGGAGCGCACTTTGCCAAATCTTAAAAGTAGGATTAAGAAAAAAGGTATTTTTCTCCCTTGTGAGCATTTAGGTAGCAAAAATCATGTATTAGGTGAACTCTGAGCAACTTGCTTTTTCTATCAAAATAATCAGTGCTGAATTTGGTCCCAAACTGCCTTAACAAACTCTTCCAAGGAAGAGAGCCAAATTACGTATTTTGTGTGTGACATAACTTATTGCTGTTCCAGGTTGCCCTACGACTACTGGAGAAGGAAGTGCTTGATAAAAGTGATATGCTAGACTTGCTTGGCCCAAGACCGTTTGCAGAAAAGTCTACTTATGAAGAATTTGTTGAAGGTACAGGAAGTTTGGATGAGGATACTTCACTACCAGAAGGCCTTAAAGACTGGAACAAAGACCGTGAAAAAGAGAAAGAGGAGACAAGAGATGAACAGGTTGCTAGGCAGATCAGAGGAGGGATGCCATTTTAACTGCAAAGTGTGTGGTGATGCTGACTTGCACTCTTCCAGAGAAACAAACTCACCTAGTTTGTACTTCAAAACAAAAAAATATTTATTCAACCAAACTGTATTAGGGATGGGTGGAAGAGTGATCTCTTGTGATGAGATAAGGATATTCTGCTCCCAATTTATGTATGTGATATCATCAGTTCACTGGTAAAAGATGATCATCTTTCATTTGTCAACTGAAGAAACATACATTTGGATTTGAGCTGCAGTGGAATGCCAGAACCAAGCCTCTCAAACTTTGAAACAGTTCAGATTCATGCACAAACTTTGTGACACTGGTCTCTCTTTTTTTAAAAATGTATGTAAGCTTAAAAAAAAAAATCTTTTGATCATTCATCTGAAGTATACCTGTATGTGACCTGTCTCCAAAAAAAGAAACGTACAAAATGCATTGGTGAATGCTTAGCCGAAAGTCTGGTCTTACAAAGTACTAGCTTTGCAAAGCTATCAGCTCTTTCATCTGACCCTTTCCCCCTCCACCTTTCATTTTGATTTTAAAAAGAGTTCGTTTACAGGGAACTGCCATGTAAGTTGACAGTGAAACTGGACACCCACTTAAATATCTTAAAATGAAAATGTACTCATGGTTCAGTGTCTTTAAGCCGGAAACTCAGTTTGGCTCCTGCAGTTTTATTAGTCAGTTTTTTACAGAGTTCTGTAAGATATTGAACATATGAATGTGTTGTGTAAATACAGTTTGAGTCAATAAAATCAGTACTTTTCTGAACAAGGCTTGTCCCTTTTTTTTTTCCCCTGGTTTCTTGGTACAGAATTCAGACCAATACAAAACTTCTTCTTAAGCATAAGATTTTGTTAAATTAGGGTAGCAGGATTGTGGTCACAAATACCAAAAACCAGTAGCTAAATCCAAAGGTGCTAAATCAGATGTCAGAGTTTCATATTGGTTTGCTTAATCTAAAGCTGTTCCTCCCCCTCCACCCCACCCCGCTTAGTTGAATACAGTTGTCTTGGCATAGCCATCTGCTTCTGGTTGCCTGCTGTATGCTAAGGATTTATTAGCAGGAGAATTCAGCTGTTCAAAAATTAACTGACAGTCTCCCTATCCCAGAAGGAGAAGGAAGCATGATTGGGGGCTGGAGTGGTGGTGAAGTGGGGAAGGAAAATGAACCAAGCTTTTTTACTGGACAACAAATCCTTTAAGGCTTATGCCTGAGAGGGCAGGTTAAGGGAATAACTAGTGATTGATTCCATCTGTATGTTGCAACATTCTGGAAAGCAGTAGGATGACAAAGCAAAAAATTGTCTCTGAAAGGTCAGATGCAAACCCTTTGCTTCAGTAAATGGTTTATGGAAATTATTTTGGGGGGATTTTTTTTTCTTCATGATGAAGCTATTGCCATCTCTGATGTTGCCTGGATTTACAGTGAAGAGGAACAAGGGAAACAAAGCAAATACAGCAATTTAGGGCATATTTACTGGGCATCTTTAGTTGTTAAACAACACTTCTGTGTATCCCTGTTGGATTCGTTGTTGCAGAATGAATGATAAACAGGAAAGCATCCTGAATAAAACTAAACTTCAGTTCCTTTATTATTGGAGTCAAAGTTTAGAATGATTCATTGCAATAGTAAACTGGTTTTATAAAACTTAAATCTTGCATGTACGGTAGCAACTGATTTCTGTGCATATGCTCTAGTGCTGTGTACCTCACATGTATCCTGTATTATTATCTTGTTTGTTCTACTTTTTTCCCTCCCATTTAGCTGAATGCTTCTTGGTTGGAATAGGCAATTTCTAGCCAGCGCTGAGGACTAAATGTGCTTATGTCATAAAGGTTGGAATTCTGTATTTCCTCACTCATTTAAAAAAAACCCAAAACAACAACAAAACCCACAAACCACAACCAACCACCCCCTAACCTAACTCTTCACAATGGCAGTACCAGACTGTAAAAGAATCATTTCCTCTCCAGGAAACGTTTTTCTCTTACTCTGTGTTTGTGCTGTCTACTTTTAAATGTCACTCTTGTTTAGCTGCAGCATGCAATTAATAAGCATATGATAACATAAAGGAGAGGCAAGTTCCTTTGCCCCTATTTTAGAGTATTAACTTGTTTTGTGTAGTCTTACCTCAGTAAGTCTTAATATTTTGTGCCAAAAGTGGCAGAATTTGACTCTGTTGGGATTTTGGAATCAAAAAAAGCTGTTTGCCCAACCTCCTTCTTTAAAGAGGACTGCTAGCTGCCTCCTACTCACAAATTTAAGACTTCAGGTGGTTTAACATAAATCAAGAAAATCAAGTTTAGTCTGTGCTGTGGCTGCCAGTAAGGCCAGATTAATTTTTGTGGCAAACACATTGAGCAGTGCTGCTTCAACTAGTAGGGGCTTGTACAGGCACGGAGGCAGCCATTGAGTGCCTGGCTCCTCCCAATGCTGGGAGAAGGAGCAGGTCTTGACCCTCTTTCCCAGCCTGACCCTGTTCCCGGGAGGTGACCACCTTTTCCTAAGGAGCTACAAATGCAAGAGAAGAAATGGAAGGCGGTAATCTTGGGATGCAGCGAAACCAAGAGCCTACAGTGGTTTGGTTAAGGTAGCCAGCGCAGGGACTGTCATGTCTGTAAACTGATGGCCTGCACCATTCCTTGCTGGTTTTGACCGGAGTGACTTGCAAAGGAGCTGGCCCATCAGGTTAGATTCCTATTTCTGTCCTGATACCACACCTTCTTCCCATGGCACATCTCACCCACTCCCTCTTTTCAAGTGGTGTCAGTGGTGTAGGTTGCTGGTTTGGTTCTCCCCCTCTCCACCCCCATCCTGGTGTTGGCAGAGGTGTTTGTGTCTGGGCACTACTGGGAGCTGCACTTTAGGCTGCCTTAGGTCGGGCTTGTCCTGGCAGTCTGCTTCTATGTACTTCTCTGTGGCCAGGTGCAAAGCAGTAAAAGGAGAGAAAATGAAGGTGAGCTAGGCACAGAAAGAAAAGGTGCAAGAGACTAAGTTGAAAAACTAGGGGGAAAATGAAAACCACATAAGTGAGTAATGTGAAAAGAAGAGGAACAAAGCTAGGCGGGACTCAGCAGGTAGATTTCAAAATAAAAGAGAGAATTCCAAGGAAAAAGCAGGAAGTTATTTGAAAGGAAGGGCAACTGAAGGAATTGTTCACCAAACCTGTTACTAAATTTTCAGTTTTGTGTCAGGAAAGGAAGATGATTAGAGTTGGTTGACTGAAGAGGAACAGGAAGCACTTGTGCTTCCCATGGCTTTCTTACTGCTTACGTGCAACCTAGTCCTCTGACAATGTTCCTGCTACAGGTTCCTGGGTTCATTTCAGTGAGTTGGGTTTTTTCCCCCTAAGATCAGATGGAAGATCTGTCTCCTCTTTTTTTTTTTCTAAAGAGGGCATTAGTTTGCCTCCTCCACCTCCACACATTGTCAAAATTCACATCAAACAGTTGCAAGTAAAGACATGCAAAAGACTGGCTAAGAGTCAAAGCAGGATCAGAGGATGTTGTTAGGTCTGGATTCCACAGGCTCAGAGTCTATATTCTGGATTTTGAGTCAGTGTATGAAAAGCAATAAAGAACAGGTTCACCAAGTGAATAACAACAACTCAATTATGTAGGAACTCTAAGAGTCCTAGCATTTTTGAAGTATTAACTTTTTTCCTCACAGTAATATCAGTGTTTATGGCTGGGACCTAGTTATGAATTCTGTATTACAACAAAATGCAGTTCCACAAGCTGTAAGATGGTTGGTTCTATTTCATTCAGAAGCTATGTCAGTGGTTTAACTGAAAAGTCTGTGCCACAGCTCTATGATGGCAGGCTCTGAGCCTGTAACATTCTCTTCCCTCTTGAAGGTAATAGCCTGCCATTTACAAAGCATCAGCTAAACTTCTGAGTTTAATAATGGCTTTATTGCTCATGGATTTTGCTTTTTATTGCACTAAATGTTCATTTCTCTTTAATGCATATTGTGTTTTAGTTTAATCTCATGCCATGATAAATACATAGCCGCAACATTTATAAATTGCGTATTTAAAGGTACCCTGTTGCTATTCATAAATTCTTTGGGCATCACTAGCCATTGCAAAGAATGTGGCCACTGTGAATTTGCTGACTGCATCATGAGCCTTCAAAAAATAATCAGCCAGGCCCTCCCAGTCTCCACCTATACACCTATGCCAAAGCCAGTGTGGTTAGCGTATTCTGTCTGCCTCAACCCATGAAGTCACTTCATATGAAAAACTTGGACTTGATTAAAACTAGTTTTGTTCCATTTCTGTGTAGAATAAAATTGGGCAGACAGCTTCAGCTTATGTGATTAACAGTTGCCTGGTTCATATACTTTATAAAATACTGTCTCATTCCCTGAATCCCAAACTAATAAAACACAACATCGTCTTGTTAGGAGCAATGTTTGTAAAGTGTCTTTTTAAGTATTAAGCAACACTTTTGCTTAGAAAGTTCTTCTGAAAGCAAGAAGAAGAAGAGCAAAGAGTTCCTGAAACATTTTAAGTGGATTTCCGGACAGTTTCTCCTTTGTTTGCTTGTTTTGTTGCCTAGAAACTGACCTAAATAAGAGACTCCACGTAGACAGAGTGTTCTCTGGTAGAGGCTCTCTAATGGAGAAGGGCTGTTTAATTGGTATGAGCAGAAATATAAAGCATGCACGAAGAGCAAATGCCCAACAGTCACTTTGTCAAGGCAGCAAGTCAGCTGGGTAAGACAGAGACCTGTTTCAGGTTTAGTGCAAATAAACTGTTGCTCATCTTTCATTTTGCCAGCTGTTTTGAATATTGTGGATAAATACTTTTATTTGTACTTTAACCTTGATCTGTCCAGTGATTTTAACCTATCTTGGTAACAAGACATCCATAGCATCTATAGGTGTGGTGAACTTAAAAAGCTAGGTAGTGATATATATGCACACATAGCCTATGTCTCCTCTCCCACCATGTTCTGTGGAGTATCTGAATTTCAGCTATATGGGCTAGGTAGAATGGAGATAGGAATAGCACCAGTAACTGGTGATAGCCAGAAAAACAGGGGACCGCAAGATATTGGAGTGCCACTTTAAACCCCAAGGGTCCTTAAAGAACACATCACAAATGGATAAATTTCATATATATAATCTGCGATTATTCAGCAGGAAATGATGAAGTCACATAGCATAAATCCAGCCTCTGGCCTGCAGCTCACTGGATATTTATAAAGCATTGACTGCCCAAGAACACTTTTGCTTGAGAGGATACTAATCTTTTTTTATTTTGGTTTTAGACGACTAGAGTCAAATATCACTGTTAACAGTTACTGTTACGGAACAGCTAAAAACTTTTTCTTCTTTTTATTACGAATAAATTTTGTTCCTGGCAGTTCAGTATTGTACATTCAGTACAGAATGAATACTTCAAACCCACAAGATTTTCTTACTCATAATTGGATGAAAATAGTGCAGCTCTATTTTGTAAGTTTTCATGCCTATTTTATGTCTTCTCTTGTACAACTTTAGGGACAACAAACTTTGTTTGGAAAAAAAAAGATCCCAAACTAGCAATCTCTGTGTTCAGACTCTTAGGCCAAAGTCTTAACTGAATGCCTTACATTTGTCTCACGAATAGAAATGGCTTGATTTCCAGAAATGCTGAATGTCCTCAGTTCTCAGTGACCTCAATGGACTCTGAAGAGCACCTCTAACATCTGAGACTCACGCTCCTTTTTTTTTTTTAAGCCTAAATACAGATTTATAAGCCTAATTATTAGAAATCCAGATTTGAGAATTTGGCCTGGAAAATAGCACACCTAATTTCTTTATTCATTGATTTCTTCTTCATCATCTTCAAATGCTTCCTCTCCATCATTTGCTGTTGCTTCTTGGTATTGCTGATACTCTGAAACCAGATCATTCATGTTGCTTTCTGCTTCTGTAAATTCCATTTCATCCATTCCTTCTCCTGTGAACCAGTGGAGGAAGGCCTTTCTCCTGAACATGGCTGAAAACTGCTCCGAGATCCTTTTGAAGAGCTCTTGAATAGCAGTGCTGTTGCCAATGAACGTGGAAGCCATCTTGAGGCCACGAGGTGGTATGTCGCACACTGCCACCTTGACATTGTTTGGGATCCACTCCACAAAGTAACTGCTGTTCTTGTTCTGGATGGCCAACATCTGCTCATCAACCTCCTTCATGGACATGGGACCACGGAAGACGGTAGCCACTGTCAAATATCGGCCGTGTCTTGGGTCACAGGCTGCCATCATATTTTTGGCATCAAACATCTGCTGGGTGAGCTCTGGAACGGTAAGTGCTCGGTATTGTTGGCTGCCTCGGGCTGTCAAAGGAGCGAAGCCTGGCATGAAAAAGTGAAGGCGTGGGAAAGGGACCATATTTACTGCCAGCTTCCGGAGGTCAGCATTTAGTTGGCCTGGAAAACGCAGGGATGTAGTTACCCCACTCATGGTAGCAGAAACCAAGTGGTTTAAATCACCATATGTTGGGGTGGTGAGCTTCAGGGTGCGGAAGCAAATGTCATACAAAGCTTCATTGTCAATGCAGTAGGTTTCATCTGTATTTTCAACCAGTTGGTGGACTGAGAGTGTAGCGTTATAAGGCTCCACCACTGTGTCAGAAACCTTTGGAGAGGGCATGACACTAAAGGTATTCATTATCCTGTCCGGATATTCCTCTCGTATCTTGCTGATGAGTAGGGTTCCCATGCCAGACCCTGTCCCTCCTCCCAGGGAATGAGTGAGCTGAAATCCTTGCAAGCAATCACAGTGTTCACACTCTTTTCTTACTACATCAAGTACGGAGTCAACCAACTCTGCCCCTTCTGTATAGTGTCCTTTAGCCCAGTTGTTTCCTGCACCAGTTTGTCCTAAAATAACATACAATAGGGAAAAAAAATATACAAAATTATTGGTAAGGTTTGGTATTTGCATGCTAAATGGATTCACAGCTGTAACAAAAGCTGCTATAAATCTGTCAGGTAGATAACTGTGCTCTTCAGTTTTGCCTACAAACATCTTTGGAAGTATAAACATAAACTTTCTATATAGCCTCCTTTTGCCTCAAATCCCTGGTAGTTTTCATTTATGCCTTTGGGTGGCGTTTGGGGTTTTTTTTTTTTTTTTTTTTTGGTATTTAACCTTCCATAAATGCAAAGATGGCCTTGACTCCTTGATTTGAAAGCTTTCACACTCCCAATCCTGCTTATTCCATAAACACAAGATGACTGTTTAATATTTAAATACTTTGTTTGTAAGGACCATGATGTATACAAAGCTAAATCACAGATACACATTCCTAAATAAAAGGTTCTTCAACTGTTCCCCTGAGACACAGAGGCATTGTTGTCATTCAAGGATAAGGCTAGGCTTCAGAAGTCCTATTTAACTTGTTATATCAAGAAGTATAGCTTTTTAAATTCACCTAGCCTGAATGAAAATACTGATCGACAGAAGCTTAAAAAATGTTATTTCAAAAACTTGGAGGTTAAGTGCCTTTCAGCTTTTATTAGTTTCCCTACAAACTCAATATTCTTCAGGGTCTGCGAAGCAACTTGCAAAATTGGATTACTGATGTTTCATGAGCCCCTTATTTTCTCCCCAAGGCTTCCATTTTCCTTTTATGTGCCACTCAGTTTATTAAAACTGACAGTCTAAATCCTTTGCTATGTCACTATTCTGTTATTACTTAGAAAACAAGGAGGATTAAATGGGGGACCAGTTTTTTAATACTGCTGTTCCTCACAGTGACTGCTACATACATACATTGTGCCACTGGACTCCCTTGGTGGTACTCTTGTGAGTGGTATTCAGAAAGAGCAATGGTTTCAGAATTAGGTATAGGGCTGTCAGCTTCTGTGTTGTTCTCCAAGACCTTCCCCTTCCTTCCTATTACCATGTCTCATTTCAATTCCCAGTGCACTGGGTTGGTGCCAAACATATGAATCGGGGAAACTGCTTGCTGGGATATTGTTTAAATATGATGCACTTTATTTTCACTGAATAAATGCTTGGTTTCCTCATGATGTATTTGGTTAGTTAATGCATTGTTCTATACGTTGCTGTATTTTTCTCTCTTTGAACCTAGGGAGCTCAGCACTTCCTGTCCAGCTGGGCAAAGCACAAAGTAATATCCTTCCAGAATTAAATGTTTGTAACCATCTGCAGTCTGCTTGAGCAGATTGCCTACTACAGATAGGGCAGCACATTAGGATGCACACTAACAAGCAGACATCACTCCAAGATGCAGAAGGATCCTAACAGAGCTAAATTCTGAGTTTAGGACTTTATTTTATAGATTGCCCCTTGTGTAAACATCCTATCGTCCTTCAGTGGGCAGTGAGATAAGGAGAGAATGGAGAATAGGAACAAAGAACAAGGTAAGAGGAGAATGGCAATTATTCTCACAAACGTGGAAATGATATTTTCATGGGGGGGAAAAAGAATTAGTAGAGACTGATTTTACTTGCTTTTGCTCAGTTTGCAAATTAAGTTAGAAGATAAAATGCCTAACACAGAGGTGGACCTGTCCTCCTTCAGGCCCTCCACTGCACTAGGCTCCCTCAGTCTTAATCCAAGTCACACAAACTCCTGGATGCCCACACGACTACTACCACCTCTCTCTACTGCACTAACACAACCTTTGTATTTAAACTCCTGAGTGGAACTGCAGCAGTGGCTGCCTACACCAATACTAATGGCTTCTCTGCAGCCCACAACTATCAGCTACTCCCACAGTAACATGGCACTTCGTCCACTAGTCAGCCACCTGCCAAGGGTCTCTGACCTTTTCATTTGAGATTTCCTGCTGTGCACACTTACATGCCCAGTAATCTGATACTTCCAGACCCACTGGCTCTATAGCACTGTAAGACCACCACCACCACAAAGAACATGTACAGTTAGCCCTGGAAGCTCCAAACTTCTTACCCATGACAATACAGTACAGTCTGGAGGTGCCACAGCTCTGATAAGGCTGCCACACACCTGGAAATCTTGATCATGATCCTGTGAAACCCTACCGGATGCCCTCCACTTATCAAGTACCTACCAGACCTCTGAAAACCTTAGACAAACACATAAAATGATCAAATTCCACTAGGACTAAATATCTAGGTGGAAAATGAGCCTGTGTCCACAAAAATCAGGACTTAGCAGATCTTTTGCCAGTCCTGGAAGCTCTGTGTTGTATGCAGCCCGTCTCTAGCATCCTGCCTCTGCCTCTTCTCACTGTGCATTTACCGAGATCTAAGCGAAGTCTGCACAAAGCAATCCCACAACTTATCTACACTCTTGGTACCTCCAGATCCTCCTACCACTATTTCTTTCTCTAATGCATTGTAGGGTTATTCACACATGTTCGGGTTGAGCTGCACATGCACAGAAGCCATTTGTCTAATGGTCAATTTATTTTTTAGTCCCTAAAATGGCAACTATTTCCTGCAATCTTTCACTCCTTTCCTCTCTTCACTGCTTGAAATAAAAGACAAACCTGGGAAGAGAGATCAGTAGCTTGCACGCTAATGTTTAGAAGCCTAGTATGAACAGCCTTGGTGCAGAACAGACAGTATGATTTAGAGAGGGAAGGACAGCTCCTCTGACTGGCTAACAGCCATTTTGTGGTTGCCCCTACCAGTTCAGACAACTTAAATTGGGGTGGTATCCATGCAGCAAAGCTACAAGGGTGTACACAAGAAAAGAATGACATGCAAAAATGTACAAATGAAAACTGGTTAACAAGAGGAGATACATCAGAGCTCACAGCAGTTCCTGGTGGGCAACTGTATGCTGCTAGAAGGCCAGGAGACCTGCTGTTCTTGTACAGTGAGATCATTCCACCTGTGCTCCTTCACCTTTTAGATTACTACCTTGTCAACACAAGCATTAAAGCACAAGGATTGTTTTGTGTCCATCTTAATCTCCTGCTGCTGTGAGCTAAAATTACTGCATCAGGAGTGTGTGATCATGTACTCAATATACCTGAATGAAATCCTGATTGATGGTCCACAGTTACTTGCTATGGAGACATGGGCACATGCAGGTATATACATGCAGAGGCAGAAAACATCTCCATCAGAATGAGCCCTAACAGCCTGGGGTACAGCAAGTATGGAACTGCCAGCTTCTGCCACAAAATCCTTTGTGGGCCCAGGCCAGATTTTTAAAAGAGAAAACAAAACGCTTTGTTGGCTTTTGACACACATCATTACTTCAGCACTCAGGCAGCCATTCTGCATTATTCAGCAGGTTGGGAGGACAGTGCCTGACGCTGGCAGGGGCCTCTGTCAGATATGAGTTGATCACATGCTGTTGGTCCATTGTTAGTTTGGCAGGAAGAGAGTACAGTGAACTGGACTATTGTTGAAGTCACTCTGAATTGATTTTGCTCTGGTTTTACTGGTGGTATGCCAAACTGTAAAGCTCCAGTTCAGGTATTTCCATAGGTCAGGTGAATTCACTTTCAAAGGGCTTGTGTGGTCCATGCAGGAGAAAGGAAGTGAACGGAAAAACCTGAATATAGAAACATACTTCATAAAGCTGCGTATGTCTTATCGCTTTTCTCCCCAAGCTTACTTCTGCATGTTGTAACTTAAGATCCCTTTGAAAGGGACCCTTAACATTGATGCCATGGAGCACACAGGACAACAATAGGGACAGCACTGAAAGTTTTAAGTCAGTTAAATGGTTAAAGTAACTCTGTATAGCTTCTTACTCCCCACCTCAACAGCAACAACCCAGACTGAAGTTTGTTTTATACCACCCAAACAATGTTTATCTTTTCTCTGTGTGTCCCTGGCATTGTTCCTTCCTTACGTTAACACAATATACCAAACTAAGTTGCAACCTAAGCTCGCCTTGGCAGGAGGAAATATGTTTTGTGGCTAGTGCAGACTTGGAAACCAAAAGGACATGAGAGTTCTCATGGCAGCTTTCATTCAGACTTCCTGTTTCAGCAAGTGGATCACTTTCACACACTGTTTCTCCATTAGTGCAAAGGGACTAATAATGCTTCTGTAAGCTTCTGTAAGTAAGGATGCTATGAAATTTAATCCTGGTAATGTGCATTTTTAAGCTTAGATGGAAAAGTACTACAGAAGTCCAAAGTGAAACAGTAAAGGCTAAAACAACCCTCTGCAAGAGCACTGCAAAACCAGAAGCTCCCCACATGCTCTCAGACTGTTCCTCATTATGTTGGAAAATAACCCAGTAACTGGCTATATATGACAATGTCTTCCATATTACAGCTGGTCTTCCTCCACGGTTTACTACGCTGTAAGGATCTGCTGAAAAAGTTGAATTACACAGCCTATAAACAATGTAATGCTCAAGTATTTAACGTGAATTCAAGTGAAGAGTAGCCTGGTTGGTCCGTGGTTGAGGTTCCCGCCCCCCTCCATTTTCTGCAGAATTTCCATGCATTTTGTTGTAAAGAAGCGGTCTCAGGATTTCTCTGGAGTTCATATATATATATATGGAAAGCAAATGTACTTGATCTGAATACCATAGGAAACTTTCAGTAGTTTGCTAATTGAAGGAACGATTAACAGAAGAATGACTTTTTCAGTTAACAGGATCTTTTAGCTGACTTACAGATAATTGGAATTGTATTGTTAAGCTATTAGGATTCCTCAGTATTAATGATCACTTTGGAATAGGGAGCTTAAATGCTTTTTGACCATTCACTTGGTAATCAAAGACCTGTTGGATAGTTTTGTTTTTTAAAAAGTGACGTCCACATACCAAAGATGAAATTATCAGGCCGAAAGAGCTGACCAAAAGGACCAGATCGCACACTATCCATGGTTCCCGGCTCCAAGTCCACTAAGACTGCTCTTGGTACGAATTTCTGGGCTACAATAAAAAGTAAGCATGCCCTTAATGTTCTGAAATAAGCTAACACAGTTACAGTCTCAATACACACAAATACATCATGTCTCATGTTATTAGTCTAATATAGATTGTACATATATACTTATAGCCTATACAGGAAGTCATGGTGGTGAAAAAACCCAGCACCATAGGAACAAATCAACACTGCTTGAAAAACAGACCCAACATCTTATGGGTCCTACAGATGGTATATTACATTTTGCAAGCTTTTTTTAGCAATAGATATGAGGGAGGGAAGTTTCTGATTAGAAAAAATTATTGACATGTTCCTTACAAGAAAGTAGACAATCCTTTCTGTGAATAATGGGGTGAGTGATGGGTTTATGTTTAAATGATCCTAATACATCTCACAAGCTTTAATGCTTGAAGGAATCACCTCTACTGGTGACTTGGTGTAGGTGGCAAACAGTAGTAGTTAGCACATCTACCACAAAGCACAAAATAAAGAATCTGTATGCAGCTGAAATTGTTCAAGGAAACTCAGGTAAATAATATGAATTAACTGGAGCTGGACAAAAGATGAAATGTTCATGCTTGCAGGTTCATGTCAATAGACCAATGGAATCATGATCCCCATGTTACACTGTTAACACCCTTCAACACCAAACTGACTCAGAGAATTTGGGCACCTTTGGCATCTTATTAATGAATCACTGTTGAGTTCTCCATTACCTGTGGCCCAACTATCTCAGTCATGAAATCAGAGACAGAGTACTACGGATGCAGGCTCATGTAACCAACAGTTTAATTTGGGGCAATTGATAAGACACATCTGATGAAATAATCATAAAGAGCAAATGCCTAGCATAGTGTTAAATAATAAACAAACGTCCACGCCTCCAGACCCTACGGACAGCCGCTTGTACCATTTCTCTCTGCCTGGGGAGGTAACACCCAGTTATCAGTTTATAAGAAAGTAGATAATCTTTTCTGTGTATAATGGGGTGAGCTGGGATCAGCTGAGGGGCTGATGGCATATGAGGAGTGTGACCAGATGTGCAATACAGCTTCACAAACCCGTTCACTCCCAGATTTCTGTGCCCCTTCCCACACAGTCGCCTCTCCCGCACCCCTCCCCATCCCACACTTACACGATGATTCATTATAGTAGACATTGATCCTTTCCAGCTGCAGCGCTGAGTCACCGACATAGCCTCCGGCTGGGTCAATACCATGCTCATCACTTATCACTTCCCAAAACTAAGGGAGGAAAAGGAGACGTGGGTTGGGAACTCCCCTGCGGAGTACCGGGGGCCCTGCCCAGCGACCCGGCCCCATCGCGGGCGGGGG
>WAAD01031526.1:18311-45908 GCA_013389945.1 Fregata magnificens
CGGCGGCTTGGCCCTGCCGCTGGGACAAGGCGGGCGACACCCCCACCCCCCCCGCTTTGTAACATCAGCCTCTGGCGTTTTCGTAGTGGGCAGTGAGGGTCCCGGGGGGGTTCTCCTGCCCCGGAGGTGGCTCCCGGTCCCCGCTGTGCTGCTCACCCGAACCGCGTGTGGCAAACGTGGGTATGCCATGTTCACCCACTCAAGGACTCCTGCCCCTGCCGTGTGCAGGCGGACATCATCGCCTTCTCCTGTTATTCCTTGGCCTGCTGCCCGGTCAGCCGGGCAGATTGCAACCTTCAGTGAAGCGGCAGCATCCAAAGAAATGGGTGGACCTTCTCAATGCCTTGCCAACGGCCATCTTCTTTGCATCGCTCCTGTCTGGTGTGGTTTTGCCAGCAGATAACAAGCTGCTGCCTGAAAATTGTAGCTGGGAAGGCAAGCAGTCTCTACGGAGCAGCTTTCCTGAAAGCTCATGTCACCACAACACAGAGCATGCCCTAGAATATGTAGAGTTTGGATAGCTTGATTTTTAATGAAAAGGGAGATTTTCCTTCCCCTCCAGAGAGGAAGCAAGTTCCCACAGCTGCTGTATCTCCTTTATGAGCCCTTTAGCATGGTTTCCCAGGTAGAGAAAAGCTGCCTAGCTTGGCTGTCTGTTTTAAGGCCAGTGTGACTTTTCCACAGGATGCCATTGTCTACGTAGCATATTCTGACATATAGCCCTGGTGGGAGGCATTCATCTGTCTATGCACTGTCTGACCACATCTCTGCTGTTGTGCAAAAGCAGCCCTGAGGCCAGAGTTACAGAACCTCATTATCTGCTTGATCAAAGGTGACCCACCTGGGACTCTCCGGGAGAAGAATCTTGGGTGCTCTCTCCAGCTTGAACACAGTTAACTCCCATCAATCAATAAATAACCCCCAAATAATTCAAAACCTGTACCTAGGCTGGGAGGTCACCTCCTTCTTGCCCACCCTTTTGTTGCTGTGACATGACCAATGACAGCTAGACTGCGTGCTCTGGGCTCCAACCTCACCTTTTCATAAATGTTTTCCAGTAGGGCTAGCAGCTTCTTGCAAGTGACCTCCAAGTAGCCCCCACACACCATGCTAGGCTGAGTCAAATGTCTTTCTGACATCAGTGAAGCAGCTGGAGGATCAGTGTGTTCGCCTTGCAAGCAGCCACCAGTGCAGGACTGAATACTATGCGCCTTTTTCTCTGCTGAAGGACTCAAATAAATGTCCTTCTGTGTGTGATCTGCATTTTTGGAAGAGATCCACGAACAAGTCATTTGTTTAGTAGCCTGATTAGTGAGGTCGTCTTGGGCTTTGCTTGAACCTATATGTCCTTGAATAGGCCTTCCAGGCCTGGCTTTCCCCATGCTTTGCAGATCCTTCCATATGCTGTTGTGTGGCTCATACTTGCCATTAACTTGCCATCGTTTCTGCTGGTATGCCACTTTTTAAAATTCAGTTAGTTCCCAGGTCCAGCTAGTGATAAGGCTGAGTGTGTGTTCCCAATAGGCACAGGCACATGCACACGCATACACACATGCATACACACATGCACACACACACACACACCCCCCATACATACACCCATGGCTGGCCACACTGATTGACACAGGCAGAAAACACAGCACTCGTGCAAATACAAACAGCACTAGCAGCCTCATCCTGTTCTCCTCTCTGGCTGATCAGGACAGAAGCCCATTAATGGAAAATAAATATGTATTTGTATACATCTATACAATATGGATCCCTCCAGTAGCTGGCCTTCAACACTCATCCTATTCAGTAGCTCACCCCTGGATCCAAAGCCTTCCCAGTTGCTGGCAGCTGGAAATGTTATCCCCAGAGGCCCACAGCTCCACTCCCGTTGCTGCTATTCAGACCTACAGACATAGACACACACACAGATGCACACACACAAACAAACTATTGCTCCCTCCTCCAGTAGCTGGTCTTAGGACATTCAGCCTATTCAGTATCCGGCCCCTGGATCCCCGGTTGCCTCACACAGAGACACAAACATGCAAAGAAATCTCTCTGGTAGCTGGTCCAGGGTTGTGACCTTACCAGTAGCTGACCCCCAGATCCCGCCACAGTCTCCCCAGTAGTTGGCTTGGACCCCCTGGTCCCTCCAGTAGCCACCTCACAGATCCTCTGGTCTCTTCACTGTCTTACCTGGACTTATGGCTGCTCCAAAACTCGACTCCCAAGCTTCTTACCCTACTCTCCAGCTAGCCTGGCTTGCTGTTTACTAGTGACCACACACTGACATACAGATCCACATCATGTGCATGCACTCTGGTCTCTCCAGTTGCTCCACCACAGACAAGCAGGACCCTATGACTTGTGGCCCCCACCTGTAATTGCTGGCACTCAGACCACCATACACACACATACACATGGAATATAGACCTCCTCTCACCCAGGAAAATACTTAAAATACAGTTTAATAAGAAGACAGACTGAGGTGATCGGGTGCAAGGCACAGCCAGACAGATGTACTGGCCAGCAACCTGTTTACACCCCACCAGGCCATTCTAGCCCCGTATCCTTTTATTTTTCCATACCAAACCACCTTTATCCCCCCTTTTCCCCACCTTCGATTTCTCCTCTAAACGTCCCACAAGTCATCTTGTACAATCCCAAAGATGCCCTTCCCTTCCATCCTACCAAGTGTCCGATACCCCTGCAGGTAGTAACCGCTCTCTGTACAGTGATCCATGAAGCCTCTCCCATTGACTGGTGGTGATGGGTGTCACACCCGGCCCACGGGCTGATCCCTTTCTGGGAGGAGCTGGGGCAGAGACTCCTTTTCTCTGGGTATGTTATTGGGGCTCCCCCGCTTGCCACTGTTCCTCTGTGCTCCTTTGTGTTTGTGGAGATAAGCCTTGAATCACATAACCCAGCAGTAGATCAAACCCATTTGATCATCTGAATCAAATGATAATTTGAGAATAAAAGTAAGAAGGAAAAAATGGACATAGGTAGGCCAGTGAGGGGGTAAAAGAAGCAATGAGAGTGTATTGTAGTAGAGCCTTTAACCCATGTGCCTCCTGAAAAGCCATACAGGTTGCACTGCCAGTATCTGTCATCTTTGCAAGGTTTGTCTACTGTTTGGGAGCAGCAGTTGGTCAAACATCATTTAGAGGCCAAAACTTCAGCCAGTCTCCCACACATACAAAGTAACCCACTGAAGTACACCTAAGACTGTAGAACCATGTGCTTGATGAAGGTGAGCAACAGTTTACCCAATGAATTTGCATCTCACTTGTACACATTTTATGGCTATGTAAATATGTTCTAATATTCAGTCAGACCTGAATCAACCTGCAGCTTCCCAGTGTTCTATTGCTAGTAATCTGAAAGAAGCAACACCCGTTTGTTGGTCATTGAATGTAAATGTACTTTCAAATCCTTTTCATCCATGCTTGTGTTTACTTAGTAGTCCAGCTGACTTAGGAGGTGGAGGTGCCATTATAACCTCTGTCTACAAAAGCCTACACATTCTCTTTAAGTCTTCACAGGCTTGGTCCAGGATTTTAAAGGCGCTTAGGTGTTTAAAAATCCTACTATGTACTTAACTGCTATGGATTACTTCTGGATGTATTTTAAACCCCCACTAAACACCTCTTGGAAATTTAAGGCACTTAAATGTCTTTGAAGATGTCTCTCTAGATGCTTCATCTGACTGAGTCCATGAGATTCATTCTATAAATAGGCTAACATAGGAACACACTGTAAATTCTATACAATGGATTTTCACTTCTTGTATTTGGCTGTGTAGTCTTTCTCAGATACCTATAGTATATATTGACTTCTAACCTTCATAACTCATAGTCTTTTTTTCTTCCCATGCACTTCATAGGCTAATTTAATATTTAGAGTATGCCTTTTTTCACCATGCACAAAATAGGAAGAAAGTTTTCTTAGGATTTCACTTGCAGATTTACTCCATTGTTTTTCCTTTTTCCCTTCCTTTTACAATTTTAACTTCACTTCTGTTGTTAAAAAAATATCAGTTAATATATTCAACCTGAAAAATTAGTAAGATGTCGCGACAGCTACAAACTATCAGCCCAGCTTTGCAAATTCATGCTCCAGACAGCCTCTTGAACAATCAGTTTACATGACTTACATTCTCAAAGTATCTCTTGCTCCCCAGTGTGGAAGCAAATGGTTAAATAGTAAAAGAGGTCCATGACGGCATTTTAGGGAGTGGCATGACCCTTTATGATAGACACAACGTAGATTAAGGAATATCTGACTGCTGGGCCAAGCCTGGATTAGTCTGAGATTTCTAGCTGGTGAAAGCCTAGAAATGAAAGCCATTTCCACTGGAGAGCTCTTTGGTGCTGCAATGTGATGGGCAGAGCCCATGTGGTTCTCTATTCCTGTTAGTCAGCACTGACAAGGATCTTGGCTGTCAGTCTTAGCAGTGGTGTCAGAGAGTAACAGCAAATGAAATATTCATATTGCTCCTGTGTGAGATCCAGATGCCTTGAAAAAGCTGTAAACGTTCATGGTCAAAACAAACTGATGGGGCCAGGTGGGGTTGCAGAGCCTCCAGTGTTCTTGTCTTCAGCCTTTCTCATGTACTCCTTGCTCTTGCAAAGGCTAAAATAGAAACGGATACCTACAAGATGATGAATTTCACAAGGCAGGACAAAATGTGCAAGATGCCCATGCTACAGAGTAGAAGGATTTTCCAGTAATAGCAGTCTAGGCAATAGTCATCTCCCACAAAGTCACATGGAAATTTGCTTTAATGCCCTGGAAAAACCCCAGCAAAGTTCTTCTGTATTTAGCTGGTCATATGATATGATTGTTAAGCTGCTTCCTGCTTTTCAGGAAACACATTTGTGTTTATATCAGAGTTGTTGCTAGGACTATTTCTATTTACTGAAGTCTTTAAGGACTATAGAGAAATTATATGTCATAGCACAACAGTTAACATAACTACTATTTTCTTTTTCAGAATGATAAATTTGCTGTATTTTGATACATATGAATATCAACAAGGGTCTATCCAGTGATATAAAGCTCGTTAGCCCTTACATTAACTACCAAAGCAATAAATATAATACACATGGTGGATTCACTCTGACAGTTTGTAGCAGGCTAGTAAATGCCACTAAGCTCACGGTCACCTCTAGGGGGAAGGTCCCAGGGCGAGTGTTGTTCCTTTCTGTCCTCTTTTGTCTGCAAGTTTTTGATGTAAGTTAAAAAAAAAGGGGGGAAAAAATCTTAAAATGGTTTGGCTTTGAGTTTTTTTGCCTGACTTCCTGAGGAAACAAAGCATGGGAAGCCATGCTCTGTGCAAGTGTGTGCCCATGTATCTCCACCACCACCGTCAACCTCTCGTGACGAAATCTGTGAAAGGCATGTGAGTTCCAGCAATATTGGAGCTGCAGAAGAGTCTAGAAACAGCCCAAGAACCCAACAGCGTGGTCAAACCTTTCAAAAGGGGAAGGGAGACAGCAAGACACACAGAAGCATGCAATCTAATAAGGCTAATGCCAGCATACACATTTATTACAGGTGCTTTGCAGCTGATATATTTTGCCTAGAAGAGCCACTATATTTCATATGGTCCCCCAAAATTTTCTTGCTTTGTTCCCCCCCATTAAGCTTATTGCTGTGGAAGCTGTAGTGTCACTAATTGCCACCTACACTCAAACATAGTACTCGGGAGTTTGCTTTAATGCTGCTCACCTGTCTGCTTTATAACTGTAGCTGTCAGTGGAGGTAATGCTGTTGTTTGTGTCTCAGCCCACAAGATGTGGTCTGAACTTTGTAATGTTAAAGCAGAGGTCACTGCATCAGGTCAGGGGTAAATATGTTTATGGGTGAAATGTCTGAGAAAGCGTGAAGCAACACTGGAGGAATTCCACCATCTCGTCAAAAGGAGTTTCTAGCTGCATTTTCATGTGCTTTTCTCACTGTTTGACAAGATGAATAGAAAAACACTAAAAGTCCAACCCTGAATATTAACGTGTTTGTGTTCAGTCACCTTTGTACTTTCCAGCACTTATTGTCTTTTCATTTGTAACACATTTTCTGTCTTTTGGAAATGAGTATTTTCTTTCAGCCCTTTGTTTCTCCCTGTGCTTAGCCTCACTGCTAACAATAACTCATCCCAGACTTTTTGCAGAGTTGTGGCAGTGATTTTTATGCAGCTGCTGTAGCAGCTGGAGAAGAGGGAGGCATGTACCTGCCTGCTTTGTCAGGCAGAATGTGTGTTTGTTGTGGCTATGTTTTTAACTTCCATTTTAATAGGTCACTTAGCTACATAAACAAACAGAGCCAGAGAATGGGCTGCACTGTGTGTTCAACAAAATCAGTAAAATATCCAGGTTAGTGTTTTCTTACAGCTTCAACCAAGAGTATGGGAATAAAAAATTAAGTCACAAATTTATCTACATTCAACTCTGCAGCCTCTCTGCACATCAGAGATTTTGGGGAACTGAGTTGTTCGAAGGACAGAGTGAAAACAAATTTTAGCTGGAATGTGCACGCTCCATTATCTGTATCACACAGTGACTTAGTGGTACAGCTGTAAGAGGACGATGAATCTGAGAGATTGCTGACTTGCTTTTGGAGTTTAGTCAGCTCTGAATAGATGCCAATACAATACAGAGCTTATCAGTAAAGTCCTAGTGTTTTGAGTGTGGGAGATGTCAGAATGAGGACAAAATGGTCTTTTAACCAGAAGCCATGCTAAAGATTATCAGGAGAAAAAGCATGTTTTGACCAGGTGAGTACACTGACAACAGCTAGTCTTGGTTAGATGGAAGATCCATCTAATCTAGAATTACATTTCTGACAGTAGCCAGTGGTGGGTGCCAGGGAAAGAGTATGGTAACACTTCTCCCCAAATACCCTTCTACATCCTGGCAATCAGTGATTAAGGATTTGTTGAACCAAAGACCAGATCCGGACCACCACATTTAATAGTCCTTTTGAAGCATCCACCAAGTTATGTAACTGCTTTTTAAACTCTGTTCACTTTCAGCCTCCAAAGTCTCCTATGGCATTACCTGCCACACACAACTGGATTCTGTTCCGTGAAGAAGTGCTTCTTTCTCTGGTACAGCTGATGCCTTAATTTGGTGCCCCATAATTCTTCTGTTCTGAGAAACAGTGACTAACAGTTCCTAATGACTATTGTAGCTGTGTGAAAGGTGAAGGTTTTAGTGTTTGTTGTGTTCTTTCTTTCCCTGTCTGTTCAACATTTTCTGAGCTGAAAGTATTAGCCTAATTAACCTCCCTGTGATTGAGGGGGACATTCCACTCCTGTGATGGTCCTTGCTTATCACCCTTCTCTATGTCTACTAGCTCTACTACAGCCTCTGTGAAATGGGAGCAACAGTATTCAAATCATGGCCATTGATTTATTCAGTGGTCTAGGACGCTTCCTGCTCTGGTCTTTATTTTCTAATAAGTCTTAACATTGTGTTTGCCCTCTTGACTGCTGCTCAGCTTTTTTTTTATTGAACTATCCACATTACCTCCAAGATGTCTTTTGAGAGTGGTGACAGCTTAAATTAGATCCCTTCACTGCAGACACAGAGCTGTTTTTCCCTGTGTTATGCAGTTATGGATGTTAAACTTCATCAAGTATTGTTTTACTCAAATCATGAAATACTTCTGAAACTCATTCCAACTGATAGCAGTTTTGACTACCCTGAAGATTTTTATACAATCAAAAAGATTCACCAGTTCTTTTTTTTTTTTTTTTTTTTTTAGAATTAAGCTGATCAGGTCCAAGCACAGCCAAGGGATCTGTTCTAGACTTTTGTCTTTTGTTGCTAAAGCAGAAGAGCACCTGCATCTTATCCCATCCAGCTCGGTCTCCTTAAGAGTCTTGAGTAAAACACCTTGCAACACTTGACAGTAGAGATCTGTACTGCAGTGTGTGGGAGGGGAAGGGGGGAGAGGGTAGGTGTAGGTTGCATTACACAAAATAGTTTGTCATGGTTTTATTTTCTGAGAAAAAAGAAAAAGCAATAGACCTCTAAGACAAAGGGTTGGAGTCCTGTCTAGACTATCAGTTATTTAACACTTACTAAGCCAAGGATATATTTGACATGAAATGTGTAGCTTTCCAAGTAAAAGTGATTCATCTCACTGTGAGAAACACTTATTTTATAAGAGCAGTTTCGCAGTTAAAATCAATTGCAAATTGCTCCAGTCAGGTCTTGGGTTTCACAGGTGAGTCACAGTTTTCTGCCTTACCCTTTTTCTCAGGTGGTGAGTAGCTCCTGGCTGCCACTCTTCCCTCACCAGCATAGATCCTACTCATCTGTCACACATGTCCAAACCAAATCAGCATACCGCTTCTACCCTGCTTGACAAATGATTCTCTCAGATTACATTTGCAAGGAGAAGAGCACCATTCCTCACAAGTCCATCAGTCCCAGTACAAACAGCACAGCAGAAGCTATGACTGGACAAAGCCCAGCTTATTTTTAACATCGCAATCCGCAGCACTGTCAAGGGCGGGTGGGTACAGCCACTGAAGGAATGTGGCCTGGTACTGATGGCACAGAAGCAGCTGAAGCAGCCTCCTCTGAGCAGGACACTCCGAGAGCTACCGATCAGGAATGAGGAGGGGAAGATAGCACTTACACACAGAGAATCAATCATTTTTCTTTCAGAAAACTACTCTGCAGCAGTGAGACTGAGAGCGTACACCAGACTGCAGCCTATTAGCAGCATTACCATATTAATGATTTAAAGGCTTATGAATGCTAAGAATGTAAGAGGTCAGTTTGGCCCATGGCCAGGACTCAACCCACTGCCTGCCCACAGTGAATAATCCGTTTCACGGTCTGTTTGTTAAACAGTGTACCAGAACACAGGAGGATATGGGGTTACAGTGTATGTTGACTGCACAATAGAATGCCATTGCTTTGCAGGAAGGGTGTGGAGATGCAGTTGTTGCCTGTGCACAGAAGATTTGCAGAGAGATACATCTCTGTTGTGTAAAATGATTTCATTGTGGTGTCCCGTCTCTGTACTGAATAGGGACTTTATATTACACGTGGCCTGTATGATCTGTCAGGAATAGAGCGCAGCTCTAAGTAGTCAAAAGCTTTTCATCTCAGGACAGAAGCTTCGTTAGTATGGAATACAGTTATGCCAAAAATGCTACATAAACAAGGAGGCTGACCAGTTCTATATAAAAAGACTTAATATGAACTACAGATAGAGTAAGACAGACATTCATGTCTTATTTTAAAATTTACATTTGCTTAAACACCTGCCCCCACCACTTCCTCAGTCGTTAAGTATTTTTAGTTTGAATGTGGCCAAAGGGAATCTGGAGAAGGTGATGGAAGGCCACAAGAGGAACAATATAACAGGTCGCATGTGTAAAGGGGTCACCAGAGCAAGGCACAGAAGAACAGCAGCAGGAACTGAGTGCTTGAAGCTGGTGACATCTAGGGAATGGCATCAAACACAGCGAACGGATTAGATGAAGGAAAACAAGAGCAGTGCAAAAAGTGCTGGGAGCTTCCAAGTGAAAAACAGAATGTAGCAGTCGGAATTTTCTGGGGAGACAAAACCAAAAAACAAACAAATGCCAAAACCAAACTAAAAAAAAAAAAAAACAAATAACCCTTTGGAGAGGTAGAAGTCATGGAAACAAAAATGACGTTTATCTATTAGATTGCTACTGCCTTTAGTCATTACTGATGCTGCTAGTGACAAAACCTGCTTTGTTTTCACTGATTACAACTCTTGTGAAAACTAAACACAGTACCATGTTAGGGCCAGATAAGACTAGGAGGAATTGAGAGAATTGTTTAGTGGACTCAGTGGCCACAGAGGTGAAACTATTAGGGACCATACTTTTCTTATCCAGATGAAATTCTGATCTTAATGTAGTTTGCAGACAATGCTTATAATGATGAGGAAAACCAGCTTGATCACCCCATCCAAGGATGAAATGGCTTTCTGGGAAACTGGAATAGCTAGCAATTTGTGGCAACTATTTAGTAATTTCTGATTTCAGATAAAGTGGATTTACTGTTGAATAATCAGTTGTCTCTGAAAACACATCAGCTATTCTGGAAGATAGTGACTTTTATTTGGAAAGCATGATCACTCAGGGAGGTGAGTGCAGATTAGAACAATATTCTGCAACTGTTCTAGGCAGCTTTTCTAGGCAACATCCCTAAGTGAGCAAAAAAGCAGGAAATCTGCAACTTGGAGAGCACCTAAATTAAGCCCATTTGGTACAGGAATCGCTGAAATAATGCCATTTGCACTTTAGCTTTTCAGGAATAAAACAGAGAGCACTATAGACTTCAGTTTGTCTAGTTCAATAATAAATCAGTAGTCCTTCTTATACTTAAATAAGATTATTTATTGTTTTCTTGCTTATTCTTTCCTGATTTTTGAGGTGGGGGAAGAGCATTTGAAAACACTACTTAATAAAGAGCAGCAGCAAAAGACGTGCACCTATGCGATGGAAGATGCTTTGTAATTAGAAGTGCTTTTAACAAAAAGGATTATGGACTTCACAGTGTAATTACAAATGTGTCAGAAATAATTATACCTAACTTTAAGACTTTAAAGGACTTCTTAGATGTCTGAGATTTCTCTGGGTCTATAATATAATAGACTGACTACCCACATCATTAAGCTACTGTTTTCTTAAATATAGTTGTTCTCTGAGAATCTAAGCTTTTTTTTTTTATTAACACACAACAGACTCACAACAAATCAGTGGCAATAGTTATATTACTTAACCCCCCCCCCAACCTAATCTATACATAACATATCCTAATTATTAAAGCAGACTTTTTAGAAAACTGATGATCAATCAACTTTTTATGTTGGAACAGCATAGAATGCATTATTCTGATTCTGGTGTATATTAAGACATACTGTATTTTTAGTGTTAAATTTCATTAGCTGTTTTATAAAATAACTGACAGTACTATTTCAATATTCTCTTTCAAGTGATAATTAATATTTATTAATAAATATTCCTAACCAAGAATACATTAGGAGTGGAGCCTACTATGAATGATTCAGAGTGATGGGTGATCTTAGAAAAAACATGCTTGAGATTGAGGTCAGTAAATAGTTTGTATCATGACAACTGAAACTATTAACCCTGTCCTGTGGATGACTGGTTTGTTTCTGCAAACACAGAGCTGTGAAAAGCCATTCAGAAAACACTCTAAACGATTTGCTTCCAATTTTACTGGCCATCTATAGCACAGGCAGCTTGTTTTTTGCTTATCCTTACTTTTAGTGCTTTGTGCTTGTGGTGGGTTAACCTTGGCTGGCTGCCATGTGCCCACCAAGCAGCTCTTTCACTCCATCTCCTCAACAGGACACAGGGAGAAAATAAGATGAAAAAGCTTGTGGGTTGAGATAAAGACGGGGACATCACTCATCAGTTACTGTCACAGGCAAAACAGACTCGACTCAGGGAAGATGAATTTAATTTATTGTCAATTAAAAATAGAGTAGAATGCTAAGAAACAAAGACAAAACTAAAACCACCTTCCCCCCCTCCCTTGCTTCTTCCCAAGCTCAACTTCACTCCCTCATTCCCAATTCTTCTACCTCCTCTCCCTGGCCCCAAATGGCACAGGGGGATGGGGGTCATGGTCAGTCCACAACAGTTCCTCTCTGCTGCTCCTTCCTTCTCACACTTTTCCTCTGCTCCAGCATGGGCTCTTCCCCCAGGATACAGTCCTTCAGGAACTGTTCAAGCGTGCCTCCTCTCCCTGGGGTGCACTGTTTCAGGAACAGACTGCTCCAGTGTGGGTCCCCCACAGGCCACAGGTTCTATCAGAAAACCTGCTCCTGCTTTGGCTCTGCTCCACAGGCCACAGCTCTTGCCAGGAACCTGCTCCTGCATGGGCTGTGCACAGGCTGCAGCTTCCTTCAAGGCACGTCCACCTGCTGTGGTGTGGGGTCCTCCATGGGCTGCAGGGGGACAACTTTCTTCACCATGGTCTTCTCTATGGGCTGCAGGGGAAGCTCTGCTCCAGCACCTGGAGCACCTCCTCCCCCTCCTTCTTTTCTGACCTTAGTGTCTGCAGGGCTGTTTCTTTCACATTTTTCTCAGTCCTCTCTCAGGTGCTGCACAGCATTTTTTACTGTTTCTTAAATATGTTTCCACAGGGGTGCCACCAACTTGGCTGATGGGCTCAGCTTTGGGCAATGGTGGGTTCATGTTGGAGCCAGCTGGAAGCAGCTCTGCAGAATGCAGAGGCAGCCCCTGGTCTTTACTCACAGAGGCCACCCCCACAGCACCCCTCCACCCCCCACCGCCAACACCTTGCCACTAAACCCAATACAGTGCTATTTTGTGCTTTGCCACAGCAAGAAATCAGACCTTGATTCTCCCACAAGAGGGGAACTGTTCAATAGTCAAGCTCTGCAAAACTGTCCCTTAAGCTGAGTACAGGATGTACTTATTAGATAGAAGTGCGCTAGATTGATCACACTTGCATGCTATCCCTCCTGAAGACTACGTTAGTCCTGAACTAGACGAATCCAATATTTCACTAAACTAAATTCATATTTCCCTGCAATCAAATGCATACTACTGTATCTGTAGGTAAATGACTGCAGGGAGTTTCTGTGAAGCATTATAAAAGGAGGTCCTTGATCCTTACAGTGTTTGGTGAAAACCAGACATTGCTGAAGCCATCTATCTCCTGTACTTAGCACTTTATAGTCTTTTGCAGCTTTCATAAAAGATGGAGGAAGGCATTGCCTTTTGTATGAGAGGAAACACAGTTTGCATGGCTTCTTTGAGGCCAGAAAGTGAGTCAGCAGTAAGGAGTTAAGAGCCACATAATAGTATCCAGTTACTTCACTGCTGCAGTCCAGCATTTGGAAACTGTGGCAGACCATAGATCCATTAACATTCATGATTATTTCAGGAATAAGTTTTTCTGGAAATTAATAGACATGACATCCAAAGCCACCATTTGAATTTATTTATTCATGGACAGTGTTCCTTAAAATCAGCACCACCATCAGAAATTATTGCCATCACTGACACATAATTCTTACCCATCTCCATTTTCATAGCAAGTTAAACTACTGAGCTTGGAAGTTGTGACATGGTAAAATACTATCTTTTCCCTTAGCAAAACAGCAATGCTCATGTTTATAAATATCTTAACTGCATATATGACAAGGTAAGGTAAAGAGAGCAGTGATAAACACTAAACCCCACAAGGATACTTACTAATACATAACTGAAGCAGTATGTTAGTCACATTAATACCTCCAGTAACCTTGAAGCATCAAGTAAAAAATTTACTTTGGTTTTAAACTTTTTCTTTTTAATTAACAAAGCTTGTGCCTTTAGTTCAAGTGCTATCTCAGGAAGAAGCATACTGAAATGATTTAGAGTTATAATTCTAGTCAGTTACAAATGATCATATGTAGTTATCTTCACAGTTAATATTCAGAATTACCAACATTTCCTAAATTGTTAACACCTACCTCTCTAGTCACTATACTGAAAAAACTTCCAGCCCAAAGTCCTATTTTCCTTTCTTTACTTTTCCCTCCTCCGTAGGGAAGGGATTCAGGATGTTTCCTATAGCATATTCCAAATGGTCTAAGGAATTTAGACCCTGCCTTTTCCTTTCCCCCTGGACAGAAGAGCTTGTAATCCTGTTTCTCCTGAAAGAACAGAAAGGTGCAAGAAAGCAACAGCTTCATGGGTTTATGAAAGGAAGGAAATGAAGTAATAAGTTACACACACACAAAAAAGCTACTAGATCCTTCATTCTAGTCATGAAGAGACCAACTTTGTTTTGCCTGCAGAACATGAACAGTGCCTGAGTCAACAAGATCGTGTACTTCAGTGAAAATTCCTTTTTTGGTAACTAGAGAGTACGACTTGGTGCATTGTTAGTAAGTGATGCAAAGCAACAGGCAAAAAGGGCCAGCGCAAGCAAGGAGGCAGTAAACATGTTTCACACCTTCGACATGTCAGTCCTACCAGCCTTGACTGCAACAGTAACAAGTGCAGATTAACTGACCTTATGGAAAGAAAAATTAAAGCTAGAGACAGAAAAGCTAGCTGCTTCTCTACATACCGGCAGTTAAGAGCCTGTGCTTTTAGTTTTTCTGTCTCTTGCTAGATATTGTACACCACTTGTGTATAATTTTCTGAAAGCTAGATAATGCTGAAGTTGTTACGTGCTGTGTACTGCATACAGCTGAAGTAAAAGCTATGCCTCCTAAGCAGTCTTTAAAAAAAAAAAACCACAACACACAAACTGGCTCCAACTCAGAGAACTACAGACTCCTCCAGTTTGACCCAAAGCCAAAACTTTATCTCTAGAAAGAAGTTGGTACAGTAGCAAATATCATTCCCCAAATACTAAGCCTGTGGCAAAACCCAGATTCACAAGCAATGAAAACATCAGACACTTAGAACATTCCAAGACACTTCTCCCATTTTGAGAAAATATCAAAGCTGAGTTACTTTGTTCAGCTGTTTGCATTTTGAATTAGAGGAGGGACATGCTCTGAGATGGAGACTTTGCAGCTCACATGACCTTCAGCAGCTCAAGTTTTAAGTGTTAAGCTGCCAAAGAAGCAGCTGCCTAAAAACATTGCAAATTCATACCGAGTTAGCCTTTTAGATCACATTAGGCTCTAAGATAGCACCATTGGAAACCCCGTAGTATTACTTCTGTAACAATTGCCTCTGGCTATAGAAGGCTGGAATTTGAGATCTGCACAGTTCAGGCTTGCAAAAGCTTTTGCATTACAGATGTTGAAGAGGCATTTCACATAAATTAATGCAATATTGAACTATGCAAGTTGTTTTTTGGGGTTTTGGTTTTTTTTTTTTTTTTAAATGCTGGTGCTGCCATCATTACCAACATAGATATTCTTAGGAGCATTACACAGAGTTTGCTTTCTAGAGATGTGCTTGTTTTAATAGAATAAATGGTCCTTAAAAGCTGAAAGAATTAATTACAAAGTCCTTACACTGCATCAGTTAAATGAAATTCCTTGATAGGGGTAGAAAGACTTTGGCCAACAGTTATCATGGCAACAATCACCTGGGGCAGGGGGAGTGATGGTAAAAACAATACAGATGAAGTATAAAGCTTCCATTTTAACATAACCTCTTTCTCATTACTCACAGAATAGTTTGTTTTCTTCTGAAAGAAACCTGACAGTGCTGCAGGTTACAGGCATTCTTCCCTGGGAGAAGTTAGGAAAGAACCAGTCCTCCCCTTGCCCAGAGCTGTGTGCCCTCCCCTGCTTCAGCAAACACTCAGAAGTAGATGGGAAACAACAGAAATCAGGAAAAAAACCAAGGTTTTTCTTAGCTGTCTACTTATTTGTAATACCTTTACTAAGAGACAGGCAGAGATTTAGGCTGCTTTTCACAACAGTGATTTGAAAGATGCAGCTCCAGCTGGCTAAGTCACATCCATAAAGGGAAGGCAAAAATAAGCATATAAAGGTGAAATTTGCAGATAAAAGCAAGAGCAATATTCCCACATATTAGTGACATTTGAAGTGAACAGACCCAGCTGACAGGTCAGAATGGATGTCTTTTCAGTCCACCTGCTCCTCTTTTAGCAGATTAGGTTTTCTTCCAACTAATCAGTGCAGTTGATGCACATAGTTAATGGACTCCTGTCTCAGCAGAGGCATGGCAAGCACTGTGGGGTCCACACTGCTCCTTTTCCCTTTTGCTCTTACTGCTTTCTTCCCCTGCCCCACTTGTTCACTCTGTCACCAGAGTTTCTCTTCCTAGGTGGCACCTGCCACCAGGTCAGACATTACCTGTATATGCTGTCTCCTTAACAGCTTTCAGTCTTAAGCAATAATATAACAACTTACTAAAATTCTTCACGAGCAAGCAAATGAAGCTCAAAAGCCACACCTATGAACAACCAAAGTTGGGCTTTTTCCCCTTCAGCAATGGGAGTTTGTATTTTGACACAAGATGCCTAACAATGCTCGTCTTCCAGTTTTCTACACTGTTGAGGAAAAGCTTGCTGGAAGCCGGTCATACTAGCAGTTCACTAACTATAGAAAACATTCTGGACAACTCTACCTAAGGATTATAAACTTTGCCTTTTAATACAGCTTGTCTTAGGAGACTATAAAACTGCAAATATCCAGTTTAGAGCATATGTATGTTACACAAGACCAGACAGTGTCCTGGTGCTCTCCCCTGAACACAGGGGCATCAAAATCCAGCATCTCTTACAGACCCATGCCACATGTACCTCAAGTACAGCTTGGGACGTAGTGTCATCTTGCAACTGAACAGTAAAAACTACATTAGTGATGGTTTAACCCCTGAAGGAAGCTTCAGCAGGTTGCTTGTAAGCCATATTCATGAAACTACGGCAAATTATTCAATACTTCAGGCAGAACTGGACATCAGACCCGTTAAAGAAATGTATCAGTTTCTTCAACTGGTATGAGCTACACTAACCTGAGCTTTCTGTAGATTTGAAGAAAAAGATAAAAAGTTCAAATGAAATGTTTTACTTGTTTTAAGGGAAGCAAGGCTAAATTTTAAGCCTTCTGCTTAGTAGTTGCACTTTCTCCAATTAGACTTTATGAGAGTGGTCAGTCACTGAACCAGGATTCAGTTGTATTGTGTATTTCCATTGGTAGCAGAAGTAAATAAGTACAATTCATCCTTTTGTACCTCAATGCCAGTTGGACACTAATACCAGCACTGTTAAGGATTAAAAAACCCCAAAAAACCACAGCTCCCCTGCCTCCGCCTTACAGCCCAGTCTGTTCTCTGAAACAAGAACTTATTCTTGTTCTGGCAAGCAGACAGCCATGAAAAAACCCAACCAAACTATGTTTTGATTGGTGCAAGAATACCCCACTGGTTACAAAGCATGCAAGTTTCCATGTATACTTATTCTCCATTTTGAGTTGCTGGGGCAAAAACCTGCCCTCCCTCCTTTTGCCAAATTCTTAGACATTAGGCACCCACCCTTTGGCTGCATTAAGAGCCTGTGAACACCAAACACTAAACACTAAACCAAAGACTAAGGCCTACAAGCATTCCCAAATGGGAAAAATGTTAGTTCACATCAGTGGACATCCCCCTACTATAACATCTTTATAATCAAAATTGGGCAAGAGAATGTCTTTAAGCAAAAGGATCCGATATCAGAAGTGCAGCTGTGTTCACTACTCCCGCCTTGATCTTGTACACGTGCCATCTTCATCATATTCACCCATCAACTGCAACATATACGTTCCAGTACAGAGAAGAAACTGTCCAGTTATTTGTGCTGCATGTGACATTAGCTGAAGCACCTTCCTAAAAGAAAAGTCATTTGTTCAAAAAAAAAATTTCACCAACAGGGTGACATTGCCCCATCCCNCACTTCTGAGAAGCTGGTCATTTTTGTACCTTCTTTAGAGCAAATACTTCTGTGGACACTGACTGACAGAAAACTATTGACATGTTTGGCAGAACCAGAAAAGACATTTAACAAAGCAGGCTATCATCCTGTTAGACATTTACAGGCCTTCTGCAAAGCCATCACTCAAACTACCAGAGCACCACTGAAGACTTAACTTTTCCTGGGAGCCCAGCAGCATTCCTGCAGCATGAATCCACCTCGCGTCTCACCTTTAGGCCATTCACTAACACAACACTGCATGTATCTCCAAGCTATAGATCAAATTTGATTAAATCTGAAGCTGAGCAATCACATTACAGTGGATGCCCAACAGCAAAACAAGTGAAGCCAGGTGAATTAATATGTCCAAGCTGCAAGCCTTAAGAATTCTCAGTTCACAACTATCCTATTTTTTTTAAAGTTTTAATAAGTATCAGCATTCAAATATACAACAGTGTGTGAGAATCAGTACACATCCATAAACTAAGATCAGGCAAGCATCAGAGGTCTACAATATAGACTATGGATCACCACAGGATCGCAGGGGAATAAAGATCATCATATTTGAGCGGTCATTTATTCAACTGAGTTATACCTGCACCTTCCTTCCATTCTCCAAGAAATGACTGGGACATCAGTGCTGAGAGCTATATTCAAGCCTCATCCCCTGAAAGTTAAGTAGGCCCTCACAAGAAAGAAGCTGAGGCATTGGGGAAGTGGTACACAAGAACTGGAACCATTCCAAAACTGCAGAGGGATCAGTTTCTGAAGATGCAGAAACCAGACCAGCCTTCCTCTTCTGCAAAAAAGAGGGAAGATTTTCTGAATTCCTGTCTGAGAAAACATGCAACTGTGAACCCTCTCCTGCTATTCACTTCTCCTTTGAGCTCTAGCAGAGAAGGCAAAGTCTTCTTTCTACAAATTCAGTTTTTTCCACTGTGATGAAAGGAGGTTTGCAGTCAAAATCCAATGCTTCAAAAGAGTAGAATACCCTGTACTTAGAGCCTGGGAAGCCTTTAAAAAACACTGTACCTTTATTCACGCTTCCCACACATATGCCATTTCAGTATGTCCTTCCCTCCACCAGATAGTACAGGCCAAGGAGCTTTACAGTTGTAAAGAAAGCTGCACCTGGTACCGAGCTTTTGAGCAGCTGCAGTGTGTCACTCGCACACGGGAGCAGTTGTCACTTAAGCCACGGAGGAAGTTATTTGTTGAACTGGACATTTGATCCTTCAGTTGGACACTACAGGGAGAAACTGCGAGGGGAAATGCACTAATCAGATCTGGCAGGCTTTGAGCCCCTCCCACCCATAAACAACTGGAGCATTTTAAAGTCCTTTCCCTTCACACTCTACAGGTGGGCTTAGGGAGAAGGCATCAGAGTTAGCAATTTGGAAGTCATTAGCAGAGGGACTACAGCAAGAACCTAACATCATCTGTCTTCAATTTCAATAGCAAGTTGGGACAGGCCATCTCACTGTTGCATTCAAGAGTACCCCAGGTTATCTCTTCTGTCACCCTTGTTCTTTGCTAGCAGACTACTTTCCCACCCCGACACTGGCACTTCCCTTACAGCTCAACTCTGTAACATAACAGTGCTTCCAGAAGAACTCCACAGCTACTTCAGCTGTTCGCCAGTACCATTTCTTTCTCACCAGCTGCCCTGTGTTGGCAGGCAGGCAGAACTGTCACTTCAAATTCTCCTTAACAGTGCAAGTTCCAGCGCTTATCCTCATCTCCATAGCAGAAATAAGAGTTTGTTCTGGCTCAAGAGACTTGACAAACATAGCAACTGGAGGAGTGCAGCTGTTCAAGGGTAAGCCTTTGCTCTGAAGAAACCCTAATGAAGCCAGTGCTACAGGTGGGCATAGCATATAGCTGGATAATCACTGCAGCATGACCAGAGAGATGAGTCTCATCTACAGCCACACCAGCTGTAGCCTGAAAGATTAAACACGGGACCACCTAAGTAAAGTGGGAGATGTCAGTCAGACAGAAAAACAGGGAACAAGATTAGCATTACAATGCTTAATACCTGCATCATGACAGGAGGGACTATTTGAAGACTTCAAACTAAAGACTACATGTTGCTTAGGGGAAGTGAAAACCTCATGTACAGGCATATTACATCTGTCTGTTCTGTACAGAGCAGATCTGGTCCTCAAGTAACAAAATGCAGCAACACTACACCGCTGTGTCTCAACCAGAATTTGAAAGGTCAGGTAGAGAAATTCAGGGCTGCAGCTTAAACAGTTGTCAAAGCATGGCACCTCTGTGAAGCAGTCTGAACTCAGAAGAATTTTTCTTCAACCAGGGCAGGACACAGCTGGTTTTGGCAAGGCACAGGCTTTCAACACGCTGTTGAAAGCAGTGGACAGGACAGGTATTATTTTGCCCCTGCATAAGACAGCATTTCCCAACAGCCAATTCTACCAAATTCAGAACCCACCACAGATTGGTCCTGCAGGAGAGAGCAGTACTTGTTAGGCTCCATTAGTTTGCTTAGAGACCCGTTGGCTTAAAAACAGTGACATCACACAGTCTTACTACAGATGACAAATTCACATTAAGACAGTAGAGAGTGTCATCTCTCCCCCATTTTCCTTTGCCTCCATATAGCTCAGGTGGTGAATTTGGCAGCCAGGTATTGCAGAGTCTGAGCAAGCTTTAAGACCTCTGCCATTAGATCTCAAATTCCTCTCTCATTTCATCCCCTTGAAGTGCCCCCCTTCAAAGAGTCCGATGCTTCTTCCTCAGCCTCCTGCATTCTTCAAACAAGTCAAACGAATCTGGGGAAATTCTCTCAGGAAAACAAGGAGACTGTACCTACACCCTTGCAGCAAACACAAGCTGATAAGATTTTGCCTTAGGGGAAATTTAGGATTCCAGCATAAAAAGCTATAGTAAGTTTTTACAGGTTAGCTAGCCACCTTACAAAGGAAGAGTCAGCATATTGGCCAGTATGTAAGAATTAATAAAAATACTAAGTTTATAAACACACCTGCTTCACAGAACCAATAAGCAAACACAGATTTTACATTAACACATATGCCTGATCAGTAGTGGAAACATACTTACCGCAATACACTTTTTGCTCCCATACATTTGATGTCATATGAGACAGAGTAGATCTCATAGAAGGTCGCCTTGATGTTTAAGCAGCCAATAAAATCCTTAGGGTTCAGCTTGTACAGATCAAATGTGATATTAGCTACTCCCATTTTCTTCTTTTGTCTCACAGTGGCAACTCCATTTCTTGTCTAATTTAAAAAGAGGGAGAGACACAGTTTGTACCGTGAGCCAGGAAACTACAGTAAGACAATTGTTAACAGCACAGTTCTTTAGAAGTAGCTTGCTTATTCCAGTCTTCGGGCTAGTTCTCGATCAATTCTAAACTAGAATTAAAAGCATTAGCACAGAGAAAAGCAAGTCTGTAGCTTATGTAATTTTGTTCAAGTCCTGACCAGCCTTCTGAACCTATTCCAAACATACACAGAAGTTCTAGAGTGACACAGCACCTCCTGAATATTTATTTCCTGTAGTACAGCTTCTTCTTCTTCAGGGTATGCTGAAGCCACAGGTAATGCCACTGGACAGCGTTCCTATCATTTAATTATCCTGGTATGTTCCAGCTGCTAGCTGAGGCAGCACAGGTAGTGCACACTGAAACAGGCCACCAAATTACCAGGATGACATTAGGTCCTTCCGTTTAGGAAGGAGCACAATACTGTTGAGCACTATTAGAGATAGCTGCAAAGATGACATCTGTGAAAAGTCAGGTCCTCATTTCAAGTCCTGGCTCATAACACCTCTTTTTCTTCCTACCAAAAAAGTAACACGGGGAGGAAACCACTACTGATCAGGCCTGGAGTTTAATACTGAGTTTTTAAGAGAAAAAGCAAAGGAAGAGGAGCGTGGAAAGCCATCTTCCACCTTAAATCCAGCCTCCTTTGTTGAAAGCAGCCCTTGTCTGCCTCAGGGCAGACACTGATGCTTTCAGGATCGCTTGCTTCAAGAAAAAGAAGAAAATAGTAAAGACAACCCATATTTACAGAGACATCTAGTGGATACATGGGATACTCTGCTCAGCACATTCCACTCAAGGTTAATGAGTTAGCAGCTGCCAAGCTGTTTTTTGCATGCTAAATGAAGCAATAATGTTGTGTAAGACTGGGCCTTTTTGTACTTGCCACCCCAGCGCTCAGACAGTGCCATGACAAGTCAGAGCAAGTTAAACACTGTAGTATATCATTAGCCAGCAATTTTATGCCTGTTTTGCTTGGATAGCCTCCGAGCACCAGCAACAGGGCCCCCTATCAGCAACAGTTTTGGACGTGTACAAGTAGCTGGTATGCCTGGTGGGGTATATCCCCCCCCCTTAGCACCCAGAATATTTGGATAAAGCCTGACAGAGCTTGTGCTACACTCCAGATGATTTGTGAAGCTGCGGCAGTCCTTCTGCTGTCATTCAGCACATCCTGAAGAGGGGCAGCATTCAAACTTGTTCTGCTGCTGTGCCAGACAGGACATAGGGCAGAGGGGAAAGGAGCAAGATGGAGTCATACTCTGGCTGCAATTTCTTTTCTGTTCTTGGAGCTCATGGCCCAGATGCAGCAGGTTGATAAGCCATTGAGGTGTCTTGGGAAAAAAAAAAAAATGTACAAACTGCCCACACTGCAACAAGAGACTGAGAAAAGGGGGCCACACGATTGAGCCATCTGTGTACAAACAGAAAAATGGTAGGCCTGCTTACAGCTCCTCAGCTACCTCTGCACCTGGTAGAAGAAATTTTGATGCTAGCTTTCTAACAACAATCATTTCCTGGAAAGACAGTTAGGAGTTTGACTCTATCTTATTAACATACAGATGACTATTCCCCCACAAAACCACAAATTGGACACTGAGTTGATATGATTAGAAGGCTAAAGCTAGCCTATCTTAATAGTTCTCAAAATATTTTGAGGCATGTAGACTAGCGTTAGGTTTCAATGACAACTTTTAGCTGTTTGCAAGATTAAACACAGGCATTTTTCTAACCTTCACTAAACCATTACTGCATTCACAAGGCAAAACTTGTTTTACATTGCTTAATTTGGGCATTTTCCTCCTCTAAAAGCTAACCTTTAGAGACATTGTATTTTTAACTTCATTCAGTCAAAGTCCTAATTTTCTTTACGTTACAAAAAAGCACAAAAACAGAGTTATTTCTGAGGCTCTCCAAAAGCAGGGGATTTCCCCTATTAATTCTTTTCATTTGTAAAGTGTCATTTCAATTCTTGGCAGATCTTTGTGAACAGTTCTATGTCCAAGCAAGGGACAGGGGAAACAAACAAACAAACAATCAAACAATCAACAACTTGATTTGTCATCCAGGAATGCTCAACAAGGAGTTGATACCTTGGCTTCTTTAGGGGAAGTTTTCTTCCTCTTCTCCCCTCTTTCCAACAATTTTAGCAGCCACAGATATTCTTCCTCCCACTTCTATTCAAGTGAGAGAGACGCAGTCAACACTTACTTGTGTCCATTTCTGTCCTTTTTCTAGAACCATGAAGTGTGTATTATCATCCAGGGACCTGAAGAACTCTTCTGTGTCCACAACCGTGCCATCTTCCTCCAAAACCAGAGTAACTATTCCAGCAGATATAAGGAAGGCATCTAAAGTCTGCAAAAACCCAGTACATTTTAGCATTCAAAAGAGGGCCCATCATTTCATATTAAGACTTGCTTATCTGACATATTCTCCTGAACTTTCCCAGTAATGATTTTTAGAAGAATAAGAATCTGTGGGCTGCCTTTCTGGGATACTGTACTTCACTCTAAGTTTCAGCCAGAGTGGGAATGTTTGCTATACCTTGCTGATGAGCTCTTGCAGACTGCTTGCAACAATTCCTTTCCGGCTGCTTCGGGAGGCATTTGACACACGGAAAGGTCGCCCTGCAGGCATGAGAGGAGGGAACAGGGTCTGTTTTGTTACTGCTCCCATAGATGCTCCCATAGATACCAAAGATCTAAGACAAAGAAAAATTCAGTGTAGTTATAAAAATAGTCATGTCAGGTACTGTGAGAAGGAGGACTGTTGAGTTCAGTGACGCAAGCACATTATACAAGTAATTCACAGGTCACGTTAGACTCGTGGACCTTGCTTTCAAAAGTAGATACTACATAGCCCTACAGACATGTTGTCTCTGAACTTTCTCTTGCCACTGACATTTGAAAACACTTCTAAAATTAAAAACATTTCAAGCAGCAGATGCGGGCCATCTCTAGCTCAGCTGATGTCAAGGTCATGATTACAGTGAGGCTGACAGGTTTTAACACTGAATTAGAAAGGCAGCAGCTCTTACTGCATTCAGCCACTTGGGTTGTTCTCTTTACCTGCAAGATAAACACTCAATGAGATAAACACACAAGACTGCTTCCAACTCATTTTTTAAGATACGAGTGTGCTTTAGGAAGACTGAACATATTACCCATATTCAAAACACCTAGCATCAGAATGCAAGTGGAGCTTTTCGATATAGTTATGCTTGGCTTCCAAATAGCCAAGGTGTTTATCTTGTAAATAATACCTACAGCCTACAGGACTTCATCTGGTTTTGAAAAATCACAAAATAAGACCTGATTGTGCCCTAATGTATCAAAAGAAGTCAAATGAAATGAAAATTAAGATCAAAGGACATACAAGCAGAGTGTTGGAACAGGCTGCCAGAGAGGCTGGAAGAATTCAAACACTTTTAGAAAGAGGTTTTAAATTTTCCTGGGCAATCACATGTTTTAATAGTGACGGTTTATGTTCCTTTAGGTAAACCGAGCGTGTAACACTGGTAACTGCCTACTCCCACACCAAGGTACAGAGCTGCTCCCGTCTACATCTAGTAACAGCTTTTTGCTGCCAAGTTACATTGATTAATTCAATAGCCAGCTTGCCAAAAGTCACCCTCTGCATGACACCTGGAAAGGATTGATCTCTAACAAGTCTTTTAAAGGGGACAATATTTTGTCTTCCACCTTCCTGGACTTCAACCCCCTGTATACCTTTTGCTCCTTAATATTGAATTGCACAGGGGTGGGAAAGGGATGCATCCCTGTTTTGTTCTCCCATGTAGTTGTAAAAGGTCAGCTTTGAGTAGGAAAAATCTATTCTCAGACGCTTTCACAGAAGGGGAAGGAGTGAACTGGCAGTGTCTTTCTGCAGCCAGAGAGTGAATACAGGAATTCCTAGAACAGTGACGAAATGGTATAAAGTTATTCAACTAATAATGTCCCAGTCACACCTTTTGTGCAAGTCCACACTGGCCAGGGAGAATAACTACCTTTTCCAAACCTCTTATCTGGTCTTTAAGCATATTTTTGGGATGCACAGAAAGTCATTTTTATGACAGGCCAGATAGAGTTTCAGCAATTAGTTTATTTCTTGCTCTCATTCTGAACTGCTCTTCTACAGGGCTTTGGGCTATTGCCTTTCCTCTGGACACTAAAATTTACCTTCCTCAAAAACCCCTCAGCATTACTGGAGCTTTTATTTTTTTTTAAAGGAGGGGGATGTTCAACAGTTTTATTCTAGCTCAAGCTAACACCTTCTTGGCAGTGCTGTCTAAACACTAGGTCCCTGGCTTTCAACAGTTTGCATATATACATACATGGCTGGTGGAAATCTCTCTCCTTCCTGTAACAAAGCTGGTGAGGATGAGTGGTCAGCATGGTTTTCAGGAGCCGGGCACTGTTTCAAATTAAAGAGCTAATAAGCACTTTCCTCCTAGAGAAGGGTCAAGACCAGGGAGGAGAACAAGGTGACAGAGTGCACTGACAAAGGCATTGAAGCTCCACAGAAGGGAAGTGTGCTATGACAGGGCGTGTTTGCTAATCTCTTCACTGACTAAGTTAACAGTCCCCCAATCACCCCGCCAGTCCGTGGGCAGCTCCCATTCTGAATCACTCGAGTCTCTTCCTCAGATAGCAAGCCTGCTCATCTGCCTCGGGGCTGGTGACTCCACTTCACAGGGCACCCTGGCGTTAGAAAATGCAACACTCAGGATTCAAGAGACAACGTTTTCAGAGCTAGTTACATCCCATTCCCTATCACACGTTTGAAAACTAGCACATAGAATAGTTACTTGAGTGGTATATACGACAGTACTGCCAAGATTTTTTTTTTTTTTTGGCGAGGACAGAAAATACCAGTCCTGTTGAACAGTTTTCTTTCCCACTGCTTATGCCAAGTTGTCATTCACAAAAGACAAAGCATAAGGAAAAAAAGCCAAAACATACATCCTGATACAGAAGGAAGAGCATTAGGGGCACAGCTCATGGGCAGGACTTGAGCTAACAGGGTTCACCTCAGGCATTAGCATGCAGCCAACTATACAAGCCATATTTTGCAGCTCTGAGCAGCAGTTTCTTCAAGATTCAAGATCAATCACCTCACACTGCTGCCTAGTTCTATCAGATGTAAAAAGTCAGAGGAAAAAAAAAAACCAAACAAACAGATTAATAAACCAGGACTTTCATTAGCTGCACCAGACAGTCATTTAACAGGAGTCCAAGTCTCAGGGAGTTATATAACACTGATGCCATTTCACCTACATTTCAATAATACCAGTCAATATCATCTTTAAACTAAGTCTGCTTATGAAGCAGTGAGTCTGGACTCCAGTGCAGACTGAGGTTTCAGTTAACAAGAAGTACTAGGAAACAAAAGCCAGTGTGATTAAAAAAAGCCAGATAAGCAGTATGAACCCTCCCATTTCTGGGCCTATTGCTGAAAGCTTGTTTTTTCTTTGTTTCCCCCTGCCTCCAAAGGCCACAGACTAAAACAGGCCAGTCTACGTTCAGGGCTCCTAGAAAGATCTCTTTTTGCTGCAGCTGTCCTCAAAATCCAGACAAACCGATTCCTGATGCAGGGAATTCCTCTGCTAGATTGGAGTTACCAAAAATAATTTCCTATTAAAAGCTGGTCAAGCTAAGTCAGGAAACAAGTGGTAGAGAGGAAAGTAACATACTAAGGTGCAGTCAGCTTTATTAGAAAGTTGAGTGACATGTTAGATACAGACAACGCCACTATTGTTTTATTATTCTTTAAGGTCAAAAGGATGAAGTCCTATCTCTTCGCTAAAGGAGAGAGGGATCCTATATCAGTGGAAAACACAAAAATATAATTGAAAGAGCAAATATCTTCAAACTCTAGCACCTCATCCAGTTTGTTTTGTATAACTACAACCTGCTCGGGAGGGACTCGCAAATACTGCCCCAAGCATTCAGTGTAGTGTCAAGGCTGGTGGGACAGACGAATTAATTTTTTTTTTTTTAGGAGAAGCTGGGGATTAAAAGCCTGCCTTGAGCCCTGTACACATATTTCACCCTTTATCGTTGTTTGCAATATGCCTCTTATGTTTGTCTAAGAATGTGGTGCAACGGTCTTCAGCCTCACTCAGAAAAATCAACGTTGCACAACACGAGTGGCTTCAGAATATGGCACGGTTTGATTTTTGGGTTAGAGTTCACAGGCAAATGACAACAGCGGTAACAGCGAAGCAAAAAAAAAAGAAAAGTCAGAAATTACTCAGGAGACTTAGGGTTCGACCAGATTGCAGACTTGGTTTCCCTGCTAAAACATGACCTGCATAGATATCAGAACCGCAGCTAGAAGTAGATGCATTTTTAAGTGGCGTACAGAACTATACCTTTATGGATGTGGCAAGAACACCTGAAATGCAAACAGAGGCCAGGGGTCGTGGTCACGTTGCCACTGAGTAGAAGTGGCTCCTAACTACAGCAAGGCTCCGCGCCTGACGCACAGGCTCTTCGCACGCAAGACGGCAGCTTCGCTACTGCCGAGAGATGAACGAACGCATGCCAGCCATCAGACCTCAGAAAGGAGTTAAAAGTGGAAAGCTCCTAGGTGCAATTCCCTCGGAACAACTTCATCTGAGGCTTGAAAGGCTGCGAGAGCACGCCTGCTTGCTTCTCCCACCTAGCGTCCATCAGATTTAATCCTCTCCCCGCCCCGCCCGCTGTGACTAGCCCTCACACCCTGCTCGGAAAGCGCCCTTTGCTCCTGAAGAGCTGGAGCCGACAAATAAAGAGTTATTCAGGCTCGGCTCTCCCGGGGAGCCTCCGGCACCAGCGGCGAGGGAGGCGGCGGCCGCGGCCGCCCGGGGCGGGGGTTGGGAAGGGGGTGCGG
>WAAD01031526.1:45928-76729 GCA_013389945.1 Fregata magnificens
CAACGGGGTGCGGCGCCTAGGAAGGAGTATTTCTCCAGGTGCGCTTTGCCTTATGATTTCCCTGGGAAAGGATTTTGTTCAGCGTGCCTCTGAGTTACGTACTAGCCAGTTACAGCTCATATAGCAACAGGGGAAGCCGATCTCGTTTGAAGCCTCTCAGCATTAGGGCGAATCAACAGATTAAGTGTCTCAGCTTCTGATTTTAGAGCCTGTGAATAAGCTTACAGCTTGGATTAATGTATACAGCAGCTTCAGTGGAAGTATTTAGTGTTATTCCTACAGGCAGGGGAGCAGCGACTTCAGTTTACTAAGCAGGTGCAAAAGCAGTTTTTCCTTTTTATATATGCCTATGGGCATGACTACAGCATTTTTTGGCTCTAAAACCAGGTTCTGTTTCTCAGAGCCGTCCAATTGCTATTGCACAGGGAAAACACAGCCAGGAGCCTCAGAACCTGGCTCTGGGGCAACAGCCTGACCTAGGGCCAGCACCTGCACCAGGAAACCCTCTCACTGCTGGTCACGGAAAGACTCCGGAGGCCCTTGCCACCAGCACTCCGGTTACCCCCGGGGTCAGGAAGAGGTAGTTACCTGGTTGCCTGGGTTGTTTTTCCTGCACCAGCCTGTTGAGGGCAGGAAGAGCCCCTCACGCTATTTCTTTACTCTCCAGGCTTCTCTAGCAGGCAGGCTGACCCCTGCTAGATGTCTTCAGTCCTTGGCCCTTATCAGCTATTAAAAACCAAAACCCCAATCTTTTAGTCCAAGGCAAATTGGTTTCTTGGATGGCATCTCCTCCCCAGCCTGATGGAGTAAATAGCCCCTTTCCTTAGAGAAAAGCTTAGACCGACAAACTTCTCAGTGGGAAACTGAGCCCAGACTTTTCTCTCTTCCTCTTCAGGCTACTTAGGGCTTGCAGGTGTGTGGGGATCCTTCTCATATGTTAACACTTTCTTTTCCTGTTTTCTACGGCATTTAGTTTTGTTGCAGTTCTGCGATTGGTCCCTGACAATAGGTCACAGAGAGCGGGAAATGGGGAACAGGAAATAGTTCTCGAGCACTGGACTCCAAACAGCCTGTTTTCCCCTGGGTTTGTATCTTGCGGTTGATTGTGGGCCACAGCTGAAGTTATCTATGCAAAGTGGGGCATTTGTAAGGAATTCTTACCAAGTGTTTCTCTACTGTCAAAAAACTTGTGTACATACTGCAGCTTTTCCTGCTGTGGAGGGAGAAAATAGGGGAGAAGGAGAAGATGTTTTGTCGGGTGGTCCGTCTCTTGCTACCCCTGCCTGTGGGAGAGAAGGGAGAGTGCCCCGTAGAAACCATATGGAAATTGCAGTAACTTTAAGAATTTTTCTGAACAGGCTGGGGCACGAATGTCTGGAGGAGGCGGAAATTTTGGTCTTGCAGAATCTTAGCTTTCCTCCGGTCACGTGCTTCTTCCCAGAGGTCACTGCAGAAACATCCAACCAGTGCAGCCACTGCCAAGCAGCCCCCTGAGGTGACATACCTGGTGCAAGGCCTCCCACAGCTCCAAGGCAGCGACAGCGTGTTTTGCAAGGATGTGGTCCTCCAGCAGCATTAGTGCTTCAACTTGCATGGCAGTTGTCATAACTAATACAAACGCAGCTGTTGACTTAAGACTAACAGGAAAAACATGTCCTTTTGGAGTCTGTCCTGATCTGTAAGGAGAGGAGGGTATTACCTGCAGTTTCACAAGCTGCGCTAGTACTCCCTTTTTTCTGAGCAAGCAGCAGTAAAGCCATCAGATGGGTAAAATCACTGACCTAGGAGCTGAGCACCTCAGCAAAGAAGTGTCTTTGAACACCAGCAAGACAGCATACAGATGAGATGTGTGCAGAACCTACTGAGGAAGAGCATAAAACAGTAGCATGAGCCAAATCTGGCAGGCCAAGGCAAAAAATGAGATCTCATTAAAAACTGATGTGCCAAGGTAACATTCAGTATAAGGACACTAGCTCTAAGAGGCAGAATCATCCCACTCTTTTACAAGGAGGGAAAACAAACCGTAGGTTGAGGTGAGGAGGCCAGAATACTTAGCAACATTTTGCTTCAGTCATCACTGAAAAACATGAATCATACAGGGGTCCGAGTATGTGGCTGATGTTGAAGGGAGTGAACACTAGAGGTGGAGTTAAATAAGCAACTGCGTTAATCCCTCTTACTGTCCCTTTGCTGAGGTGCAGTGACTGACTCCATGCATGTTCCTCGTCCACTGCAGTTCAAGTTAAACAAGTTTGCTTAAGTCACTCCTCACAGGGGTCATATCGTTATGAAAAAAAGTCTGCGCATGGCATGTTTAACAGGGAGGAGAAGGCACTTGAAGTAGTTTTGCGTGCAACTTCACATTGGTGAGCAGGCAGTATCAGGCCACATTTTCCTTACCACCCTCCAAGGAAAAAAGTTGACAAATTGGAAGAAACCCAGAGGAAAGTGGGAATGATCAGAGATCCAGAAAACATGGTGTATGGGCTGTGTAGTTTGGGAAAGAGGAAGATTGGGTGGAGATGTGAATCACGGGCTTCAATGGTTTTAGAGAACTCTGTGAAGAGGAATGGAATAAAATTTTCTTTATGCCTACAGGGGCTTAACCTGCAGGAAAGGAGAATTAAGTTGTTCATTAAGAAAGATTTCCACTCTAAGGTGACTGTTAGGTGCTGGGATCAGTTGCCTGCTGAAGATGTGAAGTCAATTAGACACAGACGTTGCTTGGGCCAGTGTTCAAATGACACAAAGGACAAATCAGGACACCAAGGATCAATTTGGACATTCCTTCTATTTCTCAAAGCTCTGACAAATTACATGAGTGAGATTAATGCAGAATAAAGTGTTTCCGTACTGTGCCTCCCTTGACCTAAAAGGGGAGTGCAAGAAGTGAACGGATATACTTACAGCAGCATTAGCAACAAAGGTAACAGATTACAAGGGTTGGCTTAGATTTGCAAAAGCTAACCTTCTGTTCAGTCTTTCTTCCCTGTCCTGTTTTTGGCTAAGTCTGATCCTGATTTCTGTTAGAACTGCTCTTGTTACCACCTCTAAGTAAATTTAGTTATTTCTTATCCCTGCCATAGAGACCCAACTTTCTATTCTTCACTGTGTCCTCGAAATAACGATATTTGTTTCTAAACCGCTTTTACTGTTCAGCAGATTTCTATCTCCACTGCCTCTGGTCCTGCTTTATTTCTGTCAGGCTGTTCATGTTAAAGACTTGGTTGTTCATTCTTAATATTTGTGTTAACCACTACTGCACAATCTCTGAAAGTTTTTAAGAGCAAATTAGACAAACGTTCATGACAAAAGGCTTAGATACAGAAGATTATTTTGAGATAAGACTGTGGAGTAAGAGATCTCATGAGGTTGCTTTTTATCGTTTTCTGTCTTTTTCAGAATCTTTGTTCATGAAACCGTATTTTATAATGCCCGACAGCTTTGCAGGAGCCACCGAGTGTTTCTGTTAGCTGTACAGGAGGGGATGAGGCTCCTCCTAAAGGTGATCTCGCTGCTCTGCAAGACTATGCAGAAGAAGCTGGGAACATTTTTTGGTACTAATTAAAATCCTCTGTAATTGGCTGGAAATGGTTCTGTGGCCAGCAAAGATTCCGATGTTGAAAGCCCTGTTTGAACAAAAGACTAACCTTTCACTGCCGTGAACCATCTGGCCCGGAAGAATGTTCTTTATTATGAGATTTCACGGGTGGGTATTTTGTTTTATTTTGTTCTTTTTGGTTTTCAGTGATTTTAACCATAGGTTCAAGACAGTGTTGATGGATGGGCACATGGGAAAAAATACCCTGCCAAGAGTATTGCAGTAGTGTGAAATTCTTTGAACACAGATTTAAATTTCGATATTTTATAGTTAGACAGGATATTAAAATCAGAAGGTCAGGCTTTGCCCTCATTTACCCCCTTTGCAATACAGTATGTGTGAACAAATTGCAGATATTTGTGGGCATCATTTAGCTGAAAGCTGACTTATTGAGAGCTACATTGTGACAGCAGTAATGAAACACAGAAGTGTTGCCCATGAGATACATTATAGAAGATAACGTACTGGAAAATTACTATTTGTTTATTCTGATCATGCCAAGGATAATCTGAAACCTTGAATTTTACATTTCAAAAGTTGCAGCTTCAAAAATGTATAAGCTCCAAATAAAACTAAATCACAGTTAAATTTTTTTTTTTGGTTTCTAACATCTTTACAGACTATTATTGTTTAGTGATACTCCCTACAGGAAGAAAATATCCAGAAAGAAATACGAATTTTTATTTTATAAGCATTTAAATTTTATTTTGTGAGGCTTTTCGCCACAATATTAGAGGTTATCAAGTGTGGAATTGTCCCATAGCTGCACAGCGATGTTATGATTTTTATAGCTGATCTTGAAGAGCTTCAGACTCCAGGCAAGACTCTAGAACTACTGACCCCCAGACTGACCTGTGAGCTCACGCTTCTTTGGTAGCTGCACTGATTAATTAAAAAAATAGATTTAAAAAATCTTCTTGGACAAGGAGTATCTCTAGTTTACGTCTTATACGGCATGCTTTCAAAGTTTAATTAAAAATAACAATTATTGTATCTTGGTTTTGTCCAAAACTTAAAGACTAAGGCAATAATAGTCAGACAGCTTAATGCATGACCTTCCTGAGGGTCCCACTGTGTTTGAATCAATGTGTTTCAGCCCGTGATGTGTTGACCTCTGAGCTTGATCAGTCATTTTTAAGGGATGAACAAACAGGAACTGGATTCGTAGATGCTACACAGTAATCTATGTGCACGTGAAATTTCCGAAGCAGCTCCACTAGGAAATTTTTAGGGATCACAGATGGAAACAGCCTGAGAAAAATATTGCTCTGACTTACTGCTTTTAGATTCTGCTCAGGCACTTTTGCTCTCTAGATAAAAAGGCCTTTGGTAAGCTGCAGGAGCTCTCCAAGTCAAGTGACTGTCAGACCTAGTTTGGAGTCCAAGCCTAACTTAGGAGCTAAATGCCTTCTGACCAGAGCCACCCTGCCTCTGTACCCATCCCTGCAAAATATCCACAGTCAGCCTTCAGACTCTAACAGGTCTTGTTTTACACTGTGACTATTTTCATATGTGTGTAGCTGTCTTTTATAATCCCTTAGGAATAGGAGTAGTTGTTAGCCACTGGGTTGGTCTGTGGTGCACCCCAACACCCACTGGTTTCCCTCAGGCCTGCCTTTAGGTGGGTCAGGCTGCAGAAGGAGGGGAATGGGTTTATGCCGTGAGGTCGGTAGTTCCCAGATCTGAACAACTGAGCCTCACTATTCACCCCTCACTTTCTATCACCGCTCAGCTGCAGCTTCCTGCCCCCGGTCGCCTCGGCTCCAAAATCCTTGTCATCTCCCACCTCACGCCCTCAGGTTTCTGTTTGTACCTCCCCCACCGGCCCCAGCCCATGTAGCTGTCTCCTGGCCTGTCCGCCCCTCAGCTTTGGCTTTGCCGTTTTTGACTCTGACCATTGGGTAACATGCCTGGCAAACCCAATTAGCGTGGGTCGCGACACTTCAGAGCACAAAGTTACTATACCCTTTCATTTATGGTGAGGCTGGAGCAGGTGAGCATTGATAATAAGTCTGGATGATTCTTGAGAAATCATGCCGTTTATCACTTTGCTCCAGCCGGGCATGTTTTCCTGGTGGTCTACCATTCAAGTAGCACCTGGCCCAGTCTTGCTTAGTTTCTGAAATGAAGCCAGTGGAACATGTTGAGGAGGATACGGGACTGCCAGCCTTATCTCACGGTCGCATCTGAGCCATTCTCTTTCTGACAGATACGAGGGGCATATTACTGGCACCACAGACCTGATAAGAGAGCTCTTAAACACACCCAGAGTTGGAATATCCACTGTCATATTCACCCATGTTCCCATGATGAGTGACTGAGAATGACTGTTCCTGCGACGCCTTATTGCAGAGCAACTTTGGAGCCAAAGAGCAGGCATGAGCCTGGATATCAGTTGTTCTGCTGGCTTCCATGAGGTTCGAAAAACGCAGTTACAGCTACGTTCAAGCAGCAGAGATCACAAGCTCCTTCCACGAGTCACCAAGGTTAAATACTTTATCATCATTTTGTCGCCTTTGGACATGCATGTCATACAAATTAATCTCTTCTGAAATGCCACTGAACTCCTGTAAAGTTATACCAAAACTTCATTTTGTCTGTAAAATGTAGTATGCTGAGAAAATTATAACTACTGCTTGGGTCTTCTGCAAATCTGAAATTAGGAAGTGATTTCTTTGGAGTCGGAGTCACTAAAATCTTCTGGATGCTTTGGGAAGGTACCCTAAAACATTCTGTGGGCCTCAGTTGTACGTGTACCCATTTTTTGTGTGACTAAGCCCAAAGTAATTCCCTGGAATCTGAAGACCTGTTTATTATAGATCATCTTAGGCTGATCATGAATTGTGATGGTCTCAGGAAAACACATTCACTTAGAAGGAGACTATTTCACCCTAGGCAAAAGATAGAGCTCTCTGATCGAAAAAACCCCACTCTTGATCTACTGGTAGAGGGATTAATGTAAGTAGCGGTTGAAGTAACCATCTCTGGAATAAATGGAAAGAAGAGCTGTAACTTTTCCATGTGGTGAAGAGTTGCCAGAGACGGTATATTTCCAGTTATTTTGCTAGATTAGGAGCCTGATAAACAATTATATATTTGCAGTGAGAGCAAATGGCTGAAGTGCTTTTACACAGATACGTGTCCCACTGGCTCGGAGTCACTGGACTGACAGATTGTGTTGCACATGCCGCTTCTTCCCATAGAAATAGGCTTAATGTTCTCTAAACAAGCGGTCAACTGTGTCCCCTCCTTCCCTCTGCAACGCTGACGAACTACTGATTTATCAGATTGTCGCTAAGCTTCTGTATTCTTTCTTGTAGGTGGTTACTCTGAAAAGAGGATTTGTCCTCCTGTTAGAATGAATCCAATAATCTGGTCCTCCACAGCTTTTCTCATCTCCGTGGTATCATTCCTGTTTCTCCCCCAGGTAGACATATACACATATAACACTGGATGCGATGGCATTAGATTCCTATAATCAGCTCCATGTCCATATAGTTGGAGAGAGTTGAGCAATCACATGAAATGTTACCAATCCTTTATTAAAAGAGACATAAACTCCTTTCTACCCCCAAACCCAGATAATGTTATTGGCCCCTCTGAATACAACAGAAATCTTATAGCAGCTCTTTGAGGCTGAAGAAATCTACTTATTTTTATAACTTGCATGACACATATATGTAACAGCTGTAGCCTTTTAATTTCTTGGTGGTTTGTTGTAATTTTGCAAGGAAATCTCCCACATGGTCAGTGGGGGTAGTTCTTGCAGAAGGTGAGAAATGCAAATGGATTGTTCTTGTGATAATTCTCTATTCATCCGATGGGTTTTCCCTTCAGGCCCAGCTGAGTGGGTTAGCAAAACAAAGACAGATGGCAGCAGATTATTTCAAACTCTTCTTTGTTAGTGGGTAATCAGCACAGATTTCCCCCCCCTGCACCCTTCACTTAGGGCTCAGTCAAAGCCCATTAAGTAAATGGAAAGACTCCTATTGATTTTGATGGGCACTCAGCCAAGGCCTCTGTCTCAACAACTTTCTCAGCTAAACTTTGGCCTACTCATCATTTTTGAATGTTTTGGGGTTGGTTTTTTTTGTTTGTTTTTAAAGAAAGAAGAAAGCAATGCTGATGTAGTCACTCTTGGGGACTACTGGGGGAGAGAACAAGCTGTACTTTTATATGCACAATACACTGCCATAAGCATATCCAAGGTCACACATACAAAACAAGGACCTTGTTTTAATCCAAGTTGAAACAGGTCAGCCTGTTTTAACTCTATGAGTTTTATGCCAGTTAAGTTCAGTTTTTAGGGAAAGCGTAGGGATGAGGGATCGGGCTGAAATGTGTGCCCTGGCTGCCTGAGCTGCATCCCTTGAAAGAGGTCGATGAGCAAGCTGTGTTTGGGCTAAGTGCAGACCTGGGGGCTTGGATCTGCTCAGAGTGGATTCTCAAAGGCTCCTGGCTGCAGGTGTCTTGCGAAGGCTTTGGCCACCCCTGCTGAGATCTGCCAGGCGCTGCCTACGTGCTTCCGCTTTGAGACACACTTTGTTAGGCCAGCCTGTCATTTTGGTCTAAACCTTGTTGCTGTCCCTGGGACAACCTTGTAGAGATCGATCATATTTCATGTGGTTTCCACAGATCTAAGTGAAGGACCTTACCCTGTTTCCACATATTATCTATATTCATATCTAATTGGCTTTTCTGCATAGCACATTCCTTTCTGTGATGCTGGCTTCTCCCTATCAGTGTCAAATGTCCATTTTGCTTCTTACAGTGGGTACATATAGACCCATGATCCCTTAGAATGAATCCTTTCTGCCTTATATTATGTGTTTAGTCTTTCCCTCCTAACACACATACCTTAAAAGCGCAGAAGCATTAAGTATGCAGTGCCTATGTGTTGCTTAACAGAGGCTACGCAAGCATTAACCAAAGAGACGCATGCACAGAAATTAATTCCTCTCACGGAGCTCAAGGAGAGCCATAGGGCGAGGTTTTAAAGCGCTGCTCTTGTGCTCCTGTACTGCAGCACATTGGCAATGCCGGAGGTGCAGAGTGAGTCTGTCGCTTGCCCTGGGACGGATGGGGGAACTCCAGTATGGCCAGTGTGCATCCAGCAGGCAGCACAGGCACGCGTGGATCTGAGTGCATGGGCACAGAAACCCATCCCAATGTAGGACTGCCACCTATTGGCAAGCCAGGCCGGCTGAGTTAGCCCCTAGGAAAGGGGTTGTGTTTTTTTTTTGTGTGGGCAGGACTCAAGTTAGGGCAAGTTACAGCTCCACAAGCCCTGAGCTGCAAGGTGGTCCAGGGTGGCAAGAGAGCCAGGTGCAGCCCCAGGCAGCAGCCGTCTACTAGTGACACCGGAGACATTTCAGGACAACAAGAGCAGAAAGGGATCAAATATTGCTAGATCAATGACTGCCTCAGATTTTGTTAGACTGCTTCTGTACAACCCTGAGAAGGAAATAAACAGGTACCTAAGGGACTCGTGTATGTACCCCCCTCATTTCTTCATACAACTCTAAATAGAAATAAACAAATGCAGTCATCAGGATTTGCAGAAAATATTCTGCTTTTGCATGGCCTTAAGCCGTCATATGTAATTGCCACCTAATACACCAGCATGTGCGCTGGCTGTTCGCTTTATAAAGGGACTGAATGCAGGTGTTTTGTCATAGCCTCTCAGGCGTGCACAGCTGATGGCATCTGAAATGTCCCCAGGTGCATGAGGCAGAGCAGACTGAATAATCAGTCTGAAAACAGGCCAGTTGTTTAAAACTTCCAGACTGAACACATCTTTCAGAGCCAGCTGCTCCATCAGGCATTCTTGATCAGGACACTGGTCAGAGATATGCTGTGTCACACCGTGCTGTTTGCCCTCAGGCTTTGGCTGTTCATTTCACTACTGGACAGAATCAGGGTGAACAGAAATTTGCCCACCTCTGAAATTAAAATCCAGAAGCATTGGTAACTGTCAAAAGGCACCTCTCTCAAATATCACGTGTACTATCTGTGCGGATTTACAAGTGTTTAAAGATTCAGCAGGTTGCTGCATAGTTATGTTTGTTTTTAATGACCTGCTTTTTAAATTCTCTCCCTCAAAGCCCTTTGATAAAGATAAAGAGCCAGAAAAAAATTGCCAAGAACTATTGTTTTCTAGGAAACAGAGACAGCAGTCCAAATTCAACGTGGGTAGGAGTAAAAGGTTTCTGTTGGTTAAAATTGACTTACATATTTTCTATCCATTATTTTCTAATTATCAGCATGTGATGTGAACACTAACCAGTTCTGATTTTAAGGATTAAAAATGAATATATTTGGCTGTCAGCAGGTGGCTCTGCGTTAAGAACGAGCTCTGTTCTTGATGTATGCACAGAACTGGAACTGTTTCAACCAATCTATTTTATTTTTTAAGCCAACAGGAAGATAATAAAGGCCTATGATTTGTCAGTAGGAAAGAGATTTGTCAGAGGAAAGATAAGTAAATGAAAATCTCTTGCTTGAAGGGAACCGTGGCAATGCTGACATTATGCTGCTAGAGGAAACACCTAGTCATTTTAAGGGTAGCCATGTCACCTCTGCTAGATATGCAACCAGGCTTTCAGGTAATGCATGAGGCATTTTATTTCTATTTGAGGGTTTGGTCTTTTGTTTTCTTTTTAAAATCCCTACTACTTATATAAAGGACATTTTCGACGTATGATGTCACTGAGTGACAACAGTGTTAGCTGAAGCACTGAAACTTAGGATCTTATCTATTTTACCGCAGCAAATGGGAATTTTTCCATTTCTTTCGATGGGAGTAGGCTTGGCTCCTCAGTGCTTCATAGTATCAAGCTGAGGGTTGCTGCAGTGGCTCGCTGGCAGGGCTGCAGATCAGACGGAGCCTGAAGCTAATCCAGCTGCAGCAATGGCTTCATGAATATATAACAATATGCCCTTGTTTGAAGTTGTTTGTCTAGCTATCAGAACAATGTTCATGACCTAGCCCAGGAAGCTTTGCAGCTATCAAAGGTAAAGGTTGACTCAGGGATCCCCTGCACCCTGAGCTGTGTGCGTGACTGCTGTTTCTCAGTTTGGCATTTTTCAGTCTTTCTTTGGAAACCGAATTTGCGTGCTGCTCTGCACGTGTCTTGTCCAAAGGAAATTACAGTTTAATTAGATAAACAATCTAACACGTACTGGATAAATAAGAGGAATGTGCTTTCCCAGTATTTCAGTTATCTTCTTATTTTAATGGTGGGAAGCAGTTGTCTTTTGTAAGCAGGTGAGAGGATCCTGTGCAAATGTACATTTAAGAGCCTTTATGGACATATGAGAATAGTGAATTTGAGTTAGGTTTTGAGAGAGAAAACTGGCTTATACTGGATGACTGGGCTGTAGAGAGAGTACAGTGTTTAAGGAGGGGGCGAAAAAGGAACAATATGGTAGCCACAGCTAAGTATTCCTGGCCATTTCCATAGTTCAGCATATGGGTTGAATTAAATGTACTTACAGCACTTATGATGAGGATGTTTTGATCTTTTTCATGAGATTCAGAAAGAAATTACACCCTTTTCTGAAATCCGATTCTGACATATCTTCCAGTCATACCAATCCTGTTCTGCGACATTCTGCTTGGCAGTGAATTATTTCTCTGTAATTAGAGCTTTATTTTCAGTTTATTTGGGGACAGGGGGATTTTTGTTTGTTTTTAGTAGTCTACTTCACTCAAGGTATTGGTTTACCTAAGGTAAACCTAAAGTGAAACTTTAAGAGAGCAAAGAAGTAAATCAGATTCCTGAGGTTCCCTGTGTACCTTGCTTTTCAATACAGCCTTGCAATGACAGAGAGCTACTACTCATCACATTACTGTCACACTGCATTGCAAAGAAGAGTTTTCTAGTCTTTTGGTTACAGACTGGTGCTGCCTAGCACATGTTCAGTTTGCTCTTTTTAAGCTTTAAAACAATGAAGATCAGTTTAGATCTCCAGGCGTCCCAGGGTACAGTTGTTTACTGCTGACATCTGTATGCTGATGGTGCTTATTTTCTTTCCTTTGTGTCTTGGAAAAGATGTTGTCAAAGGGTCCTGTAACAGCGACTGAGGAGGGATCACAGAATTGCAAAATTGCTGAGGTTGGAAGACACCTCTGGGGATTGCCTAGTCCAACCCGCCTGCTCAAAGCAGAATCAGCTACAGGAGGTTGCTCAAGGCTGTGTCCGGTGGGGTTTTGAATATCTCCAAGGATGGAGACTCCATAGCCTCTCAGGGCAACCTGGTCACCCTTCAAATAAAAAGCAAACAAAGTTTTTCTTATGTTTAAACAAAATTCTTGTAGTTCAATTTGTGCCCATTGCCTCTTGTTCTGTCGCTGGACACCGCTGAGAAGAGTCTGACTCCATCTTCTTTACTCCCTCCCCCCCAGGTATTTATGTACTTTGATAATATCCTCCTGAGCCTTCTCTGCTCAAGGCTAAACAATCCCAGCTCTCTTTGCCTCTCCTCCTATGTCAGATGCTCCAAGCCCTTAATCATCTTAGTGTCCCTTTGCTGGACTTGCTCCAGTATGCCTATCTCTCTCCCTTGTACCGGGGAACCCAGAACTGGACCCAGCACTCCAGATGTGGCCTCACCAGGGCTGAGCAGAGGGGAAGGATCACCTCCTTCAGTCTGCTGGCAACACTCCTCCCAGTGCAGCCCAGGACACCATAAGGCTGCTTTGCGACAAGGGCACGTTGCTGGCTCATGGTCAACTTGTTGTTTATCAAGACCCCCAGGTCTTTCTTGCAAAGCTGCTTTCCATCCAGTCATCTCCTGGAGTGTATAGTACTGGTGCATGGGGCTGTTCCTCCCCAGATGTAGAACTTAGCATTTCCCTTCATTGAACTTCATAAAGTTCCTGTCTGCCCATTTCTCCAGCCTGTTGAGGTCCCTCTGAATGGCAGGACAACCATCTGGCATATCAACCACTCCTCCCCGTTTTGTGTCATCTGCAAATTTGCTGAGGGTGCACTCTGTCCCATCATCTAGGTCATTAATAATGAAGTTAAACAGTATTGGACCCAGTATCAACCCCTGGGATACTCCACCAGTGACTGCTTTCTCCTGGACTTTGTGCCCTTGATCATAACCCTCTGGGCCTAGCTGTTCAGCCAATTTCCAACTCACTTCACTGTCCACTTATCTAGCCTGTACCTTATCAGTTTGTCTATGAGAATGTTACAGGAGACTGTGTTGAAAGTCTAACTGAAGTCAAGATAAACATCAGCTCTTCTCCCTTCATCCACTGAGCCAGTCATCACACCATAGGAGGCTATCAGGTCAGTTAAGTATGATTTCCCTTTCATAAATCGATGTCACTACTGCCAGTCACCTTCTTGTCCTTAATGTGTTTTGAAACAGTTTCCAGGATTATTTGCTCCGCCACCTTCCCAGGGATCAGTGTGAGGCTGACTGGCTTGTCATTCCTGGGGTCCTCCTTCTTGCCCTTCTTGATGATAAGAGTGACATTTTCCTTCTTCCAATGCTCAGATCACCACAACATTTCAAAGACAGTCAAAAGTGGCATCACAACATCAGCCAGTTCCCACTGCACCTGTAGGTGCACCCCATCAGGTTCCACGGACTTGTGTGTGTCCAGTACAAGAGGGAGCGCTTCAGCTTTAAAGCTGGTCCCATGGGAAGAAGCCTCGCTGATGCTTTTTCCAAGTCTTTCTTCAAAACAGATCTTATCAGCTTGTCTTGGACATGTCCAGCTAAACTTCTAGGGCAGGTGAGTGCACTTAGGGCCCTGACAGTGAATTTGTGAGGCTGGCTATTAGGATAAACTGTCTGATTTGCAGGAGGAGTAAATGGGAAGTGGAACTCAAGGCGGCCATAACAATGATGAAAATCTGGGTTTTGCACATCTGTCAGTGGGGAGAAGAAGAAAGGACCTATGCAGAATTTACAGGTTTTAATGAAATTCTGCTCTTCTATGGCTGCTATGAGTCACTTTGTATTTATTTCATCTGAGCATCCTTTTTGCGTGTGAATTGACTACACTGCCTCCTGAGTGGATTTACTACTTCTCAGTCTCTTCAGGAACTGGAGAACTGAGAACAGAAACAGCTTGATCAAAGCTCACGCGCTCACAGAACTAGCTTAAACTGAGAGGTGCATACAACGTGAAAGTTATTTGCAGATAGAACAACACAGACTTACTTTCTTTTATTATTATATTGATAATATATATTTGTACCTAACAATGACAACTTCACCATACCTGAGAGTTTTTCTAATTTGCACGCTGGTCTATTGATTTCTGTGATCACTGATTTCTAGCATTCATTACAAAATAAAGAGAAACTCTTTAAAACTACACTTCTATATGGTACAGTACAAAACCAATGCTAGTTTCCAAAGGACAAAGAATAACATTGCAAAAGAGAAACACAAGAATGCAACATGGACATTTCTGCATTTTTAAAATATGTTTTAATGATGAAATCTCTGTATGACGGAGATGAGCTTAAATTCAACCGATACCAGTGGGTGGAGAGCATTCATTGAAATTGTGCATGCTCACATGAGGAATTAGTAAGGTCTTTGGTTTCTTGATCCAAAGTAGGTTATCAGATATATAATCCACCTTTGCCTTGACTTATAAAACATCTAAAGGTAATTATTCTTATCTTCCAATATAATAATTACACAAGAAGGATGTCTTAGACAAAACTATGGATAAGAAAAGTCTACATGAATTATTAGAAGGTCTATATTAATTATAATGACTTTCATGTCTTGTAGTTCGTTTCCAGATGTACACTTAGGTTCAGATTTACTACAGACTAGCAAGTCAGTGGGGGATATACTAGTGTAAATAACTGGCCTTAATCTCTTTTGAAGTCAGGTTACATCTGTAAGACTAATTCCTCCTCCCACTGCTGTTTTATGTCTAGATGAAATAGTGCAGGGATACAGTGCATCTGAAAAAATCTCCAGTAAAATATAAGTGATTTTCTCCTAAACTTTGGAAACGCAGTGTTAAAAACTGATGAGCCCTTGTACATTTTATATTTATTTCTATATTTGAAAAGTGAATGCAAAATACTAATATTCTATTAATGTAGCATGTCTCGTCCCTTTTACAAATAGTAAATGATTACGTCAGTTGCAAGGCAGGAGAGAACCAGCATTAAATTTCTAAGTTTCTACATGTATGTATAATAATGACTATATTTTACAGTAAAAGAATCATTAAAATACTTGTTGTCTGAAATGTTAAGTGTGACCCTGAGGCATGCTGAGCACCTGAAATAACACTTTAGGATCACCCAGTGTCTCCAGAAATCCTGACTACGTGTCACCTGATGGATATAAGTATTTGTATCGCAGAAGAATGTTAGCTCTTATTTCAGTACAGAGACAATCGATAGTTTTGCTGAGTTACAGTGATAGTCACGCCGTGCCCTGAACTTCACAACATCACCAAAGTTGTGTCCCCTTGTGACACTAGAGGCTTTGGCCCCCCTTTTCTTAAGATGGGCTCGCCGGCATCATCTGGTGGTACTGCTCAACAACACCAACATTAAACAACGCTTGGCAAGAGAGAATATCTGTGTTTCTCAGGAGAACAATGTGTCGCTTATTGCAATGGACAAACAAAAGTGATGGAATTTCAATTTTAGTTCCATGTTGTCTGACAGCCTGGCTAATAATGCTCAAATTCATTTCAAAATAGAATAAACCAGTATTTCCACCATGAATACATCCAATTCACGGTCTTCTAAGTGACCATTAATGTCATAGTATTTTGAAGGACTGCTGCGTCACTGATACAGCAACAGTGCGCCTTCATGTATAGTTCTGCTTTCTCAAATAGCCTTAAGTTCAAATACCACCATTGCATATTTATGGCTAAAAGAAAAGCACTGTTAAAAGACGCAGACCTTTCACACTTAAAGAGGTTTCCAGCTTAATGTGATAAAGTTTATCCCTTCCGTACTGACCTCTTTAATACCTAACATAATCTTTCTGTGCGAAGAATGTGCCTGCGAGCCTTTTTACCTTAGCAAACGTGTCTGAATAAATGTTTTTCTTTCCACTGATTAATACTTTGAATTTGATTGTGACAGGTGCCTGGAGATACAAACACTCAGAAATTTTAAGATAATTTTTGTGAGCCTTTGCATGAGTAATTTGTAAATGAAACCCCTATTCTGGTCTCAAGTTTCACCTATTATATATATGTATATATAAATAAAATATTATTGTTCCACCATTCAATTAATACTGAAAAATAAGACCGCATGGAAGTATATGAATAGTGTTTTTTTCAAATAGTATTGGCACATATCCATTAGCAGTGATTTTGACTGTAACTGCTAAGGTTTCCTCCCAGGAGGTGGAAAACACTCCTTTTGGAGCTGATTAACGTTCCATGCTGCAAACCGGGCATTGCTGAGCTGGAGGAGGTTTCCCTCCCTGCAATCAGATAGAAAGTTCTGCCTGTGAAATATGGTTTTGGCGTTTTTTTTCTCCTGCAAACAGGTGCAATTCCACTGATTTGTCCAATTCATCCCAGTAAATGTTGAGAAGAAGACTCAGACCTCAATTTTGAATCCGTTTGTTTCAGTGAATTGAGAAGGAACAGTTTTAATGGCTGTATTATAAAAATCCTGAGTATTCACTAAAAGAATAACAGCTTTTAGTAAAACTGAAAGTTGGTAGCTAACTGAAGAAAGCATAGTGTATTAGGTTGTGATATTAATGGAGCATGCAGTGGTAGTGTGCATAAAAGGTTGCAGAGAATGAATGTATAAATGCTGTATATTAGGGTATGCGCTGAAGTATTCAGCATCATTGAACAGGTTTCAGTAATTGTATAAAAGTGACTGCAATTAAAAAGCCTTCTGAACATTAATTAATTCTCATACCATCTGCATGAGGTGGGTCTGTCTGTCTATCTTGTTACCAGGCTGCACTGCAGTACATTGTTTGCATGCACAGATTTCATAGCGGTATACAGGGGAAATAGCACACAAGTTTTTATAACTAAAATAGTAACATTTAGTATGCCAAGACATGGAATTGTGCTTGTCTGTGTTGGGAAATACATACCTTCCCATTCTGTGATGAGAAAGGGCACACTTTGACCTCCAATCCATTTTACTCTAAAATTCACTGTATAAATATAATGGGCTGTAAAGTACAGAAGTACAAACCCACTATTGTAATGCATTTTAAAATTAAAACTTCAGGAGCAAACCCCACAGAAATCCAGAGTTTGCGTCAACAGTTATTCCTCTTTTGAACAAAAGTCGTTCTTCTGCTACTTGAACACAGCATGCATATAAAATGCAGTATCCTATAGTGCTATTGTCATGTCTGGTGCATGGATTAAAAGAAAATGGAAATTCCTCCTTCTGCTGTTGGTGAACGATTTGTCGTATTTCTTAGTGTTGGAGAGATGTTTTATGAAAGACTTAACTGTAACACACTGTAAAATGGAAACTGCTGTAGGAACCATAATTCTGACTTCTCTACATCTGGAGTCTTGGCAATATAGTACTGAAAGAGAGCACATTTTTGTATACCGTTTTCCTACTGGCATAAAGGAAAAAAAGAATTTAAACAGTCTTGGTAGTTCTAGGAAGTTACCAGGAAAAAAGGTGTGGTCTGTGTTATTTTGATATAGTGGCTGAAGTCTTATTTAATTATTCAAAGATCCCCTTGCACACCTCCTGTGCATGCACTGAACAGATCCAACCTTGCTGAGGGAACAGCGTAGGTCTAATACTGATAGCAGAATGGCTGGTGGTAAGTGATATTTTTATTGCTTTAATTGAAGCCATTGCCAACAGGAAGCAAATTCTAGATGAAATAAGGAGAATACTGCCTATGGGCCCCTAGGTAAGTGCTCCAATACATGCACATTTCTTTAATACTGTGAGATTAACTAGTGTAATCAAAGGGAAAATATCAGTCCTTCAGCACATATGAAACATGCCGATACTTGTTTTGTAAAATCTGACAAGCTCAACAAGACACACTGCAAAGGAATCGTCCACCAACCATTTTCCTGGAGTTTACAGCTATTTCCGCTCTCTATTCTACCAGAAAGCACCATTTGAGACCAGGCCAGCAAGCCTGGAGGTATAAAATGTTCTCCACCAGTGAGCTGGTGAGGGATGCAGACACGAACTGGGATAGCTCCGGGAAGCGGAGCACCGTTTGCTTACAGAGGAAGCACTCTCTTTTCAGAGCACAGGCATCTTTGTGCCAGTGTTCACGGAGAAAATCTGCACCCCTCTTGGATTCCTAATTACAGATGCACTTATGTACTCCATAATGTATGTAGTGGAAAACATTTGCAGCATTTGACAACAGCTGGTAGGGAAAAGAGTCCACATATTTAAACATTTTGGGGGATTTAAGTTTCTGGCTAATGTGCTGCACTAACTGCGTTATGAATGCTCGCACTCACACGGAGAGCTGCCGGACATGCATGCCGAGCGAAGTTTCATCTGGCCAGCAAGAAAAAACGAAAGGAGGACAAACTCTGGTACAGTTTATTTCAGTCAATATGCGTAGTCAAATAGTTTTAAGGCTGCACTTTGATGAAAATTTTGAACTGGTGTAATGTGGCACCATCTGTGAACGGAGCCGTCCTGCCTGCCCCCTCGCTACCCCCTTTGGTGCCTGAAGTCAGCTGCTCATGGTGGCCAGGGGCTGAATTGGCTTGGGAAAATGATCTGTCTGTAAAATAATCCCTTTTTTGTTTACTGGGGTACTTTACAGGCAGATCACTTCACTCATCTGGTCCACTGGAAGGGTTCAGAAATGTTTGTACTGGCACATGAGCGGCAGAGGAGGTGGGGGAGACAGGATTGCTGCTCCACACACACACTGCCAGTTTAACACACTTGAACTACAGCCCAAATGAAAACCAAAACTGCATCCCAGGCACAAATGAGAACTTGTGAATGGGTTTCTGCACCTCTCCCTTCCCACCACGCTTGGCTCCCAGCTTCGCAAATCGCTGGTGTGTGCCATTGAAGTCGATGCATAGATTTCCCTGCTCTGCCAAGCTCTGGGACGCCAGTGTGCACCAGCCCTAACTGGGTCAGAGACTTTCTTTGTATGGGCAGGCTCAGCTGCTGGGAAACCTCGCCGGAGCCATGCAGCAGCTTCTCACACACGCTCCTCTCCCAGAGCGATGGGGGGGACAGGGTGAGGAGGGGGAGCGGATGAAGTGGGGCTGAGCTTCCACCACACTTGATCCCCTGCCAGCATAAGCTTCCTTACGGGGCTTACGGCCACGGCAGAAGTCCGAGTAAAGCCACGGCTGCTCCCACGGCTGCCAAGGCTAAGTGACCTGGGATCAGAGCGGTGCCACCAAGCTCTGCATCTGTCACTCGGATCTCCGCTGTGCTCAGAAAGCGGGGGGAGGGCGAATAAGAGACAAGTGAGCCTATTAGTATTTATTACTTGTATTATTACAGCACCTCAGTGCCTAGTCATGGACCAGAATCACATCCTATTAGCACTGTGCAAACCCAGAGCCAAAGTACTATAGTCCCTGCCCCAGAGGGCTTACAATCTCCATTTCCGAACAGGGGGGTACAAAGAGATGGGGGGGTGGGGTAAGAGGGAGCAGTGACAAAACATGGATCATTGTGACAGACAGCGTTGGTTTTCTGGTAAGAACCATCAGTTCCTAAATGCTTAGTTGGATTTAGACATTCTTCACCCAGTCAATACTTTGTATTTCTCGTGAAAAAAAGCATCAAGAAATCACACAGAATTTTATGTTATATTCAGTGAAAAACATTTTTCATTGCAAGAAACACATGTAAGGTTATTTTTAAAAAATATTGTTTAGTTTGTATGTTCCAAGCAGATATCTGAACACGTTTACAAAGTCTATACATGCAGTGTATAAAGAAAGTTAAAAATTTTTAACCAACTTACTTTTTTGGCTCATTCCTTTATTTAATTTCCACTCTTGCAAAAAAGAGATACCTTTTAATTCAATTTTTAAAGAAAAAAATAGAAGTGATTTCATCTCAACTACTTTTCTGGACACACTTGTATTTTCCCTGTGCTCATGACTTAAAAATAATCTAAATCGAAATGATCACCTTGGTGGAATTAAAACCAATGCTACATACAAGGATAGAAAACAACTGTGTATTTAGGAAATGTATGTAACTGATTTTACAGGTTTCTCTGATCAAAAAGTGCAATTACAACTTTGTGCGAGAAGGGCATGTGATTCACAACTTTTTGCAAGCGTATCTTATGTGCATATTTTTAATAACTTGCCTGTAAGGGGCCAAATCCTGCTGTCCTGCTCAAAGTTTCTCTAAAATCAACAGCTCCTTGACACTGTGCTCTATTCCGCTGGCATCCTACTGTGTGTCATAGTTAATACTGTGAATAACACAGTGGAGTTCAATATTCCTGGTTTTAGCTATAATTTTAACTATAATTACTCTATGGTAGTAAGTGTTTGTAGGTTTGAATATCTTACAGAGGCCTGTAGGACAGTATGATTTATCCCCATGCAGAGGCATGAAGGGAAACAAGAACTAGCTGGACAGTTTGTAAAATCATTATTTGTTATTTGCCATTTGGTTAGCCCCACTGAAATCACAGAAGTAACCTATACTCTTTACCTGAAAATAACTTCCAATATTAGCTTTCTTCTATGCGTTCTCTAAATTGCTGTAAACATCCAAGATACCTATATATATATATATATATGTACACATGGGTATGTGTGTGTATACATGCATATACATGTATAGATGTATATATATACACATGCATACATATATGTACATATACATATATACGGATATATAGCTATGACATAGTTAGGAAACAATAATGTAATTTTTATTGCATTAAGTATCATAGAACAAGGGTATTATAGGCACACGTCTTCACTGTCCTTACTACAGTCCTAAAGCTCATTTACCTGAGATCTGCATCTGTAAAAATAAAGTTCCATTTTTAGCTGCATGTTACAAAAGACTAAATATCAGCCCCACAGATATGAAATTACAACTTAGAGACTAATTTACTACAAGTAAAATATGCTATCTTATAAAAAGATACTGCTGAAAGATACATATTAAAAAGGAAACGTGATTCTAAGAAGTTTAAAAATCTCCCTATGCCTTCCCACATTGTAATAAATTTATAAAAAATATTTGACACAGAAAATCTCCACAGAAAGCATCCTGCTGAAATCACGTACCCTTTAAGTTACTACGTAACTTGCAAAAGTTACATAGTTCAGGAGGGCAGACTCCATATTATAAGTATTTAATTTTCATCATCGCGTCTGTAGTGAATAGTTTGTATTTCCTGAGCTATGAACATAGCCATTTCTCTGGTGCCCGCGGCAATCACTCGGCAGGACATAAGATCCAGTGGTCCCCCTGAGGACAAGAGGATTAATGAGAACTGTCTTAGGTGATGTAAAAAGGCAGTGTATTCTTAAATATAAACCATGCTGTAATTAGATAGGTTCAGAAACACTGGAACAGCTTCATGTGTGGCTCCTTTCTGGGTGGGAAGGACAACCTAATTCAGCAGCTCCTATCCGGAAATCTTCGGCAAAAAAAGATTTCAGAAAATTCCAGATACAGTGCCAAAGTATGCAACAGAAGCAGCAAATGTCTAGATTTGTTCAGTATCCAACAACAAATGCAATATTCCCTTCTTTTAGCAACAGGAAGGGACAGAACAGAAATTAGTTCAATCAGCATACCCTTCTTCTTAATCCACCATATCTTTCCACAGTACCCACATATTGGTCACCAGTAAACCATTACTCTGAGCTGTGTACCACCTAAATGAATAAAATAATAATCCGGAGACTCTGCTGTCCTTTACTGCCTATGAGTAGTTCCTAGTTATATACGTTCAGACATGTACCTGAGAGCCCTCCTTTCTCAGGAGGCTTTCTCTGCCGAAATCTGTTTGGAGTCTGAGCATATCTACCAATCTCCTCTACTTCTTTACTGTAAATCCGATGCTTTAAAGGAATTACTCAAAGTCATGGAAATAGTTTGACTCAGATGACCTTTGATGTGGTGAAACCCCAGGCTGGAATTACATCAGTGTGTTACGAATAACCAGCCAGAGGCTAGTGGAGAGTACAGATGTTTCTACAGAATATTGCTAGAAATGAGATAGAGCCACAGGAGAAGGATTGTACTGAGGTAACACAAGTTGCCATGAAATAGCCACTCAGTCCCCCAAAAGTCAATGAAAACAAGGATATTTTACTCACCTGAAGTGTCTATCACAGTGCCACCAGCCTCTCTAATAATGACAGTTGCCGCTGCCAAGTCCCAGCAGTGTAACCCAAACTGGTAATAGGCATCTGCAGCGCCGGATGCCAAATGGCACAGAGCCAGGGTTGAGCTCCCAATGACACGGACCCTAAATCCCACAAAAAGGGGACACAGTAACATAAAGCAGAAAATACCTTTGATTTCAACCTATGTGTCGAGATCGCAAAACATGCAACGTACTTGTTTTTTGGTTTTGTTTGGGTTTTTTTTTTGGGGGGGGCAGGTAATGACTTTTGGTCACAAATGTGGAACATACATTGTAAAATATCTTACCCATGTGCTTGGGCCTTGAGCAATCTCTCAATGTTACCAAGGAACAATTTCAAAGTTGCAGGGTCACGTTTTGGACCAATTTCTGTTAAAATTAAGGCCTTCGAGATATCTGCAATGTAGGTAGTTGTTTCCATTAATTCAACAGCTTCCAGGTAGATTCTGGAAATTTGTTTTTAAGTTAAACACTAATGGACTTTTCACAGAAAAACAATTTTCATGTCCCTTTTTTTACACCAAACTCTTTCATAGGATAAGCGACAACTTTGCATAAAAATGCAAGCAAGACTAGATTTCTCATATCAAATGGTCTGATCTAAACACACTTCTAAAAAAAAAAAACAGGAAGATTAACACCAATGCATTCTTACATTCCTTCTCTTTTCATACAGTTTTATTTCATTGACCGGTCAGCTTTTGGCAAATTCACTAACATTAGCAGTCAACTAAAAATAATCCAGTGACCTAGTAACTATAAATGATGCTAATCTAATCATATTTGAAAACAGGATCATTCTTGAATAGGGAACTTTAATGCAATTTGTTAACAAATTATAAACATTTGGGAATACGGTGAGAGGAAAGAAAAGTTTCTACCTAAGTAACCAGTCACCCAGTAATAGCTCCCCTCTCATTCTGACATTTCAAAGACTGAAGACACCCTATGGCTGAAAAAACCCCTTTCTTACCACAAACTAAAGCAGTATCTTAATTAATAATAATACATGAATGTTATATTTGTATTGTGTTCAGCAAGGGCAATTCTGACCTACAGCAGATGGGGATATCAGCCTTGTGTACAGTCAAAGGAGAGACTCACAGTGACTTGCAAGGTGTTGAAGCAGTCCTCACGTGAGATCTGAATACTGCTAGTATATAACAAGCATATGCCAATGTAGGTGGAGACGGTTGACCAAATGCCAAGTGTCCCTGCTTCTGCTGTGCCAGCTGAGCTTGGAGGTGTTAAAGATATGACAAAACTCAAAGGTTTAGCGGTTGATTACTTACTAACTAGGCTGTGCCCAAGTGTCAGGTGTCACCTTCTACCCTGGGTTAAAGGCTAGGCATTCATTCAGATAGTGAATGTCTACCTGGTTATTACAGCTAATTGCATAAGTTGAAAATTCTTAGCAGAAATAGCAAGGAGGTTTTCAAAAGAAAATTAGGCTGGAGTGAGACATCATTTAATTAAACAGGCTACCAATGAATTTAGCATTGCAGAGGAACATTATGGATTCAAGCAACACGGTAAATGGTTGGTGAGTAACAGATATGTAATTAGATGAAAAGTTACAGGGTATCACAAAGCTTAACTGTAGGAACATAGATTTAACAACCGCTTTTTAAAATTACTGCATTAGAATATAGAAACACCAATCCAGGCATGCTGCAGGGTATTTGTTGTTTAGCCACCACTGAAAACTCTGGATGGTGAAAGCCAATCTGCCTTAGATCTTTTTGCATAGCAGACCCAACTTATAATTACAGAACATCTAATGCATGCCTCATTGCTGCAATGCACCAAGCATTCATACCACACCAGTCATAGCTAGGTCATGACTAAGACAGTTGTTCTTCTGAGTTATTAAATATGCTTCTAACACATAAATGGATCTCTTCAATATTCATCAAGGCTACAGGAAGAAATTGGATGAAGAGACTAAAGCAAGGAAGAGGGAGGTATCTGCTTAGGAAAAGGAGCTGGCTGATCACAAGACTCGATGGGGTTTCAGGAATTCAAGGTACAAGAGAAAATTTGCTGATGACTACTCACTCTGATAGAAGCCAGAAAAATAAGGAGGCTTGGTAGAAGAGATTTAACAGTGATATGGATAGATTTATGAGGAAAAGACCAGTTCTATTGACCACAGAAGATTAAAAAGATGAAAATACACTTACAGGATTAGCACATGTAAGGCCTGACCTGAACCTAAGCATGAGAAGAAAGTATCACTCAAGATCAAAGGGAAGATGGATCCTTCATTTAAGTGTATCCTGACCGCCTGGACTCCCATACCAGACCTCTACAAAATTTGGCATTGACAAAGAACAGTGTTTACCTAGACTGTGATTTCAAATTATTAAATCTGAACAACAAATGTATAGCATAGATCAATGTCATACAACAGTCACATTTCCTGAAAACAAAAGGCATGAAGTAACATGACAGCCTAGATCTCCAACACATCATGCATTGGTGAAGGCTACTTGAGTTCCAGTGGTAGGTACAGGGAAACACACTCTCTCTTCCAGGGTTGGTTTATTTCACTGAAGCCACAGTCCTTACAGGAAAAGAGCAACTGTGATTTTATACACTTAAAACGTCAATAGAAGTGAGACCAAAGAAGATCCATCTTCACTGGTGAAATTGCCCACCACCAAATGATGTCTCTCAAAACAAAGGAAAATTTCAAAGCATTTGGAAGGGCAGAAGGTCCACTTCCCTCACTATGTTCTAGACACCCACATAGACTGGATGTCCAGAGAAAGGAGGACAAAAGTGGCATGTGCCAAAATTGTTCCTTGCCCAACTGGAAACCAGAACTCTCTGACTGCAAAAGCAAGCGAGGCCATTTCAAGAGTGGCTCAGCCAGCCCAACTGGGAGCACCCCTAGTTTTTCCTAATAGTCTCTGCCAGCATGGGCTTTTGTGGAATATGAGGTATTCAAGCACTGACAAAAATGTGATGTATAATCCAGGATTAAAATCTTAGGGGTCATTGACTTTACAATTTGCTCCATCTCTCCAAATAGGGAGACCCCAGCTCCCTATTAATTTAGGTGAACAGCCAAACTTCCCAAATTTCAAGGAAGTCTTGATGCAGGGTCTCCTTGGGGCACTACAACAGATCTGTATGTTAAATTGCTTGCATTTACTGTGTTTCAAGTTCATTAAAACTCTTCTTGGGGTGAAATTTTTACCATCTCCTGTGTACAATGATGTACATTTTTGGCACATGTCTGCTTCTGTCTACAACTGAGTGTTATGTTCTCCTCTGCATTTTGATTGGTTAAAAGAAAACTTGTCTACACACATCTGATTATTGTTATCTATTATCATTAGGTAAACAGACAGATCTATGACTTGGTTTATTGATAAAAAAATTCCATTAAAGTGTTGACTAAGTGTTGCTAGCTATTTGTATGTTGAAACATACCTCACACACAAAAGCAAGCTGTTAAAGAACCCCTAATGAAGCATGCATCCTTTAGTTTACTGTTAGCATGTATGCCTACAGACATAAAACACTTTATGACGTACAAGTTTATTGGAAAATAAGTGAGTAACGGCCGCCATAGTACTCTGAATTTGATTCACCATTCCCATTGCATCTTGCTCATAAAAAGTTACGCCAATGTACAGCCGGAATGAAACTGGTGAATCTACTCATTCTTCCTTATTTTAAACAATGGTTATGAAGCAAAATAATTTAGGATTATTTAAATAGCTCATATTCAGATGTATATCTTAAAAAGAAAATAAGGAAAGTTGTGATTTTTCAGAAAAAAACAAACACATAACAGCAAAATTATCATGCAGGTGAAATACTTTCCATCAGGATAATGATGTTCATTATCCTAATGATGATTTGCAACAACTCTGAAACAAAATTAACATATTCCTTTTAGAGTTCTAACAAAATCTAGACCAACCTGTCTCTTTTGATACCTGAAGCCTTTTGTCATTACAAAATGCCCCTTGACCTCTTCTACCAGTGTATAATCGTTCTTCAGTGCAGTGGTAAATTACACCAAATTCAAGCTTTAAGATTTTGAAAAGGAAAGAAATGAATGCAACTCAAATTACTCATCATAAATATAAACAACTACTAATGGCAGAAAGATCAGCAATACTTTAATTGGTACATGTAATCAAAGATTATATTGATGCTAATAAACTGGAATAATTTTACTATTACTGTGATATTGAGATATAGGTCATATAAAATTCAGTTTATAAAGAGAAGTTAATGCAATCTGTTCATGATCCTCTAAACTCTTACTTGCAGCTTGTTTGTGTTCACATTAGAATGGATTAAATGCTAAGTTGATTTCAAATTCAATTGCATGTTTTTATTGAAAGTACGCAAGTCCTCTAAGGCCAGATTCTGAATGCTTTACTTTCACTGGTGAGTAGTTACACCTAGAAGTAATCCCACTGACTTCAGCTGGACCCTGAAGATTTGCAGCCCCAAATACATAGATATGATCAGGCATCCAAACTCAGAAGTCGTGGCGCACTGTTTATTAACAGTGGATGCTTTCATACGCATTTCACCTTTCATGATGCATTTAATTTGCCCACCTTTTCAACCATACTATTACACTCCAGTCACTTGTTCAAACATTTCTCTGCAAAATCCTTTTTACGCATAAAAGTGAGAATGTCATGAAGTCACACGACTCCAAGAGAAGGAGTTTGAAGAGAAATACCAAATATTGTGACCCTCAATGAAAGCTTGAGAAGGAGCAACACTGGAATTTTTGTGGGAGTATCTGTTTACCTATGAGAAGAGGGTCAGAATTTGACCCTTGATTTACACCCAAGGTATTTAATATTTCCATTAGTTTAATAGGTTTCACCAAAAGATTTTAAAGCACTTTACAAACTTCAGTGATCAGCTCCTAAAATCACCCCTAGATAACTACTATTAGCAATATTTTGTTTAGGGGTGGACAGATACACAAAAATTAAGTGACTTGCCCAAGGTCACAGAGGAAGTTGGTAACAAGGTCAAGAAAACATCTCAGCTATTCTAGACTCCAAATCTTTTCCTGCTGCCCTCCTCCATTCAATGTGAATAGTCAAAGGTGTTCATCAGAGGCAGTTCAAAGGGAATAGGCTGTCCTTGCTCCCTACCCTGAGGTCCCACCTAAACCAAGGGTTTTTTTGAGGAACACACTATTAATAGACCCTTTCCCTGAAGACATCTGCAGGAATTTCTTCAGTACTGTTCAAGGCTTACATTCAGGCCAGTTCCCCTGTGTGTACTTTGGCTCCTTTTCAGCTAACTACTTTTTTCTGCTTTTCCCATTTGTTTACTGAGGGAGATTTAACATCGTTCTTTATTTTTGTTTCAGCTTTGTTTAGTTTACATAACCCAAAATATGCAGCATCAAAATCACGATGGTGTTCTAGAAAACATAAATATTAGAGAAAGCTGTCTGGTAATAATATGTAGTATTCAAAAGGACCTTTGGAAATGAATAAACTTCAGAAAAGCATGGAAGTGTTTCTCTGCAGTTTCCATGTTTGAAAAATAACTAGAGAAGAACACAACATTATTCTGTTTAAATCAGTAAGAGCCACTAGCACATCTGAAAACTATGTTGTTATTGCACAGAATTCTTGCTGGCTTCACTTACAGCTATGCATATATTTAAGATTGTGGAATTAGGGTGAAAGAGGCACATTCCTTGGCAATTTGAATAGGTTTTTCTTCTGTATATATCAAACTGTAAACCGGCAACATCTGGAGAAAAGGCACTAGCATGGAAACTACAGTTAGGAAACTGAAAATGGCACATATGAAGGCGAGGTACTTTTCCCCCCCCCTGTAATCAAGCCCTCATGCAGTAACTATAGTTATTTTACGATGTTAAGAAAACCACAAAGGCAGATCAAATGAACTAGGCCCATAATTTTGCACTCTTCATAGAAATCAGTTCTGAATTGCCTCATAGCAGCAGTTAGTTTTCACAGATACTGCTAGCAGGAAAGAAGCAGTAACAATAACATAAGAACACTGGGAGATATGTTTAAATTATGAATAGGCAGCACTATATTTAACTCATTATGGTTTTGTCTTACAAAACCTTGCTCACACCAGTACTCCCTTTTTTCCCCACATAAATCCTGTAATATTTATAATAATTTGTAAGAATTGTCTTGTAATTGCCAGTTTGTGTAAGTAAGTTTTGCAGGACTATGATTTTAGACTAGTAGAGTATGTTCAAATGCACTTAAAAAGTGTGGAAAAACCTGAGTAGTGGCTGATTTTTTTTTTAAATTTTATTTTATTTAAAGTTCCCACATGGTTTTGAGGCTTCTAACCAGCTCTCAGGTACCCATCTTAAAGAACATACTTCATACCTCTTTGTTAACAGCAAATCCAATGCTCACTGCCACTGTTGGAAATCTGTGAAAAATAAGAAATGAAGTATTACTGATGAAAAATCTCTCAACTTACTCCTTATGCAAATCCCTTAGGCAACAAAACCCCACATGGAGCTCTGTGATTTTACTTGTGTCAAAATGCTCTTGACATTGCACTATTTCTCCTTTGTCAGCCTCTTTAACTTTGTCAGTTCCTTTAAAAATGTCATTTAATATTGGAGAAGGCAGGAAATAAGCACATGGAGATACCAGGATTTTTATACTAAACGTGTTGTATATTTTAGTGATCTTTTTGCTTTAGTGTAATTGAATTATCCAGTACAAAATCATTAATGTTGTTATAACAAGTCATCACTTTTAAGAGCACAATTTGTTCAAGTTCAAGCATCTGAGACAGCAATTAAGTAGCATGGAGATACCTTGCTGCTGACATCAACATAAGGAGAAACCAGTTCCTCTACCCTCTCTTTTGTCAAAGTGATGATCATGTATTTAATTTGGTCCTTTTGACTAAAGTATAATTATTGCATTTTAAACAATGAAATAAATTCATTTCTTAAAAACACATCTTAAAAAGGGATGTAAAGTAAAGGTCCAGAAATTCTTGCTAGAAAGAGAAAATTTCACTTAATTGCATGAAACACCAGCACGATACCCCCCCACCTCCCCTTGAATTCTATGTAATTGCACCAAAAGTCAAGGAAATGCCTTTTTTTTTTTTTTTTAATGATACCTGCAGTTATGTTAAGTCACTAACTATAAGGCAGAACATATTTAAGGTTTTAAAGTGGAACTGTTATGAATAGTCATTAGTTTACAACTCCTAGCACTCAAATGACAAATTAAACTTTTGCATTTTTGCAGTAACAATCCCTAGATTTCTTTTTGCAGAGAGGTATTATAAAACTTTAAAACCAATATCTATGTACAACTTAGTTTTCAGTTCTACTCTACATATATGCAACGGTTGTACTTCCCAGGAAAAATGAAGCATTTGTATTTGAAAGGGAGAAAACACCACTATGAAAAGGAATGCGTAACAACCACATAAGGCGTTAGACCAAGTGTCATCATAGCACAGCCTTGTTCCTCCAGTTCAGCTCAAGTCTCTGCATGTTAATGTGTGGTTATATATAAACGAGCTGTGAGTCAAGAGCTTTGGGTCATTAAGCAATCAGCAGAAACTTTAGCTTACCTTTAGATAACAGGATAGAGCTCTCTCCAGCACAAACACACACTCCCTCAGATACACTATGCGAGGTACAAAAAGATAAAGGGATGACTCCTACTTATGACTCAAAGGAACAAATCTGCCACAGTAAAACACCTTTAAGCAGAAGGGAGGATTTGTGAGAAGCTGCATTTTGCTTTTTTATGTATTTCCCAGGTCATTGTCCACTTACTTGTGCACAAAGTTGCACGTTCCATCNTGGGAATGGGGAACTTTCATAGAAACTTTGAAGGAGAGTTGTCAGATTTATAGCATACTATTTTACATGGTAAAAAAGAACTCCATTTATGTTCACTTTCCCAATATACCATTAAGAAAGTCATGAAAATGAATGGAGAAATGGATCTGAACTGGCATCCCTGGAACTCTAGAAGAAGTTTTTTTATGCAGAATGTAATTTTATGGGTTAGGCCTGTCTCTTGCAGTAAGTAATATAAACGGCAAACTNGCACTCAAATGACAAATTAAACTTTTGCATTTTTGCAGTAACAATCCCTAGATTTCTTTTTGCAGAGAGGTATTATAAAACTTTAAAACCAATATCTATGTACAACTTAGTTTTCAGTTCTACTCTACATATATGCAACGGTTGTACTTCCCAGGAAAAATGAAGCATTTGTATTTGAAAGGGAGAAAACACCACTATGAAAAGGAATGCGTAACAACCACATAAGGCGTTAGACCAAGTGTCATCATAGCACAGCCTTGTTCCTCCAGTTCAGCTCAAGTCTCTGCATGTTAATGTGTGGTTATATATAAACGAGCTGTGAGTCAAGAGCTTTGGGTCATTAAGCAATCAGCAGAAACTTTAGCTTACCTTTAGATAACAGGATAGAGCTCTCTCCAGCACAAACACACACTCCCTCAGATACACTATGCGAGGTACAAAAAGATAAAGGGATGACTCCTACTTATGACTCAAAGGAACAAATCTGCCACAGTAAAACACCTTTAAGCAGAAGGGAGGATTTGTGAGAAGCTGCATTTTGCTTTTTTATGTATTTCCCAGGTCATTGTCCACTTACTTGTGCACAAAGTTGCACGTTCCATCAACAGGGTCAATAATCCAGGTTGGACTGTCGGTGAGGACACATTTTGAACCAGCGGCAGTGGATTCTTCTGCAATAAACCTGCATTTGGTGTGGAGTAAAACAAGTGTCCCAGAAAACTGGCTTAGATATGTGACTTGGAAAGTCAAACTCCATCTTTCTGTCTTTGGAGAGATAATTTTTATATATTTTTATATA